>OVBL01000512.1:8920000-9515526 GCA_900406555.1 Pseudoturritis turrita
TGGTTATGAGTTGGAAACTCATAATTTCAAATGATATCAGAACCTAGTTTATTGACCAAAGTAGGGTGACCCAAGAATGCTTTATTGCTGGTTTTAGAGTGGGATTCGATTCGAGATGGGACGAAAAAGCCATCATCTCGAGGGAGCGTGTTAGGAATCCCACATCGAAATTTATGATGGAACCTAAGTAGTATATAAGATATATGTGTCAATCCACTCACTGTCAATTGGTTTTGAGTTGGAAGCCCATGATCTCACATTAAAGATGGTCAAAAGACTTTTATATAATTACATTATTACCATATAAACCGATTGCAGACTTCTGACCCCAAAAAAAAAAATGAACCAAGAGCAGAGAACTCTCTAGTTATCCCTTCTATATGTGTCATGTTTATATAGAACCTATTCAAAACCAATTTAAACCATAAATATATTTCTAGATAAATTGGTAAAAGCAATGGGATCTCTTTCCAAGTGAACTATAGTATTTTTTTTTTTACTAATTTCTTTTTATGAAAAAAATATCTTTCTATAAAACAACATCTATTCACTAAAACAAAATCTATTAGTAATTAAAAAAATAAAAACACTCATTTTTTCCATCGCTTAGATAAAGCAATGAATGATATCATCTAATTTATAGAGTGGAAAAAGAAAGAGATCGTTAAGCCGAATTATTTTTTTTACAAATTTATGAAAGTTATCAAAATTACAGTGATGTGAATCTCATGATAAATAATTTATTAATTTTATGTTTTGATTTTATATACACTTTCAATATTTAATTTCTCTTGTATTGGATATGATCATATAGATATTCAAAAAAATAATATATATATATATATATATATATATATACACAAATTAATTTGGATACACATAACTATTCCATCGAAAATTTGAAACGTTCATTTACTATTTAAATACATATAAAAATATATTTGATTACATAAAAAAATATTAAGATACTATTATATTTGGCATTATATACAGTAAATTAATTTATAAAGACAGAATCGCGTTGATTATATTGAAAAACATAAATCTTTTCGAATCATAAAAAAACCATGCTATTGAAGAACATATATAAATCACTTCGAATCATAAAAACCGAATCATGATATCAAAGAACATCTCTGTTCAATGAACATGGTAAAAAAAAATGATAAAATCTGGAAAGAATGATCTATGGTTTATAAATCATAGCTATGTTCAATGAACATAGCTCTGTTATGTGGCTAAGATTTTACACTCGAATTATTATTTAAGAAAAAAACTAAATTTTAGATGATTCCTTAGTGTGAATGAATATGTTAGTTAAGAAATATTAAAATTTGATACTTTAAAAAAGTATACAATGAATATGTAAGTTATATTCATTCACACATGATTCTTTAATGCGAATGAATAAGTTATAACCACAAGCTTCATTGGACCGGTTTACATCATCTCCAAATTTGAGATTCTTGTGAAGATGTAAGTTCCCTTTGTTGCTTTGGTAATTTTCTAAATATATTGGTATTGATGTTTGAATCAACTAATTAGAGATTTTGGATAATATCTTGATTCGAGATGGAGTAGCTTAAATTTTTTATTGTGATTATAATTTAGCTTCTGGATTTGGAATAAATAAAATTCAATATTTGTTTCTAAACTCTCTCTCTCTAATTGGTACATATATTAATTGGTTTAGGTGTATATTATACAAAATTTGTCTGAAGATTAATCAATTAATTTTATTTTAATAATTTTTTACATAAACGTAATTTTAAATTTTTAATAAAGATATATTTTGATTTGATTTCGAATGGCATAGAGAAGTAATTTTATGTAAAATTGTGATTAAGTTTAGTGAGTTGTCATGTCATAATAAAATTGGTAAGAGTGATTGCGAAAATAACACATAAGTATTTTTTTCAAAATCACTTAAAAAAATTGTTTCATTTTGTATTTAGAAAGTGGTTGCAAATTTTCTATATTAAAAGAATTAGTTTAGACTTAAGTATTTTTGGTCGAGTGGTTGAAATTTTTCTATATTAAAAGAATTAGTTTAGACTTAACTATCCGAGTGGTTTATCAAAAATTTATTAATGATTCTATGCAAGATTTAGGGTTTAATTTTCAGAAAATTCAAAATTATGCAAATTGTTGGAAGTAAATTTACCAGATATCTCTGGCGTGGTACAGGTAAAACTGTTCGTCTTAGTCTCAGTCTCGTATATTATAGATAAAATCGTTTATCATAAATATTTGTGGTGCGGATAAATCTATCTGTTATAGAATCGTCCATGGAATAATTGGTCATCGTATTTCCAAGTGTTGCAAATAATTATATTCGCTTATTTTAATTAAAATCACCAGATAACAAATTAAAATTACTATCTTCTAAATGATATGCCCAACAACAACAAAAACACTTAGCTATTCACTTCACCGGACACCAAAATATAGGTTTGTCCATTTTGGGCCGAGTAATTCGATTCTACTTTTATCCAACTGAAATTAACTAATCTTTTCAGGTAAGGATAATTGATATTACTCGTTTGGGTAATGATAATTTATTTTAACGGTAAGGGTAAGGGTCGGATAATTACCTGGATACCCGATTATCCATTTAGATAATTAAATTTTTAAAATTATATAAATTTATTAAATTTTTATATAAAGAGGATAAACATTATTCATTTAATAATTTTGAAAATGGTTTTTATAACATTATTTTACATTATCCATCATTTTTCAAAGTAAACCCCAAAATTATCTCAAAACTTAACAAAAAAATCGGTAATACCATCCGAATTTTCTATAATTATGTTTTCGAATAGTGATTTTAATTATCAACGTTACCGTTTGGATAGTAATTTTAACTATCCATATCACCTTTACCGATCCTTATGAGACTATTACCCTTAGATTACTCATTCCGATAATAATTTTGATATCTTAAATACCTTTATCCAATCTTTATTCGCTTTTATCCCACTCTTAATCTTTATCCGTAATGTGCGGACCTGCTAAAATATCAGCCGTTAATATTAGATAATATCTATGTCTAATGCGAGTCCATCTTCGTCACTCACATGTTTTCCCATTTGCTGAAAAGCCCATCAACCCAATTTTAGTACTTACATAACTTTGCCTTCTGTTTTTTTATAAGATACTTTATCTTTGCCGAATTCGTTAAATTGAGCTTCTTCTTTATAAACCTCACAAACTTGGCAAAATTCGTTTCAAATTCCACGATTTAGATCGAAAAGGTACAACGAGTCATATTCGAATCACAACTTAGTTAGGTTTAGTGTTTACTTGGGGGAATACACAGTGTTTACTTGGGGGAATACACAGTGTTTACTTGGGGAAGAAGATAGGATATACAACGTAAACTCAAGGATTTTCATATCTCAACTCATATTTTTTTACTACTAGGGGGATTGGATCTATGTGTTTCGTGGAAGCCAAAAAGTTGAACTCTGGCTCTAGAGATGCAATAAGCTCTTTTCCAGATGAGATACTTGCTGTCCTTTCTTCCCACTAAACGAGCTGTTTCTACATCTCTTCTCTCCAAAAGGTGGAGGAATCTGTTTCCATTGATGAATCATCTATTTGCATCTCAACATCGTTTCGATTTTGACGAATCTGATTTACTTTATCCCGAGGAAGAGTGTAAAAGAGAGAGGAAAGATGTTCAACAGAGCTTCAGGGATTTCGTGGATAAAACACTTTCAGGTTGCAATTCCATAACGAAACTCTCACTAAAATGTCAAGATGGTCTTATCTCTTTCGCTCTTACCGAGCAATGGATACGCAATGCCTTGGACCGAGGTGTGGTGGATCTTGATCTTCGTTTAAATACAAGTTTGGCTCATGAGGCAAGACTTCTTCCTTCTAGTGTCTTCGCAAACAAGACGCTTGTTAAGCTAACATTAGGGTTAGAGCTTGGTGATCATCCAAGATCATATCCAAAAGTGTTTCTTCCATTGCTAAAAAGTCTCTTTCTCCATGCAGATTGGTTTAAAGGCGAAGGATTGTGCCATGTGATGCTTCTTGGTTGTCCAATACTTGAGGAACTATCCTTAAATTACTTATGCGATGAACCAGATGGTCCAGTTGGAACATTCTTTATATCCCACAAAACCCTCAAGAGACTCACAGTTCACTACAATAACAGTCTTGACTTCTCTCGTTTCATGAAATTCGACACACCGAGTCTTGTTTACCTCGACTACTCTGGTTTCCCTCCTTTTATCTATCCAACTTCCAATTTCTTGGATTACCTTGCCGAAGCAAAACTAGATGTTTATACGCACCAGAAATATGATGTTTACAATCATCTTACCATTAATTGGATAGGCAAAGTTAAGATCCTTTCTGTGTCTTCTGCTTCTGCTAAGGTATGTCTCTTTTGTCTGCTTCTTCCTTGTCTTAATTAGTATCGTTTTCTTGTCTGATCATGACTCACTAGTTTGTTTGTGTTTTGTGTGTGTTTCAGGTGATGTATTCAAGCTGTAAGGGATTACCTTTCTTTTAAACCTTGTTAAGCTTTATTTTGAGAGTAATACAAAACAAGGTTGGAAACTGCTTCCGCGTCTACTCAACAAATCTCCAAAGCTAGAAACTTTTGTCCTAAAGGTGTGTTTAATCTCTCAATTAATTCACAGTCCTTGCGTGTATAAGTATACAATCCTAACTCTGTATTTGTGATGCTTGTTCCAGGGTTTGCATTGTGTAAGATTTCAGGGAGTCTCCATTAGTCGAAATGAAGTGAAAGTGTTGGAGATATATGGGTTTAGAGGAAGTGGTAGAGAATTCAGACAAGTGAAGTGCTTTTTGTTAAAAATGAAGTTTCTTCAAGTGATGAAAGTGGAAATTGATGCTGATGATAACAAGAAATGGCAACTCATAAATCGCCTTCTTGCTCTTCCTAGGCGTTCATCTAAATGCCAAATCCAGTTCTTGTGAGATTCACATCCCCTCCTAGTTTAATTTGGGTTTCGGTTTAGGTTTTGATTCGGATTTTACGGTTTAGGAGAAATAGCAACCAAACTAACTAAGCTAGTAAAATTTTCGTTTATCCGAATTTGAACATTCATGAATTGTTCAATATTCCCTTATTGTACATCATTATGCAAATGCACATCATCTATGTTATAACACTCCATCATCCATGTTATAACATATAGTTGCTATTGAACATTGTATATCCACTTTGAAAATAATTGGATTCATATTCAATTACTCCAAGGCCCAAAAGCCCAAAGACTACAACACAAAGTAGACGAGTCTTGGAATGGTCAGTTTTTTCCAAGTCAGTTAGTTGGAGAAGACATCAACTATCTACAAATCTCTACTTAAGCGAGTGATAATAACCATTGCTTCCTCTAAATTGCGTTGCATCTTCTAAGTTTGAGGTCGACGCAGAGTTTGCGAATTGAGTAAAGGAAGTAGCTTGAGCTTGAGGATCACACGAAGGCATAACAAATTGTGGAGAGCAACTTTCCAATGGAGAAAACATTGGAGAGTTTGGGATTAGTCCTGTGGGGTGATTAAGAAAGCTTTGCATTTGCGGTGTTGAATCATTAATCCCTGAAAAACCGGTTCCTTGATTAGTCATAGGCAGAAATTGTGGTACTGATGCTGCTGCTGCCCCCATATGCATTCCTAGACTCATGGGAGAGTAATGACCCATTGGGAACATCATAGGTGGTCGGACTAATCCGTTTCCCATACTCATCATCTGTAACATATACATATGGTTACTTAGTGTTGGGAAACTCAGACATAAAAAGGGTATAATAAAGTATACTATAAAGAATGAAAATTTGATTGTTTATAAGTGATTACGTTTTTATGTATTTTTTTATAAATGAAATTAACTACAGCTTCTAATTCATTTGTAAATCGTACAGCTTCTAATTCATTTGTAAATCGTAGAGGCGCAAAAATCAAACGCAAAAAAAAAAAAATTGGTAAGAAAACACTTTACAAACCCAGTATTTAATGTTAAAAAAAAAAACAAATTTACATGCAAAAATGCAAATGCAAACTCAAATTTGTGTTTGAAACGATTGACATCTGAATCATCATTTCAATAATTCTCAATTAGTTATGACTTTTGAGATGCAAGTCCATGAAATTTTATTGAATATTTATTTGTTTCATAGAAACCGCTATACGTACGTATTAATTATTTTTAATACCTGAACTTGAAATTGAAGGGTCCTCGTATATTTGATAGCCTCATCCAACAATGATACCTTGTCCTCCTATAAACAATATTAAACATAGGGTATTCAGAAATCTTCCACAAAGAGAAGATTAACTCTCTAAAATGTGGTCTAAGACTGATATAAGTTAATTTCAAACCTTGTAACAGCTAGGTAGTAGATCCTGCAAAGCACGCATTTTCTTGTTGATCTCGTTTCTTCGTTTCTGTTTACAAATCATTACCAACTAATAAAATTCCATTTTCATTCATCCATTTTTTTTTTTTTAATTCTAAAGTGAAATTTCAGGAGATGAGAGACTGTGTAGATATATAATAAACTCACTCTTTCAGATAACTTATGGACTTCTGTGCTTCGTTTTCTCTTAGTCACCGTCTTTCTTGTTCTAGTAGGAACTCTTGTCTTCGCATCATCTGATTCATCATCCGAATTCTGCGTAAATTAATAAAAACAAAAACAAAACTTATTCTTAATGATCCACACAATTAAGACAAGAAGTTTATATGAACCAAGTAATTAATCTCTCTTACATTACTTAAATAGGTTGATTCTTCTTCTTCAATGTCTCCATACTTGCTCCTCTTTAAAGAAGAACAACTTAGATCTCTCGCAGTTCCTCGAGAAAACATCGACGAAGAAGCAAAGTACAAATCCGCTGATCTTCCAACAGCAGCAGATTGTTCATCAGGAGGAGCTGTAATAACTTCATCAACGTTCTTCGTACCTTTCAAAGAATCATCAATTAATGTTGTTGATGACTCAAAACGTTTGTTGCTTTTCGAAACATCTCTCTGATCAAATTCGATCTTAGAGGACTTAATCTTCTTCTTGTTGTTATTATTATTATTCGTTTGTTCATCATTTTCTTCATCTTGTTGTGGCTGCTGAGACTCGCTCACAGGAACAACTTGTGAGTCTCCAAGATTCTTGATGATTTTCTTGAAACCCTCATCGTACAGATCCAAGAGAGATTGCGTACGTTGATTCTGAAAATAATCGTTGTTCTTGGGTCTTCGACTCTTTGCAAGTATCTGCCCATTTTCGCAAACTAGTTCCATATAATCTTGATCGTATAATCTGCAAGAAAAGAGTCAAGGAATATACAACATCACTCCACGTACGTACATATATATAGATATATAGATGAAATCAAGAAACTTACTTTGGTTTGAAGCTCGATGATGGAGAAATCATGTTTGGTTGGAATGATGATGCAAAGGCCTTTTCTTCCATTGAAGTAAATTGAACAAAGCTTTTCTCTGTATTTATGAATTGCAGAATCGGAGAGAGGTTTGGAGTCTTCACACTTTGGTCTTCTTTCTTGGGGTTTCTGAAGATGTATATATATATTATTTTTTTGGTCCCAGGGTGCATATATATTAACTAGATAAAGGATACGTGTATATATGCGGATTTATAATCTAATATTTTATAATTTATAAAAAAAAAATCAATTAAAAGTAGAAATCAAAATTAAATCATCCGTACAAATAAATAAAAATAAAATTGAGAACGCTGATACAAAACCATTAATTTAGAAGTCTAACATTTATTTATTTATTTATTTACTTTGATTATTTTATTATTTGATTTTCAATTAAATTTTATCACATATTTTTAAATTATTAGTTTTTCTATTCTATTTGAACTAATATTACTTTTTAATCCATTTTTAAAATCTTGATGAATTTATTCTCATGTTTTAGTTGAATTATTTTAACTTTTTTAATATTTTATAAACCGCACAAAAATGAAAAACAAAATCATATCATCCATAAAAATAAATAAAATAAGATTAAAAAATGTCGATGTGAAATCACTCATAGAAAAATTTACAAATTATTTATTAATTTTCATTTTCCTACTTTTTTTATATTAACTGAATTTTCAATTATTATTTTTTCACATATTTCTGTTATTAGTTTTCCTATTCCTATTTAAATTATGTTTACTTTTTATTATGTAACTACTCATATATCTTTCTTTTATCTCTTGACAAATCGATTTACGTATTTTTATTTGAATTAGACTTACTCACATTTTTTAATTATATTTGAATTTTTCCTTTTCACTTATGAATCAAGTATTATCTTTCTTCCAATGAAAAACGAATTATATGTATTTCATCACTTGGTTTCTTACTTTTTATAATTTTCACAACATGAAAAATTTTCAAAATAATTTTCTTCTCATACATCAATTTAACAATATTTAGGATGTCTACATAGTGGTAAATCTTAAAAAAAACCACAATACAATGTACATTTTTTAGTCTGATTTCAAAATATAACGATATTAGATTTTTTTTAAATGGAAAACATTATTTTGACATTTGACTAAAGTTAATTGGAAACAAAAATTTGAGAAGAGGTTATTGAAATTTTAAATTACTTGGTAAGAAGATCGAGAGAGTACAAAATTGTTTAAATAAATGTGAAATATTATAATCTTTAAAGATTTGGGTATATAAACTTAATTCTATTCAAAATATTTTTACACGTATAATTAATATTCTAATGAAAAAACGTGTTTGATTTTTTTGTCATATATATTTCTATTTAAAATCAAAATATATGTAAACGTGTATATATATAGCTTATTTACTCTTTTTATGAATTACTAAAATAAGCTAATTGGAAAATGTTGAGATATGTTGTTTTTATCGAATAAGAGAGTAATCGATGGTTTTTCTAATAAGAAAAAACTGAAATAAAATTTGTGGAAGAGATTATTGAAGTTTGAAATTTCTTGGTGAGAAGATTGAGAGAGCACAAAAACTTGTTATATAAAAGGCAAAATATTATAATCTTTGAAAATTTGGATATGTAAACCTAAGTTTATTTGAACTCAAAATTTTTTTACACGTGTATTAATTAATATTTTAATAAAAAAATTTTAAAACCTAATTCATCTTAATAAACGTAAAGGAAAACAGAGGGGAAAAAGAATGATTGTACTTTAAAAAAACAAAACCGAGACATATAATAAAGTCAATATTTTAAAAAAATAGATCATGCTTATCAACTAATTATTTTAATGAATTATTTATTAGAAACTAATTAAATTTTTTTTGATATATGATTTTTATAATTTACTTGATAAATACAAATATATAAGTTTTAAAAAAATAAGATTTGTATGACATATGTCAAAATCTAATTGAAAACAAAAATTACATGTGTCAAAATCCAATCGATCGACTGACACGTATCACGATCATATTAATTACGAAGTTTGACATATCAAACTTTATATAATACGATATATTCTTCTCCCGGTCCTTCACCCAAAAAAATAAGATATATTCTTATGCTGCAATCCGTACTTATTATTATTTTCTTTTTGTAAACTATAATTCTGGTAAATAACAATTAAGAACTTATTTGTTTTATGAAAAAGAGTATACTCGTTATTTTATGATTGACTTCGAGGGTTGCGTACACCTTGTGTCTATGGTGCAATATTAGTATGTTTTCACAAGCTTTATAAGAACTTCGTAATAATAAGTTTTTTTCAAAAAAAAAAAAAAAAACTTCGTAATAATAAGAGTTTGTTATTTAACGGATAATATTAAACTAGTATTATCTAGTAAATATAGTGCATGTATTTATTTATTATTGGGATTAAAGCAATAAGAAGAGTAATACTACAAAGTGTAATTTGCATTTTTAGTTGCGTTCCTTGCTTGCATAGTATGGGAAAAGACAATAATGTATGGGCGATAGTGAAAGATAATGTATGACCCAACTTCTCTTCTCCACCGCTTCCTTTTTCTGTGATTCGCAAAAATAAACAAAAATAAAGTCAAATCAACGATGCACAATTTGTTATTTTGTCTCCATCTAAAATGACAATGATATGATTCGGCTTGATGCCAGATATTTTTTTATTAAAGATGAAGAAACAAATTATTATTTTATAGCTTTTTTTAATTGCAATGTATGGAAATTATTTTCATGATATAAAACGGTGGACCACAAAATCTCTTCCACGATGCTCCAACAATAATGCAACTAGTTTCTTTTAAACATATTTTTTAATAATCTAGAGATATTTTCGACCTAAAATCCAAACTAATTCTACAACATGCAGCAGTTATATAATCATATTTTTTCTGTTATGCAATGACAAAAGAAAATTTGTTATTTTCATATTTTCTGTTCACATATAATCAAATTGTGTACCAACAGGTAAATATTTTGGCCTGACAAATAACTATTTACTTATTCAAATTGTCCCTAATACTCGAGATCTTTTTGACTTGGCAATAAAAATACTAAAATCTACCGTGTGATTGTTTATCAGAGATGTGTACGTGTGTTGTGAGAGAGACGGGCACAAAAGAAAAGACCCACGTGAGTGGGAAAGAACCCTTCACGCCATAAAGACATGGGCTCAAAATGGATGGGCCCAAAATGGATGGCCCCATCTTAAAAGCAATTAAAATGGGACCCATAACTGGCTTTTTTGGGCTAAATTCACGTGCACTTCACGTGATGCCGCGTGATTCAACAATCCCTGTGTGTTATTTTGTCTCCCCGTTCTTTCATGGCCTAACAACAACTGCTGTGCAAGTAGCATTTGTCGTTTTGCGCGACAAAAGATAAACTTGTCGTTTTGTGCATTCTCTCTACTTTTTACGACACTTCCTATGATAAAAGAGAATATTCTCTTTACTTGAAAATTGAAAAATACTTTATGATATTCCTTAAGGAAAAGATCTTTTACCAAGTGACATGGTAAAACTGGGGATTTGTTTTGTGGTTTGATTCCATTATCCATAGTAACGGAATTATGTATGACCAATACTTTTACTCGTTAAATTATGTTTAAGCAAATTTCTTCAGTTTGGTTTGATTTTCATACCAATATTAAAATGAAAAAAGGGAGAATGACTTACTTACGTGTGTGATTGATTCGTTGAGACTCAGATCGGTCAATCTAAGACATCGTCCTTCAAACATTCTGCGACAATCATCTTCAGCTGCATCATCTTTCCTCTCGCAGACTGTTAACGAAAAGACACCATTTAATTTGAAAATGATGATTTCACATTTAGAATTTGATTCTTGGCTGCTGCAGCAGAACCAGACTTGCCTTGTTGACAGAATCAATTCTTTTTGTCGCATTCTCCAGTTTTGTCTCGATGCCTCCTTCAAAATGCGCTATGAGTTTTTGGTGTGATGTTCCTGTCAACGAGAGAGAACCTCAAAAGTGAGTTTAGTCAAGACTTGTATCCTGAAATATCAAAACTCTCTTGCCAAATACAAAACTAACTTTGATACTTGATCTAATAGTGTTCATCACGATCAATCATGTTTCATAGCAGTTCTAATGTTAGGATTTCTTGTTATAGTCAAAGAAAGAAATAACAAAAGTGAAAACTTACTTTGCTTCTTTATGGTTCCTTTCAACTCTGAATGGTTTGCTTCAAGCCCTTCAATAGTAGTCTTGAAATCTTCTAGATGGTGGCCAACATCGTCCTTGAACTTTTCATGGATCATTCTCATTTTCTCTTGTTGCTCTGTAATGCGATCAGATTATCAGTGAACGAAGTAGATCGGGATAGATCCTGCATATTCTTATTCACCATGTGGGCATATGAAGACAATTCAACACTCTAAGACAAGACGGTATTTCTATACTCCTTACAGGAATTGAGCATATAGCTTTGTCTTGAGGAACTATGCTAATAGCAAGTTTCGTGTCAATATGAGGAAACCTAAATCAAGATATATATACGTTTATAGCATCTATCAGTGAACAATTTAGAACAGATAGGTGAATGGTGTGTGGCTTTCCTAACGTTCATGACTGCAAAATAGATTACAGTGATCAAGATATGATACATTGCTGTACCTTGTAATCTTGTTTCGGCATGCTTTCTCTTATTTTTGGCTAGGTTACTCGTCTTTCCCCTGTACCGTAATTAACAATATCATTGATTGAAAAGGAGCAAGGCAGAATCAATTCAAGAGACATACGCTTCTGTTATGATGTGAGACTTGACATTCTCCAACTCTAGATGTATCTCCTCGGAGACTGATGCTATAATGTCGGAAGACTTCTTTTTGGCTGCAGATTTCAGTTTTTTCTCAAAGTTTTGAAGAGCCAAAGCAAACAATGCAACAGCCCTGAGACATGATAAGTAATCAACTTAAGACAGCAGGAACAAAGATTTAAGGTAGAAACGTAATATTAGTTATATCTACAAAAGACCTTCCCAAGCCTTCATCTTCATCCATCTCTGAAAACCGCTGGAAGGAATCAGTTTTATGAATCCCTGCTCAGTTTCCAGGACAAACAAATGAGGGTGTTGTATAAAAAGCCACAACAATGACATACAAATGAGCATCATACCTTTGGACAAAGACGAGGCAGGACTTAACACGACACGTCCATTGCCCTTAAGGTTAGAGTTCCGTTTAGCTGAGCTAAATTCTCGCTTAGATTTCTCATTACTCCAATTGGCGGTTTCTCTTTCTTCCGGACCTGAATCAAAAGATCGATCAAATGAGCAAAACATGGATTCTGTTAACAAGAAAATAAGATCCTCCGGTTTCTATATGGTCTAGGAAATAAAATAAGAAGCATACTGTCGTAATGGCCCAACGCTGGCGATTCATCTCCTGATCCATCTGAGTCTCTCTCATCAGACGACGGATCTGACAGAACTAAATCTTCATTTGGCTCGGCAGAAGTCTCTTTTCTGAAAGAATAAACTCCTTTCTTCTCCAAGAAGTCCTGAAAATAAATAAGGAGCCACAAAAGTCGAAGAGGAATATGTAAAGTCAGCATTCATAATTCTTAAGTGAAAATAATGCAGCTGGAGTTATGAAGGTTACAGGCAATCTCGTATCTGATGGTTTGCCTGTTGTCCCTTGAGAGGTTTTCTTAGTACCGAAGCTAAATATTGGTGTTTCCGTCTCATCTAAAGCGGGACTAATATTCATAGGATGCAAAGGAGATGCTTCGGGAGAAAAACGTGGGGAGGGACTTGAGATTGGTGCTTTATATCCAAACGTTGGACTCTGGAATTCGTTTTCTGGCTCAGCAGACTTTTCCCTGAAAACATTACTCGGCCTTTCCTGTTTATCGCCATTTTTAGATAATCCATGGAACATCTCTGGGGTAGCTGCTGTTTCAGCTTCTGGCGATGGATGAAAATCTTCCTCCCTTGTGCTAATATCTGGTTTCTGTTTACGGGCTTTGCTCTGTGGATGAAGCTCATGGGAACTTCCCTTTTTGTCTGAAAATGAAGACCTTTTCCCAGTCCCTGTGCTCTCGGAACGTGGTGGAGTTTTACTCTTGCGAATCCCATCAGCATCATCCTTTTCGCGAGAATGAGCCTTACGGCATTGTACAACAGTGTTTTTCCTCCTACCCCTCTGTTTCTTCGGCATACCACTGGAATTCATAGCAGTGCCAATTTTCCCGCGCAAACCTTCTTCAAAAGAGAATATATTATTTACTTGTTCTGCGGTTTTGCGACCTAAGTTGGCACCAGCTTTGGTTTTCTTCTGGACACCTTTGGCTCCTACCCTCCTCTGCAACAAAGATCTAGTTACTGGCCTTCTGGTTGCACTTTCAGGGCTTTCTGAATCAGTTTCAATAGAATCTGAATTGTGTCTAGGCTTAATAAGAGGATCATCATTTGAACCCTTGTCTTGACTCAACTTGAAGTTGGTCTTCACCACTTCTGGAGTCTCAGAATTCACATCTTCATTATTTGCTGGCGAAGCTTTTCCCAATATTTCCCACAATTTTGATCTCAAAGCATCAGTAGTTCCGTTTTTATCCTTCTCTGGTTTATTCATCTCCTCTCTCTGTGACGCAACCTTTTGCTGCAAGACTGCAGATGGAGGTTCTTCCATCCTCTCTGGAGTCCTATCCATCCCTTTATCGTTCCTGCCACCGTTCAGCTCACCATCACTATGCTGAGGACTCGAGATGGGAAAGTTTTGAAATGAGTCACGAGCTCCTGCCTGATGTGCTCCATTAAGTCCCTTGTTTAATCCTTTGCTACCAGACAAACTAGACGTTTGCTTACAAAGAACATTCTCCAGAGTCCCCAATTTCCGATAAGAGAATCTAGGAGACCTCCAAGGTGAGGTTGCACGTTCTGTGCCCTTAGCTGCATTCATCTGCTTAGCAGCTAAATCACCTTTATCTTTCTTGTTAGCCTGTAAATCAGTTACTGTGGCTGATTTCAACTTTTCTACTTTAGCAATAACATCTCCATCACCCTTATCTGGCGCAGGATTTCTCTTGGGTTGTGAATCAGCCATAACTCCTATAGAAATCTTTCTAGATTGACTTGATGGGGGATAGTTGCTGCCGAAGCTTCTATAATCGCTCATCTTTTCCTGAAATTTATCACCAGAAAGTTAACCATTCTACTGGGAAAATAATGAAAATATCAACGAGCACCTAGTCACTCATAACACAATAATTTCCGAATGAATATAGGTTTTTCTGTGATAGCAACACAAGTTTGCTATCTTACGCAGATTGCTAAAGCATAACAACGCAGGCTACACTAAAGCTATAACGTATGAGAATCAGTTGATTATGTCAAATTTACAACCCAGGGAAATAACACTCCGATCCTTGTATACCTATTTTCGAAAAATCAGATCAGAATGATGGCCTTTCCAGATTTTTTACACCAATCTCTGCAATAGAAATACCCAACAAAAGACGGTGTTAGATCTGGATAATTTGATGAAAACAAGATGAGAAACAGATTATAGATGCCAAATCGAAACGGTGAAACATAATATATTCGAACTGGAAATAGCTAAACAAACAAAAAACTTAAGACACTCGACAGAAATGATTCGCGATTAGCAAACCCTAATCATAGCGATCACATATCTTTAGTAACAAATTTCATACCAAGAAATTTCATACATATCCTATCGGATTTGGAAATCGAGACGATTATCTCCGTATAAACAAAATGGAGCATAGATCGCAGACCATTTTCACTGAATCCGATAGTAACAAGCCATGAATCGAAAACAAAATCGGAGAGAATCGAGCGACGGTATCAATGGTGAAGAATTGCTTACTCAAAAGCTCGCGGGTTGAAGTGCGAAAGCCCCGACTCCAGATTCCATTGCCGGATAAGTGAGCGCACGAGAGAACGAAGATCGCCGGAAAATAAACTGAAATCTGATCTGAGAAAACTCAGAGATAAGCAGAAATTTCGAAACTCAGAGAGAGAGAGAGAGAGAGAGAGAGAGAGAGAGAGAGAGAGAGAGAAGCGGGGAAACTCAAAAAATTTGATTTCGCAAATGGTATAACAAAACCGCCTTTAGCTGAATGGCGTATACACGACGCAGAAAAGTGGACGATTTTGCCCCTATGATTTCTTCATAATTACATAATGTCGTTACCGTTCGATTGAAGTGAAAACACGTGTCATCATCCGCTTATTATTTCCAAACAAATTGGCGCCTTAATTTCCTTCTCGAAAATTTCCATTTGCTGCGAAAGGAGACGGTCGTCGCATGTAAGTCTCCGTTAAACTTGACGGTCAAGCTCAGATAAACGTTCATATAAACGTGACATAAGGGATCATTAATTTAAGTTTTATTTAACAAACATTTTTTGTTCTATTATTTAACAAAACATTCTATCGAAGATTAGTTCTTCCATTTTATCAACATTCGTAAAAAATTCACATGTATGATGGGTCCGATTGATGGATATGTGGGACACTATAGACACCAATTTGAGAGCAGCTCCAACGCAGGTTTTTCCTACAGTATCTCATCATTAAAAAAAAATAAAAAATTAAAAGAAGGTAAGAGAGTGAGAATTATGAGAAACTCTAAAAAACTTATTAGAAATTCTGGTGCCGCTTATGTTTTTGTGATTGGTTCAATCTTTTTTATTTAGTTATATTAAAAATATTAATATTTTATTTGTGAAATACTTTAAAGAGTATCTCCACCATTGGAGATTCGAAAACTATTTGTTTTCCGGTAAACATTATAGAAAACATCTTCAAATTATTTTACGCATGTTAAGAAAATGTTTTAGTCCAACAGCAACACTCTCTAGTCTCTACTAACCAATAATTTTTTTTGCAACCATATTATCATCACAAATGGTAGATTAAAAAAAACTATTGTCAAATATAATTAATCACAATGGTAAATTTAGTTAAATAGTAGATGAAGAAAATAATCAAATTAAGTGTCATCATAATGTGGTAAACAAGATTACGTCATGTAGAATCCACAGGGACAAAATGTCACGGTGCCCAACCAAAAATCATTTCAAGATTTGGTAAATCTATATATACATTTCATGAATTGCGTGCGTAATCTAAACATTTTAAGGATTTTGATGGATAATATATAGTATCTATAAAAAGACACGCACGTAACATCTCGACTCAATACCCGCACGCACGCATGCACGTATCTTTACTTTATAAATTTTCGTTTAATTCTATAGTATTAAGCTTCGGCATAAACAAAGAAGACCTCCACTTGATACCCCTCGTGGACTACTCTTTTTCTTTCAAATCACATTTTTTAAAACCTTGCCTCCTTCTTTTAATCTGTCTAAACCTTGTATCGTATTCGAATATGCCTCGGCAAAGAAAACACGTAAGTAAATATAAATTAGTAAATTTATTTGATATTATTTATAGGGAAACGTGATTGAGTAATGTTTTTAAACTATTTTTTTTTTTTTAACTTCTATGAATACATATGCGGCTTGGTTTTTAAACTTCTACGAATACATGTAAACATATATCCAATCAACAAACGAAACAATCCGATAATTTCAGTAAGTTTAAAGCAAAGGGGAAAAACAAAAGGCTATGATTAGTCCAACAAGAGGGGCTACCAAAAAAAAAGCCACGAGACATGCAAATGCAATCACGCATCTTAAAAAGCAAGCCCAAGTTTTGACTGACAAGCAACCACGACGCAGTGAAGTCGAGTTCTCGAAATTAGCGCATAAATAAAGAACAAAATGTATGTATGTTTCCAATAAAATGCAATTATAAATAATATAATAATTTCCAAAATTATAGTATGTATTATTTTTGGAAATATTGTTTGTCACTTTTCCGTACAAAAATGGATTATTTATGCAAGAAACATATGACTATATGAGGATTTATTATTTATAGGATACAAATTGCAAAGAAGAAAAGTAAAATAATGAAAAATAGAGGGGACAGAGAGGAGGCGGATGCAGTAAGAAAATTAAAAAGTGAGGAAATTGTAATTTGTAGTGTTGTTAGGGAACATATCTCCTTTATTATTTTTTTCTCTTGATTTTTTTTGTTTCTTCTGCATTTCTCTAAAATTTAAGCAATTGGTTCCATTTAAGTCAAATTTTTTTTTTCCAAACTGAATTATTGAAACCCGAATAAAGTGAGGGGAACTAAGCCAACTACACCATACGTGCATTATTTTGTTTTCTGTAACGACAAAGTTTGATTTCTATACATTTAATTTTACTTGGCATTATACGGTACCATACGGCAAGCACCCATTGTACATGTTGTAGACTACTGAGTGAGGAATTACACGTGGAAATAAAAGTGCCACGTGGGGAATGACAAGAAACGTAGTCGTTGGTCGTTGTGTCGTGTGTGTGTGTGTTTCCTTTTTCTCGTGCTTGCAAATATGAGAATAATTGTGACGTCTCCTTAAGTTCCATAGACAAAGGAACTCTCATTAGGTCCTCTCTTTAAGGTGAACCATTCATTACTCATGCCCCTTCTTTCTTCACCTTTTTCTTCATTTTCTCTATTCATTTATTTGTTTGTTTATTATTACGTATAACAACTTCCCTTCTCGCTAATATATTACGTTTGCTTTACATCATTAATAAGGCATGTTTTGACCGGTTTGGTCCGCGCCATTAGAACCCGGTTTAGAAGAACTTAATGATTTTAGAGTTTCTGTTTGGTCCGCGCCAGTCTTATAGTAGGCAGCTAGCACCGCAAACAAATCTATAGTCAACCGTCAAATACAAAAGAAAAAAAAACATTAATGGATGATTCGATTCTGTCCAGAATTAGTATTATACGATTGGATTAAATGATTTGTTTCAACCTACAAAAAACACATTTTCTAATAAGACAATGCTAAATCGGTCATTTATGTTTTGGATTACTTAAAGTTTCGAATGGTGACACTGCAATGCGGAACGGAATAAGTGCAGAACGATTCGAATAATAACAAAAATATATACATATATATTGATAAGTATAGATTTTCATTACATACACATATATAATTATAGATTTTTGTTAATGTTCAGTGCGAAAGAGGACAATACGGAACGTTGCCATTCGAAGGCTCAATATATATGATCAACACAAATAGCATTTATTTTCGTCATAACTGATAATGTTTTTCATTGTAAATATTTGTTTCTTTTCCAGCGTTGTATGAACGTAATCGTGAAAAAAAAAACAGGAACAAAAATGAAATTTATCTTCTTTAATTCGACAGTTGTCTTATGTTAAATAATGATTTGGACTCGATCATCGTTGGCTCAAACGTTTTGTCATGCTTGCTTGCATATGATGGGTCCACTTCGTCATTTTCGTCATAATTAAAAAAAAAAAAAAAAAAAAGAATCAGACCTAATTAACTTAAGAGGGAAGTGTAAAACCGATGATTAAGCAAGCATTCACCATAACACTTTTGAAAAAGAAGAATATGTTTGATTAGAGTGTTAAGTTTATAATATCGAGGTTATATAAAAAACACTTAATTAATTTTGGAAGTGGGAGTAGTAAAAGTAGTTCCACAAACGCCTCAATGCGCGTCACGATAATTACTCATGCATTGAACATGATTTGGGAGGATGTAAATTCCAAATATTTATTTTTAAACCCCATATATATCAGTTTCATATTAGATATATTTTCTTATGTTTTAGATAAAAAGATAAATGGTTTTTCCAGGTTATCTTATTTCTAGTGTACTTTCCTAATTATATAAAATAAAGATGTTCTTATCCTCTTTGAATATGTGCCTCTAATTCTTTATCAAAAAAAAAATATGTGCCTCTAACTTGTCTATGCTCACGCTATCGCTAAAATAATCTTGGCTAAAATGAGCCAAATAGCAAAACAAATCACCTTGTGTCGTTTATGAATATGTACTTTTATTAAAATTCATCACCTCTCTATTAAAAAATAAAATAAAATTCATCACCTCTTAACCTATTCATATTTTTAGATAAACACAATGCGTTTGTCATTAACAAAAAAAAGTAAATAAATAAATAAATAATGTGTTTGTGAAATTGTGAGGCTGAATTTTACCAAGAAATATGATAGTATATCCATTTTAATTGAAAATAAAAAGAAAAAATTTATTTTTATTTTTGTCAAAAAGAGATATATTATCAGTCATCTATTCATTTTATACAAGATTACTTTAGATAACCTAGTGGATAACATGTGGTACATAAACGATGAATATAAAATTATATATATACGTTTCTTTTAAAAGTAAAGCATACTGGTGAACATTCAAATGAATTTTTGTTTTAGATAATCTGTTCGTCAATTGTTTTCATTACTCTTATACTTATGTAATAAAATTAAAATCCTACATGTATTAGAGAGAACCCCGAACCCACAAAATCACAACCAACAGTTTGATCGAATCACCATTTGACAAGTGTTTCTGTCTGCTACACAAACAACATCTTTAGCGGACGCTATCTCATCATTCCACCGGCGCTTTTTTTTTTGTATATGATTTTTAAAACAAAATACGAAGACCATACCAAATTAAAATAAAATAAAAATACTAATTTTATCTCTATATAAACACACGTACAAACCAAGCATGGCGGCTCATTACTCATTTGTCTCAACCTAAAACTAAAAAGAAAAAAGAAAAAAAAAAAAGATAGAGAGAGATATGGGAAGAGGGAGAAGCTCTTCGTCTTCGTCGATAGAGAGTAGCAGTAAGAGCAATCCATTCGGTGGCTCGTCAAGTACTACTCGGAACCTAAGCACGGACCTGAGGCTCGGACTCAGCTTCGGGTCATCCTCAGGGACGCAATATTTCAACAGTGGTTATGGGTATTCCGTGGCAGCGCCGGCGGCGGAGGAGGCGGTGGTGGTGGCGGAAGATGAGGAAGAAGAGAACGAGTGTAACAGCGTAGGGAGCTTCTACGTGAAGGTGAACATGGAGGGAGTTCCTGTTGGAAGAAAGATTGATCTAATGTCTCTTAATGGCTACCATGACTTGATCACAACCCTCGATTTCATGTTCAACGCATCCATTCTCTGTAAGTATATATACATACTGGATATCAAAAACAAAAAAGTATATATACACACACACACATAAGCTTGGACCGGTGAGTCGAAATTTAGAGGAATTTACTGAAAATAATAGACATATATATCAGATCGATTTATCTTGCTTAAGTAAACGATTTTTTTTTATTTCTTTGTTTTCACTAACGATTTATTTCTTTTAAGTCGTTTTGAAACTTTTTCCCCGTAAAAAAGAAAAATTAATTGACAGAAAAAAACACTTTCCGGCCATTACTATTTCATTACTCTTATATTTATGTAATAAAATTAAAATCCTACATGTATTAGAGTTTATATATTGCGTAGTGTGCAAGGTATAGTAAATCCTAAATAGTAAATATGATGAAAACTGATGGCAATTAAAAAAATGAAAACAGGGGCTGAAGAAGAAGAGATGTGCAGCGATAAGAGTCATGTGCTAACGTACGCAGACAAGGAAGGTGACTGGATGATGGTTGGGGATGTTCCTTGGGAGTAAGCACTCTTAATCATTTTCTTAAAGTTTAGTTATTTCCTTAATTAGATTGTTATGTAGAAAGTTTAGTAAGCATTATTAATTTATTTATTTGATGGGTTTTTGTTTTGTAGGATGTTCTTGTCTAGTGTGAGAAGACTGAAGATATCAAGAGCTTATCACTACTGATATAGTATAAGTCTACTTGTGTTTAAATCAAATTAATGCTAAGAAAAAGTTTTTGTCTAATATGTAAATCAATGGTCGGATATTTATTATATTATTTTCGTTTTTCTTTTACGATAGTACATAAATTTGGAACTCCTCGGTTACACACAAAAAATGATATTTTGTCAACAAATTATTCTTGTTTTGACCACCCAATCTCAAATTGTATATATATCTACACGGTCGTTGATATATATATACTACGAATAATAAAAGAGCAAAAATGCTGAAAATCGAAAGACAAAAACAATATATAAAGATAAATTTTAAGATTGAAAAATAAAGGGGAATAAAGATAAATTTTAAGAAGCAGCACTCAAATGAAGCTGTACTAACGAAGCATAAACTCCGTCTTTAATATTAATCAAAGTCTCGTGCTTTCCTTTCTCAACGATGACTCCGTTTTTAACGACGGCGATTACGTCAGCATTTTTAATCGTCGATAACCGGTGAGCCACAACCACCGTCGTCCGGTTTACCATAACCCGGTCAAGCGCGTCTTGGACCACTCGCTCAGACTCTGCGTCGAGTGCACTCGTGGCTTCGTCAAGTAGCAATACCTTTGGATCCTTGACGATGGCTCTGGCTATGGCCACTCGTTGCTTTTGACCGCCAGATAACTGAATTCCTCTTTCTCCCACCATCGTGTCGTAACCCTAAATCAGTAAAAATAAAATTCCGGGTTATTTTGACCCGACCCGAAAACCCAATTCCATGGATTTAGACATTCGGGTTTTTTTGGGTATAGAGGATACTTTGGGTATGTGATCTTACGTGCCGAATTGGAATATAACAAAAATTCAGTTCGGTTTGGTTTGAATAGCTTAAAATTTGGTTCGAATAGTTTAAAATTCGGTTCGAGTAGGTTAAAGTTCATAGGAACCAAATTATATCCGAACTAACATTTAGATTTAATTTAATGGTAATTCGGATAGTTCAAATAATAAGATGAAGTTTGGTTTAATTTTGTTTAAAAAATTCCAAAAAATGAATTTTTCAATTTCAAGTTCGATCAAATACTCGAATTTCGATGAAATTTGGTTTAATTTCGGGTATTTTGGATAATGCTTAACCAAACCTGACACCCGAAATTTTAAAAAATAAAAATCTTTCGGGTATTTTGGTCTACCTAATTTGGTCGGTTCGATTATATTTGGTTCGGGTATTTTGCCCGGGCCTACTATGAACTTATTTAGGAATTTGGAAAAGAAAAACCCTCAAGCTTGAGTTTTTTTTTTACCTGTTGCAGACCACTGATGAATCCATGGGCGTTTGATAATTCAGCTGCAGATACGATTTCAGATTCACTTGCGTCTCCTCCTTTTCCATAAGCAATGTTGGCTCTGATTGTGTCGTTAAACAAGATCGGTTCTTGGCTCACTAGTCCCGTTTGTTGTCTCAACCATTTTAGTTTCAAGCTCTTGATCTCTACACCGTCGAGTGTGATCTCACCTGAATCTGGATCGTAAAACCTTTGTAGCAAAGCGATCACAGTTGATTTCCCGCTCCCGCTTTCTCCGACCAAAGCAACTGTCTGAAAAGTGAAGATCAAAACAGAGGTTTTTCTTAGAAAGGTTGAAACTTTTTTTTTTTTTTGTATCAAAGAATGCAAATTTAAAATTTCTAACCTTTCCAGCTCGAATACTTAGACAAAGATCTTGGAAGATTTGAACATCTGGTCTTGCTGGGTATGTGAAACTAACATGACGAAGCTCAATGTCTCCTTTAACATTATCCAACACTCTTCCAGTTTCGACACTTGGGTCTATCTTTGATTCTCTGTCTATAATCTCGAAAATCGAAGAAGCAGCTACATCGGCTTTGCTGGAATCAGGAGATAACGAACTCGATTGAGAAATCGCAATAGCCGCCATTGTCAAAGCAAAGAAAACCTGCATTGTAAAACATCAGAGGAATCATTGAAAACCATGAAAACAGAACATAAACCATCAAATTGTTCTGTTTTCTTTATATATATATATACCCTGAAAACAGCGTCGAAGGTTGTTTTGCCATCATCTACAAGCCGTGCGCCGACATAGAAACTGGTAGCGTAAGAAGCGAAGAGGACGAAGAAAGAAAACCCGAAACCAATACCACTGACTATGCCTTGACGTATCCCTGTCTTCATAGGACCTTCACATTTCTTTGTGTACATATTCATCACTTTGTCTTCTGCACAGAATGAAGCAACGGTTCTTATGCTCCCAACCGCGTCATTCGCCACCTGACTCGCTTCGCCGTACATTTTCTGCCAATGATTACAGATATTTCAATAAAATAGAGAGCTTAAACCATTGCAGCTGTATATATATGAAAAGTCACTACTTTACCTTTGCATCGGCGCTGAAACCTTTCATAAACTTCATATATAGAAATCCATTGAGCGCGATGAGCGGAAGCATCGCGAGGACTACGAAAGCTAACTGCCAACAAGCCAAGAACGCAATGATCAGACCAGCCAATATAGATGACAGATTCTGAACCATCTGAGCTAAAGCATCTCCCACTAGACCACGGATCGTGGCTGCATCAGCTGAAAGTCTTGCTCCTATGGTTCCACTCGAATGCTCTGACTCATCGAACCATCCAACTTCCATGTGAACCACTTTCTCAAAACACATACTTCTTATCCTCTGCACCAGTTTACATCCAGCTATGGCGAAGAAGAAGGTTTGCGCTGGGTACGCGATGATGGATGCGAAACCAAGAACCATGAATATGATCGCCCAAAAGCTCGTATCGTCTCTTAGCTCTTTAGGCGGTTTGAAAAACGCTTTGATTACGCTTGAGAGTAGTATTCCGAATAAAGGAAGTATAACTCCGTTTGCTGCTGCGGATATTGATCCGAGTATAAGAAACGGAATCTCTGGTTTGTTTAGAGCAGCGATTCTGAAAACCGAGACTTTCTTTTGTTTGATTTTCGGTTGTGTAGTAACCTCTTCTTGATCTTGAGCTACGTCGTTTCCGTCGATTCCTGCTGGAAAACCAAACATATTGAAAGAATGTCGGCTGCTGTTTCCTCTGGATGATCCTCCTTTGCTTAGAGACCGGCCTAGAGACGATTTTCTCAAACTAGATTGTTTGAATGATTCAATTGATGACATGTTTTGCTCATCCGCGGGATTCTCATTGGATTTCTTCTCTTCTTGTAGACGAATGAGCTGAGAATAAGCTCCTTCCGGGTCCTTGAGTAGTTCCGTGTGAGAACCTGATCATCAAAATTGGCCAAAATCAAATAACATTTTATACATATGCAAGAATGTATAAGAATGTTAGTTACCTTTCTCTACGATCTTTCCTTGGTGAATCACAGCGATCATATCCGCGTTTCTCACAGTGCTTAGCCTATGAGCAACTACAATCGTAGTCCGGTTAACCATGATTCTATCAAGCGCTTCTTGAACCACTCTCTCGGATTCTGCGTCAAGCGCACTTGTAGCTTCGTCTAAAAGCAAGATTCTTGGATCTTTTAAAATCGCTCTAGCCACTGCGATTCTCTGTTTCTGTCCACCTGAAAGCTGAGTACCGTGTTCTCCAACCATTGTATCTAAACCCTGAGGAAGCTTATCCACAAATTTAGACGCGTTTGCAAGCTCTGCAGCCGCTTTAATCTCTTCGATTGTCGCATCTTCTTTACCGTACGCGATGTTGTCTTTGATGCTTGAAGTGAACAAAACCGGTTCTTGACTCACAAGTCCAATCTTGCTTCTGATCCATTTTAGCTGAAACTCTTTAAGGTTAATCCCATCTATGAGAACTTCACCGGCTTGCGGATCATAAAACCTCTCAATCAAACTCACAACAGTAGATTTCCCACTCCCACTCTGTCCAACTAAAGCCGTGGTTGTACCAGTAGAGATAAATAGCGAAAATCCGCGGAATATTTGCTCATCGGGTCTCGCCGGGTAAGTAAAGTAGACATCTTTAAGCTCAATATCTCCCTTAATGTCATCCAAAACTTTACCATCTGTACTATAAGAATCAATGTCAGGTCTTCTCTCTATTGTCTCAAACATCTTGTAAGCCGCGGCTTGTCCAGCTGCAAACGCGCTTAAACAAGGAGACGCTTGGCCTAACGACCTATCGAAGGAACAAAACAAGTCTCAAATTAGACATTGTTGTGATTGATGATGAGAAAATGAAAAATAAACCAAAGGTCCTTACATGGATCCAGTTAAAACAGAGATGATGATATTGAGAACTTGTCCTCCTGTGTACCCTTTATCGACGATCAACTTTCCTCCATACCAAACCGCTAAAGCGTAGCTACAAAATACTACGAGAAAGAGTGTTCCGAGTCCCAATCCTGTCGAACCACCTTCAATGACTCCTGCTTTATAAGCAGAAACAAGATGTTTATTGTAACTGCTTATTGCTTGTTTCTCTCCAGTAAAAGAAGCAACCTGAAAATAGAAGAAATGTCTCTATGTGTTATTCTGTTTTGGCTAAGCAAATGTGTATAAAGTAAGACTACTTACCGTTCTTATAGAACCGATTGTTTGCTCAACTACAATCGCTGCTTTCGCATAAGCGGTTTGTCCACGAGAAGCTGTTTTCGCAATGACGATAGCCAAACCCGCACCCGCCATTACAAGAAGAGGGATTGAAGATAACATGACTAAAGTTAGAAGCCATCCTCTTATGAAAGCTATCACAAAGCCACCAACAAAAGTTGATAGAAGTTGTACAGCTTTTCCCACCTGCCACAAAAACGTCGACGTTTCAACAAAAAAATGAGAAAATTTACAATCTTTGTTTGACATTTTTTGTAGTTACCTTCTCTCCCATTGCGTCTTGGATTAGCACAGTGTCACCGGACATTCTCCCAACGACTTCTCCGGTATTTGTATCGATGTCGAAAAAGGCGATATCTTGTCTTAATATAGTCTTTAGATACATACTCCTTATTCTCGCTGCTTGTCTCTCTCCAGAAATCATCCAACCAGACAATTCTGAACATTCATAGACATCAAGAAAGTTATAAAACTCTTGTTTCCTAAAGATCTTTTTTACAAAGTTTAAATCTCGGTAAGAAGATCGAATAACTTACGGAGAAAAGCAGCCGCGAAGGTACCGATACCAAGCCATACAAACTTCAGAGCGACCTGTGAGTGAGTTAAGAAACTATTATCAGCAAAGTTGAAATCTTGAGAACGATCCTAAACCAAGACAGAAACATCATTTTGATTCTTACTTTGGAGACTTTGGCGGAAACATCTGTCTGGTTCTGTCCAAAAGCATCAACTAGATCTCCGAACAGTATGGTCATAATAGGGAAGCCAAGACCGTTTCCAATAGATCCAAGTGTCCCAAGGATCATCAAGAGGAAATCAAAGGAATCTGCAAAAGCAAATAGCTTGTAAAACGGCACCGTTTTGGTTTTCTCATGATCTTCTTCTTCTTTGTTCTTCTCTGCTTTCTTCACTTCTTCTTCTTCTTTGCCTCTTTTGGTCTCAGAAACCTCTTCTACTATTTTCGAATCCCCGTTTAAGCCATTCTCTGAAGCCATTATGTTTTCGCAGATTCCTTATGATCCTAAGCATTTACAAGAACAGAGGAGAGATATTATAAGTTTCTAAATCTACGAGTTGGAGATGTTTTAAGAGAGAGTATCTAAATAGGGAACATAAAGGTTAGACCAAGAAGGAAAAAAACATATACGAAACAAAACAGAGACTCTTCACAATCAAAAGTTTCCTTTTTTATTCAAAATCAACCATGAAAACAACCCTACAGATCTGTTTTCCAAGAACATATGAGAAAATGAAGAAACCTGAAGCAAGATCCATCAATTACAACAAAGGAATCACAGAAGCTCAGGTCCAGACAAAACCAAGAACCATAAAGTACAGAGTTTAAGTGTAAAGATAAAGCAGAGAATATATATGTACCTGGAAATGGAACAAGAAGAAGCTGGAAAGTGAAAAAGGGTTTAGCGACTTCTTGGTGTCTACCGTATAAGAGGTTAAAAAATGTGCAGAGATCTCTCTGCTTATATATATATTTTCTTTTTATATAATTGTAAGTGACGTTTGTAAAGACATGTGAGTTTTTATATATGCTCTGTATATTTCTTGACGAACAAGCCGTGACTTGTTCAATGGAAAGATAAAATGGGTGTCAAGTAAATAATTATAAGAATATGGTATTATGGATCTAATACTCTTTTCTTGTTTTAACCAATAATTCGTAAGAATTTTTTTTGCCTTTAGTCTTTAATTTTAAATTATTTTCTTTGACCATTCTTGTCTGATAATGCTGACCAAATGATAAATTACAATAAAAGAAAAAAACCAATTGATTATAACGAGTAATCTTAGCTGTTTTGTTCAACTACAACTCTATTATTTTAACATAAAGTTTTGTTACGGCAGGACCGGTTGATATTTAAAATCATTCATTACTGTTTAACTTATTATCGCTAATTAAGACTTAAAACCCGCAAAAACGCAGGGAAAAATGTTAATTTTAAATAGAAAATTATTTAACACAATAATAAATAAAAATATACGGTGAAAAGATAATAATACAAAAATATTAACATTTAAATTTTTTTTTTATATTTTAACGGTAGAAATAAAAAGATAATATATATATAAAATATATATATATAAAATACATTGCAAATTATTATTTTAAATTATGGAAAATTGGTTATAAATGAAAATGAACCAAAGAATTATGAGAACATGACGCAACCCTATCATGCATTAATAACCATAAAACGAGATTTTCAAAGAAGACACAACTATATGATTCATTAATTATTATAAAACCGTTTAAAAAAAAAAAGACGCAATCCAGATAAATACACGAAGAAAGGAGATTTTTTTCTCGGTCAGTTTTCTTCTTCTTTACGTCCAAAGCAACCGCTTTCTGTAATTTTCACCGGCCGGCATCGGCTCCGACATCGGCCGTACTTCTTCTTCTTCTAATTCCTTTTTATAGTTCTAATTTCATTTAAATAAAATCTTTCAACAGTTTTCAAATCTCAGAAATGGTGGTGTCTTTGTGTGGGTTGGATTTGTCTGAGATTTTGGTTTTTGCAGTGTTTATCGTAACAATGTCGGACTATAAAATCAGTTGTGTATTGAATGGCCCCGGTCCTATACACCATCATCGATAATTCTTACATTTTTCGTGTTGATTACTTTTGATTGGTGTTGGTTCGTAGGTGTAACCGTTTCTTTTCTCTTAAGTAGAGCGTCTTTCCGGCGATATCATCATCATTGGTGCTTGGTCGTGTCCGTATTATCTTGTTGACAATTTCACTTGTGAACGTTTCCAAATCTGGGATCCCGTAATTCTGGTTTTGGAAACATTGATTTTCATGGGTTTTGATCCGACACTAATTATGTCATCAACGTTCGAAAGAAAGCACTTTTAACCATCATCAACGGCAAGGAGAGTTTTTCAAATTCAAAGATTTCTACACTGCATTTGATCTCGCTGGGTGTCGGTTCCAATGAGTAACCGCTTTGTCTTTCAATGGTAAAGTTCCTTCCAGCAACGTCGCTACAAAAAGGCATATGCCGGTTCTCCGAAGCGTTTGTATATGATCGAAGAGTGGGTATAGCAATGAATAATTTGATATATGATGTATATCATTGTATCAAGTTTCTTGCAGGTGTTCGGATGATACCAAATATGTATTCATCAATTTTCTTCAGCAATTATGTACAATTTTTTAAAGATTAATGGAATGCCAGATGTTCAAGAAAAAAAAAGACGGAATCCTAAGATTCATTAATAATCATAAAACATAATTTTTCCGAAAAGACGCAACCCTAAGATGCATTAATAACCATAAAATGATTTTTTTTAAAAAGACACAACCATATGATTCATTATAACTATACAACTTTTTTTATAAGACGCAACTCTATGATGCATTAATAACCATAAAACAGTTTCTTCGAAAAGATGCAACCATATGAAACATAATAATTATAAAACAGTTTTTTGAAAAGATGCATTTTTACATAGACCAATTTTTTGAAAAGACGCAATCCTAAGATGCATTGATGACTATAAAATAAAATTTCTTGAAAAGACGTAACCCTAAAATGCATTAATAACCACAAAATTGTTTTTACTCAGAAATACAACCCTAGAATGCATTAATAATCATAAAACAGTTTTTCGAAAAGATGCAATCCTAGCATTAATAACCATAAAACCGTTTTTTCGAAAAGACGGAACCCTAGCATTAATAACCATAAAACAGTTTTTTCGAAAAGACGTAACTCTATATTGTAAAGTATAAAAAAGTTTTTCGAAAAGATACATTTTTACATATACCAACTTTTTCTGAAAAGACGCAATCCTAGGATGCATTAATAACCATAAAATAAAATTTCTCGAAAAGACGCAACCCTAAGATGCATTAATAACCACAAAATGGTTTTTACTAAGAAGCAACCATATGATTTATTACTAACCATAAAATGGTTTTTTCAAAAAAAACGCAGTTCTAAGAGACATTAATAACCATAAAATAGTTTTTACGAAAAGACGCAACCCTTAGAGACCAATAACATAACACGTTTTTTCGAAAAGGCGCAATCCTAAGAGACATGAATAACCATAAAATAATTTTTTTTGAAAAGACGCAACCTCTAAGACTAATAATCATTAAATAGTTTTCAAAAAGGCGCAACCCTAATAGACATTAATAACCATAAAACGGTTTTTTCGAAAAGACGCGTTCCTAACATTAATAACCATAAAACGATTTATTTTTAAAAGACGCAATCCTAGCCATAAAATCTGCATTGTCTAAAGAATTTCAAAATTCTTTACACAAATCAATAATTTTTGGAATTTCTACAATAGTAAAATGATCAATATTTTTAAATAATTTAAAAATAATAGAATGACGTTTTTTTTTTATCATTGTTATGCTTTGAGTGAGTTTTAAAATTAGTAACCATAAATAAACAAAGTATTTAACGAAAAAAATGTATAGAGTTAAAAACACAATTATATAGGTCAAATGGTTTTTTTCGAAAAGACGCAACCTTTGGAAATAACCATAAAACGATTATATTGAAAATACGTTATTCTTAGAAATAACCATAAAACGGTTATATTGAAAAAACACAATCTTTGAAAATAACTATAAAGCGGTTTTTTCGAAAGGACACAACCATAAAACGGTTATATCGAAAAAACGCAATCCTTGGAAATAACTATAAAGCAATTATATCGAAAAACGCAATCCTTAAAAAATCGGTTATATCGAAAAGACACAACATTTAAAAATAATCGGTTATTTTCGAAATGACACAATCCAACAATATTCATTTTTTATGATTGCTATTATTAATAGATTAGCTATCTATGTTTTAGCAGCCTGCATAGGTCCTAATTCATTTTTTTTAAACTTGAATTTTTTAGGATTGCTATTTAATAATAGATTAGCTATCTATGTTTTAGCAGCCTGCATAGGTCCTAATTCATTTTTTAAAAACTTGAATTTTGTATTTACGTGTTTGTGTGTTGTGTGCATATCAGCATATTACGTAGCTAGTAGTGACTAGAGAGAGAATTATAAGTTTCACCAAGAACATTTTAGTTATAATCTCTCACCAACTATGTATAATAACATTTATTTATAAAAGAGATATACACAAACATATCAATACCAGAAATAGCCGAATTGTTGTAATTTTCTTTCATCGGTGTATAGTTGACTTTCTCGTTCGCATTAGTTGAGTAACTATGACAAGTGCGAAGTCTCATTTCTTAGGAGTAGTAAATTTGTAATGATAATTGCGTTTTGAAAACGAATGTTAAGCATGTGCACATAAATTTTACATGTATTTAATTAAGAGAAAAAGATCGAAATATTCCCAAAATCTAGATGAATTATTTTGCAGCAAAGCTAAACATGTATATAAGTTAGATTTTTTTTGTTTATGATCTGATCAAATCTTTGCACTCTGACATGTTAGCTGGGGAACCACGTGAGTCTGACTTGCTTCATGAGCAAGCAACAAGTGAAAATTAATGATCGAATTGAAGGAAATATATAATAAAAGTCAAAATGACAGAAAAAAGACATATCTTTCGACTGGTCTTCCATTACTTTTCTTTCGCGCAATTTTCAGAATCAATGAATCTTATCTAACCATTAACGAGCCTGACGTCATTCCTGACATAAATGCTCTTTCTATATTTTATCTCTTACGCACGTATGTTTATCAAATGCTACTTTTCTAACAAAAAAAAAAAATACTACTTGCAATATTATTCCAAACATCTATACAATAACCGTGACTGCACCATTTATAAATGGGATCACGTGACGCGCTAATCGGCCATCACACGAATTTGTATTATAGTGGTTTTTGTATTAGTACTATTTTCTGCAATAGCCTAGTTTGTAATGTAAAAAAATAATACTCAAAAGTTTAAGATACTATTTTTCTTTTATCAATTTTATCAAAAAACATAGTCTAAAATAATTCGAGACGTTTAAGTAATGGATTTACTCTCTTTTTTTTGTTGTCAAGAATAATAGTTGTTGTTCAAGTTGTTTAAACTTAAAAGCATATTGTTTTTTTTGTTTTTTTTTCAAAGAATTTTTTTTTTATATTTTACAAGTATACATTTTTGAAGTAATTATCTTTAATTGTTTGCAATAAATATACCTAATTATACCAAAACATCTTCTATTTATATTTGAAACGAAATGAGTTTATTATAGAGACCAGTACATATATAGAAATAATTAATTATATTCACTAATTCACTTGATTATCTTTATCGCCGTTCAACTACAAAAATTGACATGATTTCTGTAGACGTAGACCTTTTTCCGGGAATAAAGTAAACCATTATAACCATTCGATTCCCACTAAACATTTGAAGAATCACGGCAACTGGCAAATGTCAAATAGACCTAACCTTTCCCCTACCTGTTTGAAATTATAAATTTCCCACGTAATCTCAAACTAATCTTGACCCGGCCCGAGAACCCGAATCGATGGACCTGGAATTTGGAAACACTTAAAGCTATAAACTTTTTTATATTTTAGTCCACTGATGCAGCCATTAGCCCATGGGCCTAACCACTGAGTGCACAAATGAGACGCAATATTTGAAAGAAGACAAATATCGAAACTTTTAATTTTGGCTCTCTAGAGTCTAGAGTGCAATCAACAATGGTATAACATACACAAACCAAAACACCGGTTATTTCCGGTATAATCGAATCAAGATTTCACTTTGGTTTAACCCTCCTATAATTCTTATGATTATAGCAGCATCATGCACATGGTCGGTCATGAGTTCAAATAGACCAACCATAGGCTTGCGGCATTCTAAAAATCAAGGTCGATTATGTTTACAAATCGATCTATTTTTTTGATGAAATTATGCAAAACAATATTTTTTAGTTCTCTAGCTCGTAGTTTTCTAAAACTCAGGACCTGCTCTAATCAGACATGTGTCTAAAGTAATGTTGTACCTTTAATTATAGTATATCGATCCGAGTATAGATCTTGATGGGTTTGAATCAACATCGGTTTAGTCTGGTTTTAAAATAATCCCTCAGAACACAATGCATTTTAGATTGTATTTATGAATTTTCAGATTCAAAAGCATTTATATGCATTGCTTTAATGTGGATCAAGAAGAGCAAGTCATGGTTTATTCCTCATTAATCGCCACTAAGATTACAAAAAAGACTAACAGCTTCTTTGACTTTCGAAAGCTTTTATTACACATTGAATAATTCACCAACTACCACTACACTCCACCAAAAAAAGCTCTTACTGATGGACAATAAGGAAACTAAATGCAGAAACAGATGAAAAAACAAATGAAGCAATTGGCTCCAATGCTCGCTGTGATAAACTTGCTTCTCCTGGTTCAGGGAGGCGAGGGATCTTCATCATCGCATTTATCGGCGGTTGGAGATCCCGGGATGAAGAGAGATGGCCTTAGAGTGGCGTTTGAAGCTTGGAACTTTTGCAATGAGGTTGGCTTAGAAGCTCCTCACATGGGTAGTCCTCGAGCTGCCGATTGCTTCGATGTTTCCTCTAAATGTAACAGAGCACACAGAAAAGACCAATCAAACAACACAAGTAAGCTTTCTTCTTCTTCTTTTTCCTCTGTTTCCTCTGTTTTAACCCTATCATTTCGAGTGTAGGTGGTTATTCCTTGGTGCACAAGGTTACAGACTTGGATAACAAGCTAGGGATCGGAAAGGAGAAACCAGGAATCATATCAGAATCAGCATTACAAAACCCTGACCTTTACGCGGTCGAAAAAGAGCTCTATCTAGGTTCTCTCTGTCAAGTCTCAGACAAACCAAACCCATGGAGTTTCTGGATGGTAATGCTCAAAAACGGAAATTACGACACAAAATCCGGTCTTTGTCCTGAAAACGGTAAAAAGATCCCACCTTTCAATCAACCCGGAAAATTCCCCTGTTTCGACACGGGTTGTATGAACCAACCGGTGCTGAACCACGGTAAGACCAAGCTTCTGAGAGATGGTAACACCATGAGGGGATGGTTTAACGGCACATACGAGCTTAAAGCAAATTTAGGAATTGGGCTCGATGGGATAAGCTATTACGAGGTTGTGTGGGAGAAGAGAGTTGGTGTTGGTGGTTGGGTATTTAAACATAAACTTAAGACTTCACCAAAGTATCAATGGCTTATGCTTTACCTTAGAGCCGATGCAACTAAAGGGTTCTCTGGTGGATACCATTATGATACTAGAGGAATGCTCCAAACAGTAAGTCCCACTAAAAACCTTCTTCTTTGTCTAAAATTAATCTCTTATGTCGAAAAAAGATTTGATCTTTTTTTGCTTCAATGAGTGTTTGTTTTAGCTTCCCGAGTCACCAAACTTCAAGGTGAGACTAACTCTAGACATCAAACAAGGAGGAGGACCAAAGAGTCAATTCTACCTTCTCGACATCGGAAGCTGCTGGAAAAACAACGGCGAGCCCTGCGACGGTGACGTAACCACCGACGTCACTCGTTACTCGGAGATGATCATAAACCCAGAAACCTCACTTTGGTGCAACCCAAAGAGTCTCTACAACTGTCCACCGTACCACACGTTTCGAAACGGCACGAGAGTCTACCGTACGGACAACCGGAGTTTCCCTTACGAGGCTTACCACGTTTACTGTGCGCCGGGAAACGCCGAGCATCTCGAGATTCCGGTGGGGACTTGTGATGCTCTTAGTAACCCACAAGCTCAAGAGATACTTCAGCTTTTGCCTCACCCGGTTTGGGGTGAATACGGGTATCCGACCAGGCTGGGTGATGGTTGGGTGGGTGATCCGAGAACTTGGGAGCTTGACGTTGGTGGTTTGTCTAGTAGGCTTTACTTCTACCAGGTGATTGATTGATTGATTGAACCGGTTTTTCTTTCTCTCGAATTTTCCGGTTTGTGATTTGATTTTGGTTATGTTGTAGGATCCCGGTACGAGTCCGGCGAGGAGGATATGGACATCGGTGGATGTTGGTACGGAGATTTATAAAGATGAAGAAGCAATTGCAGAATGGCATCTTTCTGATTTCGATGTTCTTATTACTTGATGATTCACTAGTTTTTACTTAGAATAAGAAAATTTTCAGACAATATATTTATGAAAAAACTTGTTGAATTTTATGTTTTCGTTTCTTATTAAATTTGACTCCTCCAGGAAACATTCTGAGGATGATGGCTAACTTTAAACAAACCGAATTAAAAGAAACCAATATAAACAAAACTAAATCTAACGGAACGGAACGGACCAAAAAAAAAAAAAACCAGACCTAATAAATTCTGATGTTGTACCAGAAAGAGAACAGTGTACTACTAATTTAGCATTAACGAACAAAAAAAAAAACAGAGAAAAGTGTACTTGTGCTTGGGTCCTACCACGTGGCAACTTAATTATCAAAGTCGTATAAAGTACAAAACCTCCAGCTAACTTAGAGGGTTAGGAATAGAAGAGAAATAAATAATCTGTACGTACACTTGTTTAGCAGTACAAGACATGGCAAAACAAGGAGTACAACAAAGATTTCTGGTGATTTCTCTCGTGTAGTACATCACACAAACCAGATTCCAAAATCTATTTAAACCTATGAAAAAACACAAAGAAAACTCAAGCCAATTTCAAAGGTAAGGCTTCTTTAATTTGGTATTGCAATCAAAGAAGAAGGCAAAAGTGGTAATGAGATAGACAGGGAACAAGCAGAGCATGGATTGAGTTTACTAAAACATCAAACGACTGTGTTTTGTCTCTTCCCATGCACTGCCTCTTCCCTGGCTCTCCCTCTCTCTCTCTTTCTCCTTCAATTTCACACCTTCCTTTCAATGGATTTTATTACTACTACTAACGCTTGTGACATAAGATAAAACTTTAAAGGTTAAGACAAGCTTAATGTTTTTGTCTACCTCTGTGTCATGACGTGGAGCTGAAAGAGGCAATAGCATCCATTTCTTGGCGCAAGAGAAGGGCATCGATGAAGGAGTCTAGATTCTCTCCCTGCATCATATCTTCAATGGCATAGTGAGTGATTCCCACACGATGATCCGTCACTCGCCCTTGTGGAAAATTGTATGTACGGATGCGTCCGGATCGGTCTCCGCTGCCAATCTGTTAATGGGATTACATATCTATATCAGCTAGAAAAGAAAATGATGTAAGATTGACTGAAAAACATAACAAAACAGATTGCTAAAGTCGCATGTACCTGATCTGACCGTAACTTTGATCGACTGTTCTGTATTCTCAACCTTTCGATTTCATAGAGCTTTGCACAGAGTACTTTAAGTGCTTTGGATTTGTTCTGTATAAATTAAAAAAGTGCAAATTTATTCATTAGGATGTAAAAGTTTGAGGGAATGAAGGGTAGTGGTTGAAGTGTTAAACTACCATATGTTGTGATCTTTCGTCTTGGATCGAGACCATCATCTGTGTTGGGAGATGGATTATTCGGACTGCACTGTTAGTCGTGTTGGCATGTTGACCACCGCAGCCACCCGACCTATAAGTATCAATCCTCAAATCTTCGTTCCTTAGCTGCACATCTACCTGTAAGCAGCCAAAAGTAGAGACAAATGATCAAAGAGTGTAACCGATTAGAAAGAAAATGCAAGTTTGTAAGACAAATGTAAGACCGGAGAAACTTTGGTACCTCATCAGCCTGGGGAAGGATGGCAACAGATACAGCGCTGGTGTGAATTCGTCCAGATTTCTCTGTGATAGGAATACGCTGTGGAAAGATGTTTAAGCGTTAATAACTAGAAAACACATTTGAAAATGTATGACGTACCAAGAAAACTTAAGAATGCGATTCATATATAACATACCTGAACCCTGTGAATTCCACTCTCAAACTTAAGTTTTCCGTAAACACTGGCTCCACAAATTGCAGCACTGGCTTCCTGGCAATTACATTCAAGATCTTAGCTGCACTAGAACAGAGCAATAGTGGAATACTAATATTCACAGAAGGAAGAACAAAATAAATACGTACTTTATATCCTTTCATATCCGACTCGGCGATGTCTACAATTTCAAACTTCCAACCTTTCTTCTGTGAATACCTTTCGTACCTATCGATATTCCAACCAATAAAAAAACCCGAGTCAAAGTTCAAGTACAAAGAAGGATACTAGCTTCTACCTAAAGTATGTAGATGAACTTACATTCTGAATATGTCCATGGCAAACAAAGAAGCCTCTTCTCCACCAGTACCTAAACCAATATATTCAATTGTCAAAAAGACAGCTCTTTGAAATCCATCATTACTGTTGGAAGCGCGGTGTTTAGGAACCATTAGTCCACAAGTCTACCTGCTCTCACCTCCAAAATGCAATCCCTCTCATCAGCTTCATCTTTAGGAAGCAAAGACTTAAGCAGCAAAGTCTGCAGTCTTTTTTCTTCTTCCAACGCCTCATCTAACTCACTTACAGCCATATCAAGCATGTCCTTATCATCCAAGCTCTCTGACACCAGAGATTTCAGGCCATCAATCTCCTGCCAAAAGGAATCACACCTCATAAATAACGACCTTTGGAAAAAGACACAATTAGAGACTGTAATCACAAACAAGGAGGAAATTCACTACCTTTTGTTTGGCCCTCAAATCATTGATCAGCTCCATTGACTCTCTCAACTTCCGAAGTTCCTTATTAGCTCTTGAAAACTCTTCTTGTGAGTACTCAGGCTGTCTTCAATCAACAGACCACAGTTTATTCTTTATTGAACATGTCAAAATCAACTAGTATATGGATTTGAAAAACTTTAGATTACATGGTTTATAAGCCTCTGAAGAACAGCATTTCGGTGTTCTATAGCCGATAGTCTCTGATCCATTATCTTAATAAGATCTGGAGACAACTGTGGTTCCATTTCTGCCATTATAGAGCCCATTTCAATCAATACCAAACTGAAATTCTGACCGAATCACGGCTCAAACTAAAGTGGAAATCAGTAATCGAGATTGGTTTCCTACAACACTTACAAGCCTCAAACGGATTGATACTAAGTAATCCAAATCATACAGTTATAAGAAACTGAAGAAATTTTTTGAGGATATAAACAAACCTACCGGTTGTGTATAGACGAACCATCTTAGACGAGAGTAACGATCGTATGCTACGATCGATTGGATGCGTACCTCTTGAGCAAGATCGAATCAGATTACTCAAAAAATTTACCCGAATCATCCCCCTAATGTTTTCTTTAGCAGAAATGGTCGGATTATCTTTCGATCTTGTCTGGTTAATTGTCAGGTCGAATGGTGTAGATGAAAGAACAATTGCCGGAGCTCGCGACGGCGTTTCTCTCGTCCTCGTCGCCGTCGAGAAAAGATGAAATGAAACTTATTGAAGGAGGAGGGTTTTGGTAAATTATGCAATTCTAAATCTTAATAAGGGTACTTTCGTTATTTCACTCATATATTGGGCTTTCCCTCGTTTTCTTTGACATTTATTGGGCTTAACCCTCAATACATGATTTTAAATTAGCTATATATGTAGGCCCATAAATTAGAATATTGACACAAAAGAAAAACTTTAATAAATTAGAAAATTATTTATATTTTTAAAAAAATTATTAGACATACGTACAACACATAATGGATAAATTTCATAATTGAAAATATAAAAAAATAAAAATCAAACAAACATATATTTTAAATTTTTTTTTCCCGCATCATTCATACGTGAGACAAACAAAAGGCAAAAATCTTATACAACTTCATCCCCGCGCATGCATATTACTCTATCGAAAACGACCGTTGTATTTTCACCTTTTACATGAACACGTACTATTGATTTTATTTATACGCTTTATAATCCAAGCGAGACAGGCACATTAGCTTGTTGAATCCAGTTAACCGGACCTAACCAGTTAGCGACGGTGAAGTCATTGACCTCAGACGCAGACCTAGCGATCTTAGCCCAGTTAACTCTTCTGTTAGTGATAGCTCCTGGTCCACGGTTGTTGTACTCAACGTACCTACATGTCTTGTGGAAACTTTCACCGTCCCAAACTTTCCAACCTTCTGGTCTAATCAAATCTCCCATCTCTGTGTTGATAATCACGGTGGTCGAAAATTTCTTCCACGGCCTTCCCAAGTATGACTCAACGGTTAACCTCTCTGCCGCTAGTTTCTTGTCGGGAACGATGCGGCAGTTTTGGAGGACGATACCGATTTTCATGGCTAAACCCTTTTCGTTTCCGTCGGCTGTGACGGTGTTGAATTGTCCCTTGTTTCCTTTACGGACGACGATGAGTGAGTTTTGGATAACGGTCGCGGATTTTCCGAAGATGAAATCGACTGTTCCTGAGACGACGCAGTTTCTGTAGAATTGACGACCGTTGTTGACGTATAAAGTGTCTTGGTAACCGTCGAATCTGCAGTTGAAGATCACGGCTCGGTCTCCGTTCACTCTGATTGCCACGGCTTGGTGTCCCATTGGACCAGCTGTGTTCTTGAATCCGATCCATTTCGCCATGAATCCTTCAGATTCGACCTCTGCAAAACACATATCATGTAATAATAAGTGAGTTATATATATATATATATAGAGTTTGTAATAGTAATTAGTAAATTTAGGGTTTGGTGAGACTTACGGACTGTGCCACTAAGAGAAGTGGTGGTTCCAGGGCTGAGTTTAACACTTCTGTTGTAAGTAATAACGGTCTTTCTTGCACCATCTCCGAACAAGAAGATGTTGTTCTTCTTCTTAGGGATAATAACTTGCTCTCTGTAGATACCAGCCTTGATGTGGATGATGCATCGGCCGGGGTTTTTCTCGGGACAAGCATTAACGGCTTGTTGGACCGACTTAAACTGTCCGCTTCCGTCCTTAGCCACGACAAAGTTGGCTCTGATTCTAGCACCGCCGCCTCTACGTCCACGTCCAGCATTAGCCATGAGCTTCCTGTCAGCACCAGAAACCCATGTTGGGACTCCGGTCTCGTCAATGTCTTCGAGAAGACGACGAGATGGACCATCTGGGTCGGACACGGGAGATTCCTCAACGACAGGAGTGGTTCCTTTGTTAACGGGAGCTGCTCCTTTGTCGGAAGGACCAAAGATACCGCTGGTCATGTTCTTGAAATCATCGACCTTCATGTTAATCTTGGCCATCGCGCTGACGACGGTGTGGAAGATGTCAATAGCATTTCCAGTGAGAATCTTGGAGCTTGCAATGCCTTCTGCAATCGTCTTTCTTAAATCGTCTTCTTCGATATCGTCAAGACAATCGGTTTGGTAATTGTAAACACCGGTTAACCATTGTTTAAGCTGGTCGAGTTTGCTACCGATCTGGTTAAGATCTTCACCCATTTCCTCAACAATGGTACCGAGATCCTCAAGAGCGTACATGAAAACTCTCTTGCAGTAATCAAGAACGGCTTTGTTGTTTGGTGAGATGCCCGAACCCATGTTTCCTTCGGTTTGGCCCGTGAAGTTTGATGATTTGGTTATTGCGTCTTGCACGGCCAGCATGAAGGCCTTGATCAGCTTGTTTGGATCATCGCTCTTGACTGGCTCGAGAGTCTTGACACATGAGGCTTTGTCGGAAGTCGACTGGCAAATTCCTTGCACCGCTTTCATCTGCGGTGAGAGATTAGAGCCGTTGTTTTTGTTGACGACGGCGACGATTCCTATGGTTACTCCCACCACTAAGAGAATGGAGGCAACCGATACAACAACCTTTCCAATCATTTTATTAAAGATTTTTTTTTAGTATTTTGTTTTGTATATTTTTGATCTTTTTTTTTTTTGGCTCTCCCTCCGGTTTTATTTAAAGGTTAATCGGAGAGGGAGGAGCTTTATTAGAGAAAAGCCAAGTTGTTGAATGACTTGGACCAGTGAGTATTGTGATGGATTATAGGGTGGTTTATATAGAAGCTTTTTGGTTTCTAAAATTAGGCTTCTTCGTTGTGTGCATGGATTTTGCATGGAGGGAGAGATTTACGGTCAACGTATGGCTAAGAAAATCCAGTCAAACAAAAGCTATAATTAACCTGAGAGACTTTTTCTTTGTAATTGCTTAGTTGTGAGGTTTAAAATTGGTCGCCACAAGATAAATATCGCGCGCGTCTCCTGATTAGAAGCCGTGGTACGTGGCTTGATTGACTAAAAATAAAACAAGCAGAGATGAATATAGATAGATACAAATAATAAGTTAAGTTATATTCGCTGATTGTTAATTCGAATAGATAAGTGTTAATAGAGCAAATAAACGTACGACTTATAAGCATGTTGTGGTGAGTCTTAAATCCGCAAATCGACCTGATTCAAGTACTATATATGTCCAGTCGGACGAGACGAAATTTATGGGACTTTGAAAAAAAGAAATTAGATCGACTTAGAAAAATTCCATACAAAATTAGTTATATGTACTGGGCTATATATGCATATTGAATCGGTTAAGCATTGAAGCATATATAGTGCTCTTTTCTCTTTTAGCTGATTGGTTAACTGGTACTCTAGATCAAATTACATAAATTAAATTCTAACAATTCAGAACTTATTTAAAACTTGCTCTCGTAAAACGAGTTCTGCTAGAATATGAAATTCGACCAATTCAGTTTGTCACACAATTTCTACTGCGACTTCTTGTATATATATATATGCACCCAAAAAAAAACCACACCGTGTTGATTTGTTGCAAAATCCAAATTTCCAATATAGAATATAGAGCTTGTATTCTCATGCCAACAAATTTAGATACACTGATGTAATCTATATCATCTAAAATATATTGTACGGAGTATACATATGGCTGAATGCATTATTTATCTCACTAATTGATAATTGCAATCAAATATATTGATTATGAATTTCGGATACATCTTAAGACCGTGACCGTCTATCATCCACGGGTTTTCTATACACACGCATGATACTTTCTCCGTTTTCATGTTTTTTTGTTGTTTTTCATATTTGTTCACAGTGTTTTTTATTAAATAATAATATGCGACCCCCTAAAAGATAAAATTTATAAGTTAGTTTTAATTATTTTTTTGTTTTCGTTTTATTGTAAAATATCTAAAGCTACATATATTATGTCCTACCAAGAAAATCAATAGAAAAGTACATCACTACAAAAAGAACACGGTGGTAGCGACAAAAACATAATTAGCAACGAATCGGTATTCATCTTCGGCAAAGTAGCATGTTTGGTAAAAGTTCCTTCACTAATCCTGTAATCCATATGGAATTAATTAGCGACATTATATATACTTATATATTTTTTTTTCTGTCAATAAATGATGCATGGTTATTTACGTCTCAAACGTTTTACTAATTCAATTCTATTTGAAGGGATGATTTACATCTTAAATATTACTTGGTATTATCAACGGCTAGTCTCAAACACCGAAAGAAATTATGGGCCAAAAATCCACGAGATGCAAAAAAAAAAAAAAAAACGATGGATAAATATCTATTAGTCATTGTATATGTGTTTAGAATTTTATTCGATTTTTATATTACAAATAAAATTTTTTGGAAAAAGAGTATTCTCAAATATTTATTTCAATTTATATTATAAATAAAGAGATTTTGAAAAAAAGAGTATTCTCAAATATTTATTTTAGTATCTATAATTGTGAATCAACGAAATTAAAAATTGCTCGTTAATTGTAAGATATTGAAACAAATATTTGAAAATACTTTTTTCCAAAATCGATTTATTTATAATATAAAAATCATTTCTATCACTTTCGTTTTCATCATTAAATAATTATGAATTTGTGATAAATTAAAAAATTTCATCATTAAAAAATCATAAATATCTGTGATATCAAATGTCGTTAAAATTCACCGGGTTGCCTTGTTTATTTATTTATTTTATAATGTATATAGCCATTCAAAATTTATGTAAAAATGTAGAATCAATAAAAAAGAGAAACAACGCAATATGAAAGTGTATATATTACACAAAAACATTATACCGAATACGTTATTAAGTTTTTATTCGATAATAATCACGTCTTTTCCATATCCTTTCCAATCACGAGGTCCATACATGATTATAATCCATAACATATTAATTACAAACATACATCAAAAGGAACCTTTCGTTACAAGATTCCTAAAATATCTGAAAAATTAGTCATCACCATCGACGACGCCATACATTTTTTTTTTGTTATTTTTTTTTATATATATATATTTATAAATCAATAAATAAATCAGTAGTAGTAAAACGACAAAGGTGGTGGGAGCAACGTATCGGTATCTTTCTGGTTAAGTTTTGTCTTAATGTTGAAAGTGTTAAAGACTTTGCCCATTCCAGCGAACACATCCACTGACTCACCACTCATTCTTTTCCCAAGCCCAATCCCTCCTTCGACTTCTTTCAACAACGTCTTGTCGTAAATATCATCGAGACAGGTCGAATGGTAAGTGAAGATCGAAGTCATCTTCTTCTTACATGTGAAGTAATTCTCAGCCATGCTCGTTAGGTTTTGTCCCGCGGCTTTCCAGAAATCTGCAAAGTCTTCTAATGCGTTGTTAAGCTGTTTCTCGCAGCCGGTGATGCAAGTTGTGGCAAAGGCGTTTCCTTGGTATTTGGGTTTGATTCCGGCGAGAAATTTCAAGCCTTTTTTAACGGAAGTTTCTGCCGCCGTCGCTAAGTAACGGACTAAGACGGCGGGATCATTGCTTGGGACGTTTCTTAAGGTAATGCTACAGAGACGTTTGTCTTGGACAACGCTGCATATTCCTTCGACGGCTTTTTCGTGTTCTGCTGTAACGGCGTTGCGTTTGGCTGGGACTATGAATGCGTTTGCCGTTAGCGCGATGCAGAGAATGAGGAAGGCGAGTTTTATTGGAGTGTTCATCTTTTTTTTTTTTTGGTTTTGTGTTTTTGGACGTGGATTGGAAAGGAATAAGATAGAAAAAGGAAGATGAGAGGTTACGTATATATATAAATATAGATGTTTATATGGTTTTGCTAAATTTGGATGTTTTTGTTTTTGTTTTTTTTTGGTTTTGACTATTTTCAAAAGTAAATGGATGATAACGAGTGAATTGTGGAGTTATTTATCTGTGGACATAACATGATCCTGCTTCAAAAAGACACCAAATTCACAGACACTCGTTCTGTTTTTCTTGGGAAATTAGGTGAGATTATAAGAAAGTTATATTAGAAAACAATATCTACATAAATAAATTATAAAAGTTCATAACAGAAAAATTAAGGATGAATTTAATAAATAGCCATAAATAAATAAAAAATTAAAGGAATAACAATCATAAAAACAAAATTAGGAACCTAACAAAAGATACTTTTCTAAAATCCATAAATATCTTTTTGATTTAATTATATAAAAAGCCTTTATAGTCGTCACTGTTCATCCGCCGTTATTGATACTGTTCATCCGCAACCAACACTGTTCACCCGTCGCCGACAATGTTCATTGCAGACAACGTGTTGTCTTCATCAATGTTAAATTTAGTGGATAACTATTTGATTACCATCATAACTAATATTGTATCGCAATAAGTTTACATATTATGTGTTAAATGCATCAAATTAAATCAGTTATCATATCATACAAAATATGAAATATCAATTTAAAATTGTGAATTAATGTTTTTTTATTTTACCCATATCAGTATAATAAAAAAAAATAGTCGATATCTTACATGATTAATATAATAACAGTATATGATAACATATTTGTAACGTGTTAAGTTATTAAATATCTGAATAATATTTGTATTAACGTGGTAAAATAGTAAATATACACATAATATATATATTAACGTGTAATTTATACAAACATATTCACTAATAATAGTAACTAGGTTAACTTGATAACAATGATAATAACAAATATTACGTAATTATACTAATAACAATAACAATAACGGTTTAATAATTAATGTAATTCATTAACTAATTTTGTTTTTGTGTAATCTTTATATTAACGTTTAAAATTTATTCAGAGCTAAAGCTCATTCACCACCATATTTCTTTACCTTTTTTACCAACCGACCATTTTTTTATTATCGGTGTCATTTTCACTGTCACCACCATAACCGTCGTCTTCTTCACCGTCAATATCTTCTTCAATACTATTATCTTCATCGCTATCATCTTTTCTTCGCCGACGTCTTCTTTTCCGACACCATCACCGATTGCCACTACCATCGATATCGTTTTTTTTACCACCAATGTCACCACCATTTTTTTTGTTTTTCTTTTCAAACGACAAGCAAAAGAGTAAAAAAAAAAAGATAAAGCTTTTTTATCACCTGCACCATCACCAACATATCTTTTTTTGTTTTCACCATCGCCGGAAAAGAAATTAAAAAAAAATGTCGGAAAAAATGTTTGATCCAAAAAGATAAAAGTTTCTCACAGATTTTTGATATCAAAAAGGGTAGAATAAAAACAAATTATTTCTTTTTTTTTCCACCTAAAAAAAAAATTATCATTGATATTTACTTAATTCTTTTGTTATCTATAGTTAAATATTGCAATTATTAAAAGACCATTATAATTTATATGATTCTCGTTTTTACCTCGTTTAATGAGAGTGTCATGGGCAGAGTCAGAATTTTGCGGAGAAACAGTAATTTAAATTTAAATCAATAAACATTACGGAGATTTCTATGCACATTAAGTTTAATTACTGTATATGGAAATCAAATTTTCATTTTCCGGTAAGAAGAGAAAAACTCGTGGCGGCGGAGAAAGTGGTGGCTAATGTAATCCTTCGCCTGGAGCAACGGCTCGAGCGTTCAACAAAGGTTGAAGAGCTTTGACAACAATACTCATATTCGGTCTAAAATCTGCTTCATATTGCACACATAACGCTGCAACCGCGGCTAACTGCGTTTCATTATCGAACACACATAAGAACAATTGCGGTCTAGCCGTTAAAGCGATTTGAGAGTATGAAAAAGTAATGTACAAAGACAGTTTTGGGTTTTTTTTAATACCTTAGCAACAGCTTTCGGAGGGTAATCGCCACCGAGTCTTGCATCAACGCATTGTTTAACCTTGTCTTCGCTCAGTTTAGGTGTAGCCTGATGCATATGTAACGGTTTTCTATGGTCGATAATCGCGCTATATGAAGATAAAGATGTGTAAAGTTCGAGAGAAATTTATACCCATGTGACTAAACTTTGTTGGCCTCTGGGTAGTCTATGATCAACAGGTTTTCGACCCGTGAGAAGTTCGAGCAATACAACCCCGAAGCTGTAGACATCACTCTTGGCATTTAATTGCCCGGTCATCGCATATCTGTTTGATAAAAAAAGGAAGAACATTTGAGAATGAGCATTGAGACTTGAGAGCTCACACTATACATGTTTTCACAAGAAAGTCTAACAACTTACTCAGGGGCATGGTAACCGAAAGTTCCAAGAACACGGGTTGAATGAAGGCGAGCTGCCATATCAGGAGCTTGATTAGAGAGATCAAAGTCAGCAATCTTAGCAACATCATCATCAAAGAGTAGGACATTGCTGGATTTAATGTCACGGTGAATGATGTGAGGATTTGCTTTTTCATGCAAGTACTCAAGCCCTCTTGCAGCTCCAACTGCAATTTTCACTCGTTGATACCACGACAATACAGGACCTGGCTGTGCTCCCTTCACACCTTTTCTCCCTGAGGCATCAATAAGATGTTGAAGTAAAGTTATGCCCACAAATAGATCTACAAGTGTGTGTGGACTAGGTTTTCTTCACACTATACCATGAAGAATATCATGAAGAGATCCATTTTTGGCAAACTCATAAGCAAGCATCCGTGAATTCCCGTCAACACAGTAACCAAGCAGTTGAACAAAGTTACCATGCTTCAACCTCGATACCATGGAAACCTGCAAGCAATCAAAAATTTCCAAGTTTATATACAAAGTCAGACAATTTCGACATAATTCAAAGAACAAGAGTTAGTATTTCCAGAAAACCACCAAACCTGTGCAAGGAATTCATTGTCAGGCTGTTTGTTAGAATCCAACTTTTTAATCGCTGCAGGCTGATCGTTGTTTAACACCCCGTAATATACTCTTCCGTAAGAGCCTTCACCGATGAGAGAATTCGATCCAAAATCATCCGTTGCTTCCTTCAGTTCACTAACAGGGATAATGGGTACTTCAATTGGCTGCATCTTCACAACTGGAGCTCCCTTTTGTGCAGTTTCAGAGGCCTGGAGCCTTCCCTCATTTCCTGTACCAGAATCAAAACACCAAATAAGGAGACTAAATCCCACATGATATACAAGAAACACAAATCAATCAGGAATTTGCCAAGCATTGATTTTCGCTTAGTAAGAGTCATCATTCCTGCCAAAACCCTAGTAATCCTATCATATGGAAGGAAGGAAGTAAAAAAAACACGAATTGCTCAAATACCTCCAAACTGTTTGGCTGTGTTGTGGCCTCCATAATCAGCAGCTTTATGCATATCATCTTCCACGCAACAGCTGAAGCAGCTCATTTTCTTTCTACCTGCAAATAGCAGTGAACTCAAAATCAAAATTGGAATTCGCTCGCAAGTCACATTTACGGAAAAATCCAAATCTGAAGGAATCAAGCGTGAGATTTCGAAAAATCCCGCAACGCATCGTCACTAATCCCACGAATCGGTAATCGAAACAACAATGATACACACACTCGAAAAATTTCCAACTCCAGATCGGGAAATCGAGAACAGAAACACAAATAATCTACAAAAAAAAGGTTTTACCTCGAATCAAGCAGATGAACAGAGACGAAATCAGTAGAGTGAAACGGAATGTGAGAGGTTTTGGAGATCTGAAACCGGCGAAGAAATTATGAGAGTGGCAATTTTTGAGCGTACCAAAATTATAGGGGAAGAGAATTATAAAAATAACGCGGAAATTATAATTGTCAAAAATAAATAAATATAATTATTTTTCGGCTTGATCATCGGTGGAGTGAAGCAGAGGATTAGCTCTCCTAACTTTTGACTCAATTTTTTCAACGTTTTCATTTAACAGCGTGTCAACAACACAAAACGCCGTTGGATTGGATCGCCACGTCATTTTATTTGATTATTTATCGAATGAAATGGAAAAAAAAAATACCAAATTATCGTTTAATAAGTAACGGCGTGAATTCCGCCGTCGGCCGCCCTTCAACGAACTTTGAATGTAAATACTTGTATTAGAAGAATAAAAATCGGTGATTTTTTTAAATTTTTATTATTTGAGTGAAACAAAAATTGGTGAAATTGAACATATTTATCATTTTTGTTAAAAAATTTAAAAAGGTAATTCCACTCATTCCACCACAAAAAGTTGAAAACATAGAACAAAGTTTGAGTAATATATTCCTCTACAGTTTGTAGAGAAACTAGTGGAAAAAAAAAATTCATCTAACCTTTTTATTCCACTCGTATAATTCTATCTATTCCACCGGTACATTATCCCGTTGGTAGTTGGAATTATTTCTAGATAAATGTCAATTTTGTTTTCATTACAATATAACTATTTGCGTTTTTTTAAAAAAATTGTCAAAATGATTTTTTTTTTTAACATCAATATAATATATAAATTCTGATAAAGAAAAGTCTACTGATGTTAGTCATTGCAATAACCCTTTTTTTTTAATGGCACTTTCTAGTTTTTATATATTTTCCTTTGTTTGTTAATTAGTGCGCCATCTTAAGACATGGGTTTGAAAATAAAACCATTACGAACACGTAATACAATACATATATGGTTACTAGGTTCATATGTTACGTTCCTATGCACTTTTAAAGTGTAAGAACCACTGCTAACTAAAAAGGAAACGAGTTGAAATCGCAATAAAAATAGATTTCAAATGTTGTTATATATATATGTATATATATATATATATATTATTTTATGTTTATCTTTTGAAATCGCGTTGCTTTCGTAAGAAAAAAACAAAATAAATAAAATATAAATGGGGTTTGGTGAGTTGTGGGTCGTATATATGAAGTCGTTATCGTGCATGTGAACAAAATATGGGCATGTTCGAGAGGAATCATGGTGTCTTTTGGTGATTACATTATTTTATCACTAACTAATCAATCTTTCTCGAACCATATATGATTAATTAGCCGTTTCGACTTTTCTTGGATTTTTTTTTTCTTTTAGATTATGGGAATTATTTGCCGAAACTTTGCCGCTGCGGTTGGTAAATTGTGTATTTATTCGGTTCCTTGTTCATTATATATATATATAAAATATACTTTTAGGACGATTATGAAAACAACATATAAGTATTAATGGAATTATTATATCCATTGAGATTCTAAAGCTACCAAGACTAGGAACATGGAAGAATATGATCCAACGTGGCGCATTGGATTCTCCGTTCTATTAGTCATGTGACTGGTCTCTTTTTGTACTCACACTAACAAAATTCGTTTTTTTTAAAAGTTATTTTATATTCCACCTTAAAACAATTAGAGGTCATCATAAAAAAAACAAAAAACACAACGAAATTAACACAACAAACCAAATCTAAAACTTTTTAGCAATTTAAGTGGGTTAAGTAAGTGGGCCTAATAAGAGTGGGCCAATAAAGCCCAGACCATTATGACCACATGGAGACTGAAGGTTGACCCAATCAGGTCACAGAAAACTTTTTTTTTTGTTTTGTTTTCTTTCGGTCAAAGTCAAACCGCGTTCACACGGCACCGACACTTTCTTTGTCAACTAGCGATTTCTACGGTTGTTCACTAGTCGCTGATACACTCGATTTCTCCCCCCACCAAACTCGCAACTAACTAAAAACCTTTATCGTACACCACCACACAGACAATTAAAAACTCTCGAAAACCTTACGATGTTCCGCGAAGCAGCTGATTATTGACTCCAAAAATGAGTGGGGAAATGTAGGGTAAGCAGTAAGTACACTGCTTCACATGGGAAAAGAAATGAGATAGACAAAAGTCACAAAACAATATATTTTCTTGTATTTCATATACTATATAATATAAATCTCATTTTTTTTAAAAGTGACCTGACATTTGTAAATATACTTAGAACGTGTATGATCATATCCAGATTCTCCTTCTTACTAATATAGTGATTAGGCTAATAGGCTAATCTACTGTGGTCTAATATTGATAAAAAAGAAAATTATATATATATATATATATATATATATATAAAATTGACAACAATAACAAATAAAAAAATTATAACTTATCCAATAACAAAATTTCCTATGTATTCCTAATTTTATCTCTATATTTTAAAGTTTTGTGTTAGTTTTTAAATTTTTTTTTGTTTTTGGTTATCAAGCAAATTATTTCTAGATATAAATCTCATTTTTTAAACTTTTTTATATATTTTATCAGTGTTGGAGTGGTCCCCACCACTATATTTTTTTGTTTTTTCCTACAAAAATTAAAATTGTTTTTCTGTGCTAATTTGGTCTCTCTCTCTCTCTCACTCTTTCTCTCCCCTAACCTTTTGTACTACCCATAACCATTACCATACATACTCTTCTCCACCACGCCTCAATCGCAGATTCACATAATCTTCTTCTTCTTCATCTTCTTCATCGCTAGTGGCTGTTCTTGTTTTGTTCCTAAGGTATCTTCAGTTGGATTTCTGGAGTTATTACTCTTTCTTTGTATTGATTTAGTGTTGGATAGGTCAGTTTTCTCTTCTTTTGTGGCGTTTGAAGGGCTATTGGATTAGATTTTAGGGATGTTAAGAGGTTTTTACGGGTCTTTGATGGCGAAAGGTCTTTAATTTGATTATGGGCATGTGTGTTGGGGTTAATTGGAACCATGGATCTGACACTGTGTTCGTTTCTAGGTTTCTGGGGAAGAATTGAGATTGATTAAGAAAAAAGACTGAAATTTTGTGTTTTTTCACCTTCCGATCTACAAAGATCAATTGGGTTTTGTTGTATTTCTTATGTTAGTCCATTCCCTGCCCTGAATTTGATCTTCTGAGAGTAGATTTGTGGAAATTATCTGTGATGGAAGCTAGAATTGAAGGTGAGGCTCAACATTTCTTTGGGTTTAGAGCCATGGATCTAAGGTCCGTAGGTAAAAGGAGTGTGGAATGGGATTTGAATGATTGGAAATGGGATGGCGATCTCTTTGTGGCTACACAATTGAATCCTGGTGGTAGCGAAACCATGGGACGTCAGTTTTTCCCGTTAGGAAACTCGTCAAACAGCTCTTCGTCGTGCTCTGATGAAGGGAATAATACTGAGTTAATGGTGAGAAGGACAAGAGAGGTTGAGAAGAAAAGGAGAGCTGTTATGATAGAGGAAGATAATAATAATGGTGGCGGTGGTGGTCTTACTTTGAAGCTAGGAGACGATGGTTGTGATCTTAATGGTGAAAGAGAAGGGAATTGTGCAGTAGCGAAGAAGACGAAATTTGGAGGAGGAGGTGTGACAAATCGTGCGGTTTGTCAGGTGGAGAACTGTGATGCTGATCTTAGCAAAGTTAAGGATTATCATAGACGTCATAAGGTGTGTGAGATGCATTCTAAGGCTACTAGTGCAATTGTCGGAGGTGTTATGCAGCGGTTTTGTCAGCAATGTAGTAGGTATGCGTCTTTCAAAGCCTCTTAAATCTGATGAAGAAATCGAAAAAACTAATGGGACTTTATTGTTCTTTTTCTTGCAGGTTCCATGTTCTTCAGGAGTTTGATGAAGGAAAGAGAAGTTGTCGTAGACGTTTGGCTGGGCATAATAAGCGTAGGAGGAAAACAAATCCTGAACCTGGTGCTAATGGGAATCCTCCTAGTGATGATCAATCAAGCAACTATCTGCTGATTAGTCTCTTGAAGATACTCTCCAATATGCATTGTATGTTGTTTAATCTAATCTTTCTGTGTTCTAGTCTTTAAACTGTTCATATCAGCTGCTAAGTTGTGTTCCCTTGCAGCTGATCGATCAGACCATACTGGTGATCAAGATCTGATGTCCCATCTTCTGAAGAGCCTTGTAAGCCATGCTGGTGAACAATTAGGGAAAAACTTAGTTGAACTTCTTCTACAAGGAGGATCTCAAGCTTCCTTAAATATCCGAAACTTGGGTTTGCTTGCAATTGAGCAAGCTCGTCAAGAGGATTTAAAGCAACTTTCGGTAAACGTACCAGAAATTCCTCGGCAAGAAGTGTATGCCAATGGGACAGCTACTGAGAACAGAACAGAGAAACAAGTCAAAGTAAATGATTTTGATTTGAATGACATCTATATAGACTCAGATGATGGTACAGACATCGAAAGATCTCCTCCTCTTACGAATCCAGCAAGTAGTTCTCTTGATTATCCTTCGTGGATACATCAGTCTAGTCCACCTCAGACAAGTAGGAATTCGGATTCAGCATCGGACCAATCACCATCAAGTTCCGGTGAAGATGCTCAGGTATATAAATCTCTTCCTCTTCCATTATTGTCTGCATACATTCGGCTGATAATTCGCTATAACCATCTTTTTTTCTGACTGCATCTTCAGATGCGCACAGGTCGGATTGTGTTCAAACTATTTGGGAAAGAGCCAAATGATTTTCCTGTTGTCTTGCGCGGACAGGTACAGTCCTGCTTGAGAACTCCAGTTCTTCCTTTTTGTGATTTTGGAAAGCTATATTGATGTGTTTATCTCTGGATATTCAGATTCTTGATTGGTTATCGCATAGTCCATCTGACATGGAGAGCTACATTAGGCCTGGTTGTATCGTTTTGACAATTTATCTTCGACAAGCTGAAACTGCTTGGGAAGAAGTAAGCTATACTTTCTAACTTCTTTCTCTCTTTTTTGACATTTCATCTTGTCTTGTTTAGATGTTCCAGATTCATGAACTTGCATTCTCTTTTTTTTTTTTCATGGCAGCTTTCTGATGATCTGGGTTTTAGCTTAAGGAAGCTTCTAGATCTTTCTGACGATCCTTTCTGGACAACTGGATGGATTTATGTTCGGGTGCAAAACCAACTTGCATTTGCATTTAATGGTTAGTTTCGAGATTACTTTCACCACGTGAATATCTCTCTGGACTTCTGAGTATTTATCGTAAAACCTGTGGTTGCAGGTCAGGTTGCTCTTGACACTTCCGTACCTCTAAGAAGTCGTGATTATAGCCACATTATTAGTGTTAGACCGCTCGCTGTAGCTGCAACAGGAAATGCTCAATTTACAGTAAAAGGCATCAATCTTCGTCGACCTGGCACAAGGTTTTGTTTCTTTGAAGTTTTGGCCTTCCATGTCTTCTTCTTCTTCTTTGATGTCTAACTGTCTTTGATCAACCTTTTTACAGGTTACTTTGTGCTGTAGAAGGAAAATACTTGATTCAGGAATCAACACATGACTCAACGACTGAGGAGAATGATGATCTCAAGGAGAATAATGAGATTGTTGAGTGTGTAAATTTTTCTTGTGATTTGCCTATAACAAGCTGTCGAGGTTTCATGGAGGTGAGAGAACTTTCTATTTCTTCTCTGTTCATCAATAAACTGTCACATGTTTATTCATCAGACTCAGAGCTTGCTTGATGATTATTCCAGATTGAAGACCAAGGACTCAGCAACAGTTTCTTCCCTTTCATAGTGGTTGAAGACGACGATGTTTGTTCTGAGATTCGTGTACTCGAAACCACATTAGAGTTCACGGGAACTGATTCTGGTAAGCAAGCTATGGATTTCATTCATGAAATCGGTTGGCTTCTTCACAGAAGTAAGCTCGGGGAATCAGACCCAAATCCTGACGTTTTCCCATTAGCACGGTTCAAGTGGCTAATCGAGTTCTCAATGGACCGAGAATGGTGCGCTGTGATCAGAAAGCTATTAAACATGTTCTTTGAAGGAGCTGTTGCTGTTAGTGATTCTTCCTCCTCTGATGCCGCACTATCAGAACTGTGCCTTCTTCACAGAGCCGTTAGGAAAAACTCTAAGCCTATGGTCGAAATGCTCTTGAGATACGTTCCGAAGCAGCAAAGACACAGCTTGTTTAGACCCGATGCTGCTGGTCCGGCCGGTTTAACACCTCTTCACATTGCAGCCGGTAAAGATGGTTCAGAAGATGTGTTGGACGCTCTAACAGAAGACCCTGAAATGGTGATTTTGATTTTTCCTCTTTTCTTCAGCCATGAAATTTGATTCTCAGAACAAAAATCTTATCTTCTTGCGTATGATTTAGGTGGGGATTGAAGCTTGGAAGACATCTCGGGACAGCACAGGCTTCACACCAGAAGACTATGCACGCTTACGCGGTCACTTCTCATACATCCACTTGATTCAACGCAAGATCAATAAAAAGTCAGCAACTGAAGATCATGTTGTAGTCAACATCCCTGCTTCTTACTCAGACGGAGAGCAGAAAGAAACAAAATCAGGTCCAATGGCTTCAGCCTTGGAGATCACCACACAGACTAACCAGCTTCAATGCAAGCTCTGTGACCATAAACTGGTTTATGGGACAACACGCCGGTCTGTAGCTTACAGACCAGCTATGTTGTCAATGGTGGCGATTGCTGCGGTTTGCGTCTGTGTAGCACTTCTCTTCAAGAGTTGCCCAGAAGTGCTCTTTGTGTTTCAACCGTTCAGATGGGAGTTATTGGACTATGGAACAAGCTGAGTGTAAGTCTACTTTGAAGAATCTTCTATGATACATATATATATGTATTAATGTTACATAAATGTGTGATTTTTATATGTAACTATATGAGTATAAGATATAGAGACATGGTGGGTTTAGAGATTGTTGTTGTCGTTGTGTAAAAGCCTCTCCTTTTTCTCTGGAACCTGAGGATTCTCTCTCTGATTACTATATGTTTTGACACAACTATTTATTTGTATCATTTTGTAATTTTACAATGGAGTTGTTCTTGTACTAGCTTTTTTATTTATTTTTCCTTTGTGTTAATGGTGAAACTTGTAATAATAGTTACTATGAAACTTTGGATTCATACTTTTGAACCTTTATGACTTGACAAATTAATACATTTATGACTTGGTCAATGGTTGCTTTGAAGCACATTCCAACACTTTCATGACTTGTTCCTTCTATGGTACATGTAATGCGATGCAGATCAGAAGCTCTAAAGCCGGAATCCGAATCTCACAACGTAAAGAAGATAGCTCGATCAATCGCCTTGTAGCTCCAGCTTCTACTATAGCTCTTGAATGATCTTTGTGCAAGTAGTTACTCGGGCTAGCGAATTTAGCGAGTGCTACAATTGCTTCTCTTGATACCTCTGGATCTTGATGGCCAAGAAGCTTCACCAATTGCTCAATCATTGATGTATCAGACGCTCTAAAAGCTCGTGCGAGGTTCCCTATTAATGTGATGTATGGTATAAGCAGAACCGTATCTCCATTCTCTTCAATGAGCTTATGGATTTGATTAACAATGGCCTTGAAAACGGGAGATTTGGACTTGAAAGCTGAGTGTCTCAAGTCAGAGTCTTGCTCTGCCACAGCAGTAATCTCTGTTAAAACCATCAAGGAGTTGTATCTAACTTCTTTGTCTTCTATCTCGAGCAAACCTGCGAAACGCAAGAATCTTTTTGAATCGGTGATGCTTTTGCAGATAGATGAATTTCCTTTGGCCAGCTCCTTCAAAGCTTTTGCTGCCATTGCCTTCATCTTCAAGGAATCTTCGAGCTCTGGAGTCTTCTCAGAAGCCAAGTGGGTTAACAGAAGCTGAATCACGTCGTGCTGCGCGAACAAGTTTTGGCTCTCGGGGAAGTTCGAGACCAACACTGAAGTGGTACAAGCCACCTCTGCTTGAGCCCTCATCGACCCTTGTTTGAGGATCTTAACGAATACGGAACACAATCCATTACGGATCATAATCTCTACGTATCTCGGGTTATCACTGGCCAATGATCTCAGTGACTTAGCTGCTTCACTGGAGTCATCAGGTGTTCCCGTGTACAGAATCGCCATAAGTTGATAGATCAAGAACAGGGTTGGGTCGTTTATGGCGGATGGTGGGAGACCAAGCGACTCTTGTTCACCATCGTTGGAAGGAATGGAGACGTTGAGGAGCCACGAGACGTCATTGATCGATCTCTCTAGCCTGACCAGCATCTTTTGGTAAGTGGAGACGTGGATGATTGTAAAGACGCGATTCCTTAGTTTTGGGATGCACTTGTGAAGCACAGTCTCGGCGATTGAGATGATGTGACGAGTCGGAAATTCACAGAGATTGGAGTTGGCCATAACAGCTTTCTCCAGCAGCTCTAAGAGCTTCTCTACCTTGATCTTGACCTTGTCGCCCGCTTTCTTGAAGGCGATGGCTTCGTTTGCTGCTTCGATAACTTGAACCGCAAGATCAATCGCCGAGATAAGGATATGCTTCACTATATCCTCCGCCATAGAAATGAAACTGAGTGAGCAGAGATATGTTGATATTAGACTCCTTTGGTAAGGATGAAATCTTGCAAGGAAAAGAGAAGAAAGAAAGATTCGTCTTCTTTTTCTTTCTCTGGCTCTTATTTGATTTATTGTTTGTCTTTATGTAAGATATGAAAATGTATTAGAGGAAGAAACCAAGAAACTTCCATGTCCCTTCCTACTTTTTGTTTTACAAAATACTAAGAAATTAAGGTGATCATTGAAAATAGTGGTGAGAGAAAAGAGTGACATATTCAGACAGAAACAAAAGCTCATATTCCAAAGAGTACATTACATCATAAAGAAACCAAACCAGATTGAGAATGAAAACCACAAGCGATTTAAGAGTTTCAAACAACATAAAACGTAGTTTAGTTGAGTGGCAAAGCCACTCTCTTAAGCCTTCTCTGCCTTAAGAGGCTTAACAACCTCCCAGGTGAAGTCAGGGTCGTCCCTGCCAAAGTGTCCGTACGCAGCAGTCTTCAAGAACCTGCCATTGCCACCTCTCGTGAGGTCAAGGTTAATAGTCATCATGCCTGGCCTGAAATCGAAATTCTCCTTCACAATCTTGAGAATCTCCTTGTCCGGAATCTTCCCGGTTCCATATGTATCAACAAAAACAGACAATGGCTCGGGGACACCAATGGCGTAAGAGACTTGAACAAGCGCCCTGCGTGCTAGATCGCTGGCTACAATGCTCTTAGCTGCTTGTCTAGCTATGTAAGCACCGCTTCGATCCACTTTCGATGGGTCTTTACCCGAAAATGCACCACCACCGTGTGCTCCCCAACCACCGTATGTGTCGATAATGATCTTGCGTCCGGTTAGACCAGCGTCTCCGTGTGGGCCACCAATGACAAATCTGCCAGATGGGTTAAGGTGAAAGATGGTTTTCTCGTCGAGGTACTTGTCGGGAATCACGGGCTTGATCACATGCTCCTTGAGGTCACGTGCAATTTCATCGTTGGTAACAGTCTCATCGTGTTGGGTCGAGATAAGAACAGTGTGAACACGGACAGGGACCATAGCACCGTTCTCATTGTAGTACTCAACGGTAACCTGAGTCTTCCCATCAGGTCTCACCCATGGACAGGTCCCATTCTTCCTAACCTCAGTGAGACGCGCACCAAGCTTTGTGGCTAAAACATGACTCAACGGCATCAACTCAGGAGTCTCATCAGTTGCATACCCAAACATGTGACCTTGATCACCAGCTCCAATCTCTTCAGGACGTTTGGTGAAATGACCATGAACACCCTGAGCAATGTCAGGGCTTTGCTCCTCAATGTTGACTAACACTTTGCAGTTGTCAGCATCGAGACCCACGTCTGCCGAGACGAATCCAATGGCACGACAAGTGTCACGGACAATCTTCTCGTAGTCAACTTTGGCCTTAGTGGTGATTTCACCGAAAACCATGACCATGTTGGTTTTGGTACAAGTCTCACATGCGACTTTGCTTTCAGGGTCTTGCTCGAGACAAGCGTCGAGGACTGCATCAGAGACTTGGTCACAGAGCTTGTCTGGGTGTCCCTCGTTCACAGACTCGGATGTAAATAGAAACGATTCCATATCTTACAAAGCCTGCGACTTTAACATAGATCATCATCACAAAGTGTAATTAAGGGATTGAAAGAGCTTAAAATCATTTAATTAAGCAAGATTTTGCATTAGATTCTCAAAATCATTAAATTAGTAAAGATCAAACCTAAAACCAAACAAAACAGCAAATGATTGGAACAGATCTGGATCAAATGGTGAAAAGAAATAGAGAGTGACAGACAGAGAATCAGTTACTGTAATGAGAGAAGAGAGAGAGACCTGTGAAGAAGAGCAAATCTGAGAGGGAAGAAGAAGAAGAAGCAGCCGACACACCAAATAACTCGACGCAACCCTTAACGCCACTACAAGTCTTCCTTTTATACAAGTTTTTTTTCTCGTTAGTTCTTTTTTGTAACTGGTTACCGGCTGAATCGGTCTGAGAATTCCATTATTCATTTCCCCTTTAGAAAAACAGTCATATATTATAAATTTATGCCAGGTCATCTGAAATTTTTATTTTTTGTCATCTGAATTTTTTTAAACTAAAAAAATACAAAACCGGCGGAAATAAAATACGGAACACAAGTGTTTTTTTTTTAGACAAAACTCTTATGAAAAGAAAGTTAATGAAACAATAAATACATTGAAAAATAAAAATGGCAAGAATATGAAACCCGCAAACAAAACTAACAAAATTCAATTTAAATTTAAATTTAAACAAAACATCAAATTTTACAAACTTTTTAAACTTTCGAAAAGTCTTAAACAATAATATATCGAAAAAATCTAACACGAATTAACCATCGATATTATCATTCTCCTATAGAGATGATCTACCTTTGCTAAGTCAGAATTTATGAATCTTTTTTTTAAAGTTGTTTTATATTTTTGTTGTTTTTGCTGCAGAATAATTTACTCAAGTAAATATATTTATTCAAGTAAATATATTTACTTTATTTTAAAGATAGAAAATAATAAAAACAAAAAGGATAAAATATAAAAAATAATAAAATACTCGTCAAATTTTCTTCTTACGACATGTGTTGAGACTTTTATAATTATAACAAACAAACAAAAAATACAGAAACTGACAGCACTATTATGAATGAAGAAGCTATTTTGTTTCACCAGGTAAATCCTTTTAAAAATTATAAAATAATGGAGATACTAATTTTATTGTTGTGATCTTAAGCTCCAATAGGAAAAGTTGCAGTTTTTTTTAGTTGGGATTTGTAAATCTATAGGATTTATGCGTCTGGTTGAATCACAGACGTTGGATGAAAATACTTCAACGGTTAAGATCGGCGGTAGTTGGTGATAGAGAATGACATTTACCAGTTCTCTTTCATTTGCATCTAATCCAATTATATTATATAATTAATATTTGATTTTTTGAATTATTTTATTATACTTTTTTGTAAAGTGCGAATCTTGCTTTTTTTTGTTTTACCGTAACAACCGGTCAATCACCAACTCCAGCCGGTTAATTTTTTATCTTTGACGGCATGGTGCATGAGTCAGCACGTCACCAATAACCCAAATATCTTTTTTTTTTTTGCCTCAAAGTCAGTAAAGGAACCACCAACCAAACCAAAACCAAACGGTAGCTTAAACCGAATATATTGTGTATAAACCGGGAAACCGACAATTGAACCATGTCGTTCTCGTGGCACGTGCGTAAGGTTGGTGTGGTTTAGTGGTTTTTAGCTCAGCAGTCACCACATAATCATGACTTAATTTAAATCAATTTATAGCCTCACCGTATTTTTAGATCAAAGATTAAGATGTTTTATTATTATGGGGAAATCAAAGATTAAGATGTCAACACTCGTAAGAGGGAAAAAAAACCATATCAAATAGGGAATAACTTTCGTTAATTTTTGCAAAAAAAAAAAAAACTTTCGTGAATTATTTCCGATCCAATCAACTAATTTTATTAACAAGGAATCCATCATTAGAAATTAAAAATGCATATAAAGTGGGCACATTAGCACATGGGCTTGGTCACGGTACCACGTTTCGTAGAACACTGTAAATGGGCTCAGAATTTGAAATAAGAGAAAGGTCCAATGGGCTGCAAATAAAATAAAATAAAAAATTGCGATGAGCGTGATCGAACACGCGACCTTCAGATCTTCTGTCTGATGCTCTCCCAACTGAACTATCCCCGCTTGGTTGGTAATTAAGAAAACATTAATGAATTAACCTACGATTATCTAAATTCGTTTGATGTTATTTTCTTCTAGGCTTTATAGGCAAAGTTGTTTGATATGTTCTGTTTTCCTTTGACTCTCTCTGCAGCTGCTCTAATGGACTCGATCTACTAATCTTACAAAGACGAAGATGGATTTGTTTACATGTGCTATAGCAGTGAGAAAACCTTCGGTCGAACCAAAATGATGTTAGTTCATATACTTGAACATAAGCTTAGTCACTACACCCAAAAGACACAAACACTTGTAAGCTTATATGACTGTTTGATCCTTTAGACTTGGTTCATCTGTGCAAAATATTTCTACTACAAATCTCCTTTCCAACTTGTATCTCCCAAAAAGGTTCCTCTTTGTCATATTCCCGCGAAAGCAAAAAAGACCAGTGATTATGTTACTAGGAGAAGAGTTTTGCGCTTCCTCTCCGCCAAGCACCACGAAGTGGCAATCCATCTGTAGAGTTCTGGCTACTTTTGGAGTTATCCTTCTTAGATTCTGGTTCAGGCTCTGTGTTAACATTCCTAAGATCTAGTACTGCAGCCATTGATTTCTCGCCTAGACGTGCTCTGTGAAACTTTGAAGTTTTCTTACATTGCTTGCCTGTGTTGGCCAATCCCATTCCTGTAGATGAAGAATCCATCAATGTTGTCACTTTTGTTTTGCCTTTGTCTGAACGGTATGCATCCTTGTCTTCATCCTGAGATTTGTCAGAGACTTGCAACTTAACTCCCATGGAGTCACTGCTACCTTCAACCTTCACACCTTTGCCTTTGTTTTTCTTCAAACCGCAACTCTCTTTCCCCTGAGAACTGCTCTGCACGGTGCACGTATTCTCCACTGTATCATTTCCTCTTCTCAAGCACGCATTGTGGGTATCAATGAGCTCCTTCTGTCTCTTAGGGTCAGGGCAGAGTCTAGCCATATCAAGAACTAAGTGCGACAAGCCATAGCCTTTCACATACTCTAAGTAAGTTCTTGCATCGATCGAACCATGTCGATACTTTCCCGATGTATCCTTGAAGGCCATGAATAACTCTTCATCCTGACCAAGGCTGGCACGTATTTTTTCAACCAAACTCTTGTTGGCAGACTGTACATCAGAAACACCTTGTGGTTCTTGGATATTCAACGCCTTTGCATTGGCGGATGATGACCTGCGATTTTTCACAGCAGAAACTGGAGGAGAACCAGAACGAGAAGGCTGCTCCAGTGATCTTGTATCAGACATTTTAGGGTTTGAAGACGAGTAATGATTCCTCTTTGCATTGCCAGAATTCAGTGAAGAACCAGATGAACATCCACCAACTGCGGTATGTTCATTACGAGCATCCTGTGGAACTGCAGAAGCAAGAGTTCTAGTAGTTTCAACTCTGGCATGGTGCCTAGATTGAGATTGAGTAGAAGCACTAGAAGATTGTACACTGCTTGTAATTGATGCTTGTGGCGGGCCTCGGTTTAACGCTGGCAGGGCTCGAGAAGAACCAACACTTGCACTTCTATTTGTTTGATGTCTTAGATGAGTAGTCATGGTGTTACTAAGTAAACTCTCTGAGTTCTGTCTAAATCTTGTTTGGCCACGGTTTGCCTGCACAGAGAGTGGAGGAAAAGATGATTCTCCCAGACGTGAACCTCCAGAGCTCCTCATAGGTTGAAGAAGAGGATGACCGTCGTTAATGGCATAAGATGCTTGAGATTCCAGAACGGCAAGATTAGTCTCGCGACGAGAAGATCGTCCCCTTCTACGGCGACTGTTCTGGTATTGGAAATCTGCTTGTATCTGAAACAGAACCGAAGATTAAACATAGGCAAGCAAAAATTAACACGCAAGAGCGATACTCTGAAAAATATACATGCCTGTAGCGCTGCGCTTTGCTGAGACCGAGACATTCTACCTCCATGATCAATAGAATTATGCCTCTAAAAACAAATGCAAGTCATACTTTAAACATCACTGTGTGTCACCATAGAGCAGAACATAACAAACAGTGGGAATAAGAAAAAAACAAGTGTTTACTTTCAACTCATCTTCGATTTGGAAAACTATGAACTTCTTAGCAAGGCAAGACTCGTCTTCACATAGAAAATGGTCACTGCGGAAATGAATCTGTTGCAAAAACAAAGTGAGAAACATTCAAAATTAAAGAGTCACAACCCAATGCAGCCACACTATCATACCAAAAGATATACATTCATACCTCCAAATCATCATAGTTTCCATAATATTCATATTGTCCCGGCTTCAGTCTGCTTTGCCAAATTGAAGCAAATTAAATTATTCCGCGGTCAATCAAAGTCATAAGTTTCATAAACACAATTTTCTTTAACCTTTGGCATATATGACAAGTGTAGTGCTCTCTAGACATATGACTGTATAGCTCATTGCCACCATAGAATGGCCTCTTACAGAATTCACACATAGGATGACCAGTGAAGCCGCCTCTTTCACTCTCACTTCCATCCACTTCCGAGTCACCGCTACTTATATGTTGTATCAATTGTGCCTTAGTAAAAAGCTTTTGCTCACAAATGAATACCTGTCATAACAAAGCATGAGCTTGTTCATGAGAAATGGTTAACACAAATCTTAGACCTAAAAGGGTAAAACTTTGGATCCTGACCTTACGACCTACAAGACATAAACTGCACATATGCAATTTGTGCTGATGATTTAAGTGATCCTTCAAGTGTTCAACGCTCTTAAACCGCAAACGATGGTTAGATCCTTCCTTTGTTTGGCTCTTGTTTGTCTTATCACACCAAGTACACGAGAGTCTACACATTGCCTTAATACTTGTGTACTGGTTCAAGTCATCAAAGAAAACTTTGGTTTCTTCATGATACCATAAAGATCCTACTCGACCTTCCTTTGGTACTGATGGGAAGGTCGAGAAATCACTATAGGTTTTTGTATAATCACCCAAAGCCTGCAAACGAAGAGAGCAGATAGTGTAAATGTAGCCCGAGATTCCAACAATTTCAAAGCAGATTTACAAGTTTTCAGTCTTCAGTTTCTCACTATCTCTCGGTATTTTTTTTGCCATTAAAAGTAAAAGAGTTCCGACATTGAAGAGATAGAGAAAATGACAAAAGCCCTAACCTTTGTAACGAAGACGACGGGGCATTCAGTTTTGCAGATACAACATCGACGATCTCCGAATATGAAACGGAGACGAACGACGCATGTAGAACAAACCTCTCTGTGACCACAAGATCCGTAAGCAACCCATTCGAGATTCTCCGCGCAAACGGCGCAGCTATCATCCATTTTTTTGACTCAAACGAGAGAAACTCCTTTGACGCAACAACACAAACAAAACCCAGAGATTACAAAGTGAGAAGAGAAATGTATGAGAAAAACAAGGGCTAGACGAAGAAGAAAGGTACGAGTTTTGGTGAGAGACGAACACCAAAACTCTTCAATAAAGATTTTAAGTCAGAAGTTAAAAACAAAAATGGGGTTGTAGCTCAAATGGTAGAGCGCTCGCTTTGCATGCGAGAGGTACGGGGTTCGATCCCCCGCAGCTCCACTTTTTCATATGACTTTCCATTTATTAATTACAGGCCCAGGCCCATTTGTTTTTCGTTTTTGGGCAGAAGAAAGGGTAATTACGTAATTTCGAAAGCGGACTCCGAAAAACCCTAGGCTTTACCCTCACCATATAGAAGCAGAGAGAAGTTTTTCTTCAGCCGTTCGCTAGCCAAAACTCGCAAAAATGCAGATCTTCGTGAAAACCCTAACGGGGAAGACAATCACCCTCGAGGTTGAGTCCTCCGACACCATCGACAATGTCAAGGCCAAGATCCAGGACAAGGAAGGTATCCCACCGGACCAGCAACGATTGATTTTCGCCGGAAAGCAGCTCGAAGACGGACGTACCCTCGCCGACTACAACATCCAGAAGGAATCGACGCTTCACCTTGTCCTTCGTCTCCGTGGTGGTGCGAAGAAGAGGAAGAAGAAGACCTACACCAAGCCTAAGAAGATTAAGCATAAGCACAGGAAGGTCAAGCTCGCCGTTCTCCAGTTCTACAAGGTTGATGGCTCAGGAAAGGTCCAGCGTCTGAGGAAGGAGTGCCCTAACGCGACCTGTGGTGCTGGTACCTTCATGGCTAGCCATTTCGATCGTCACTACTGTGGTAAGTGTGGTCTCACATACGTTTACCAGAAAGAAGGAGGCGAGGAATGATTTTCGCTTATTGGGTAGATCTCTATCGTTGAATGAATCACTGCTTTCTTTAATTTTGGGAATTTTTGAAGTTTTTTTGCTGTTATGGATCTTATGCTGAACATCTTTGGTTCTGGATTTCGGATCTAGAATCAGAAATTTTAGGTTTTTTCATGGATATTATGCTCTGGTTCTTCGTTAATCCTTGTTCAGTTGATAGTATTTCACTATTCATATCACCATTGCATGATTGATTTACCACACAATTAAATCCAAAGATTACATGTGTTGAATGTTGCTAGGATTAGGGTTTAACGAAAACATTTGGGAATAAATAGGGAAAGCATGAGTCCTTGGCTTTTACAATTGCAGCATAAGCTCCATAGCAAGGGATGTGAACAATTGCCATGCATAAGTACCTGAGAATGTGTTGCGTTGTTCATTAGTAAGACGATCACAGATTTATCCAAGTTTCAGAAATTGATCCGATAGGAAACTGGAAATTACATACAATAGTGGAGCCCATGGCCTATCGAGCTCGAGGAACGGATATGGCCACCTGAGAATAGGTAGGTTACAGTATATATCGTATTACTTCGAGTAGAATAGATTGGTTGAGGATCAACGTAGGTCGTTAGTGCTTACCAAGTGAAGCCATATGCGTGGATGATCCATTGGAAGACAATATAGAGACAACTCCATAGCACAAAATATCCCATTCGAAACCAAGGGAATGGCTGAAACAAGAACAAAATCATATGTATAGACTCTTTCTTAAGATCTCTCTTCTGTTCGATCTTGATTGCTTACAAGGCTATTGAGTACTGTGTCGAGCAGGAGAAAGCCAGCATTCGCCGTGTGCATGCAGATCATCAACTGCTCGAGCATAAATCCGATAAGTTAAGTCGGTTTTTTAATAGAGAGATTCGCTGAATGTTCTTACCATGTTTAAGCCGAGGTGAGTATTCGATAGGAAAGGAACTATGACTATCCAAAACACAATGTCCGTGAGCACCACAGCCCCTGCACTTGTCTGCAACACAAACCCGACACTGGAATTAGTGTCTGAATGTGTGTAAAGCAAAGTGGATTTCGGTGTCGACACTAACCTGAAAGATTGTCTGCATGAAACAACCATAAACCTGTAATCTATGCCTGAATCCATCTCCGACCTTGTCTACCATCGCATCTTCACCATTTTCCAATGTTAGCTCTTTGGAATACTCCAAGCAACCATATGCCGAAGCTACAATCCCCATCTACAGATAAACCGATGAGCCTAAACAAAATCCTGATTAATACTCCGATTCAACATGTGTTAAGCTCCTACAACATACCACAAAGTAGATCATCACTAGCATGAATGTCCATCTGTTACAAAACAACACACAAGTCAAAAGATGAACAATTAGGGTCGGATTACAATCCGAATTTAGGTTAAAACATTAAAGAATAATGTTCACTCGGTGTAATAGACGAAGATGCTCGCGTCCCACTTCATAACGTCCCAAGCCAATAAAGCAGCCATGGAGAGAAGAGAGATAGAACGAGTGAAGAGAAGCCAGCCGGGATGTAACCCTCTCCAGCAACTGGTCCATAACCGAGCCGAAACAAGGGTTTCTGATCTAGACGGTAACAAGTACGCCGTATCTTCAATGTCTATGCAGCCTCTTTCTCTGCGCAATAGAAACCACAAGGATGCTACGATTGCAGCCGAGACTATACCGAAGCAGATGAAGTCGTACCAGTAAACGATCAGTGCCATGATTTACTGATGAGAAAAGTTTATTGGTTTGGTTGGATATCATATGATTAGTCTCTTAGCTAAAATGAAAGGGATTTTATAAAATTTCCGGCAGTTGGGTTATTTTCTACGTCAGAAGACCAGTTGTTTTGACCGTTTGGTCCTCGTGTAAATTGACAATTAGATCAATATCTATATATATGCATTGTACATAGATACTCATATAGGTATGATATGATTCTTGGTGATATTCTTGAAGTGGTGAGAAAATAAAACAAGACTTTAAGTATTTCGAGGAATGTAATAATAATCAAGCATTATTCATTAATTCGACTATATTCAAGAATTTAGAAGCAAAAAGAGTCTATTCTCACATTGGCTTAACGACACTATAACCACCATCCACCGCCAAATTCTGACCACTGATATAAACCGAATCATCAGAAGCCAAAAACAGAGCCACTTGTGCCACGTGGCTTGCGTTAAGCACCACACCCTTGAGAATCCCCCTGGCTGCAAATTCTTCCTCCACCTGCTTCGCCGTTTCCTCGTCGTGGCTAGTCATCGGCGTAGCCAGCGCGTACGGTGCGACGCCGTTTACTCTAATCCCGTACTTCCCCAAATCGCCACACGCCGATCGAACCAGCCCGAGAAGCCCGTGTTTAGACGCCGTGTATCCGTGACGTCCTCGACCACTGATCAACGACGCTACGCTGGTCGTACATACGATTGACCCACGCGTGCCCTTCTCCACCATGGCGCGTGCCGCGTGTTTGATACACGCAGCCGCCCCACGTACGTTGACTGCCATTATGCGGTCAAACCGTTCAAGATCCAAGTCTAGGAAGCGTCCCGGAGGATCCAAGACCCCGGCGTTGCTGAACATAACGTCAAGCTTTCCGTGCTTTTCGACGGTGTACTTAACGGCGTTCTCTACTTCCGTCTCCTCTGTTATATCGCAACGGTAGAAACTGGCTCTGTCTTTCCCGATTGAAACGGCGACGTTTTGGCCTAACTCTTCTTGTACGTCAACTATGACCACTTTAGCTCCGTGGTCAGTGAACAGCCTAGCGGATTCGGCTCCGATCCCGCTGGCTCCGCCTGTTATAATTACGATCTTGCCATCCAATCTTCTTCGTATATAGACAAGTAAATTAAATTTTAATCAACATTTGTATGTAAATATATATGGGGCATAATTGAATAGTGAGAGATGAAGCACTTGCCTGAGTCCCGACATTGTTGAGGGATTTCAGAGGATATATACACGGAGATATAATGTCATACTCTTATTTATAACCATGAGTTGCATTTCACAATTAATTTATTTTTATAAAATTTGTTATTGCCATTGCCACTTTATATTAAGTTTTATTGAACTCTATCAGATATTTACTCCATGTTTAGTTTTTGAACAATTTGTGAAAGACAAAAATGAATATAAATTTGAAATTTGAGCATGACCATAATATTGTTCAATTATACTTTTCTTTTCAAAACTATTATAGGCTTATAGCATGTTGTTTCAATGGAGAAAACAAAAATAGATAGATGCTTTTGGGAAGTGCATGTCCATAATATTATTTCAATAGTACTTTTTCTAAACTATTAATAACATGTTTCAGATATGTAATTTTTGTAGAGAAGATAATAACTCGTTTAAAAATAAAATTTCATTTGGCCAGTCAGAATTGTGACACATTTTAGACCCATTAAAAAATCGGTGAATGCACTATTCAACGGCCACATTCACCATGGAAAATTAATCGGTTGGTAAAAACCCGGATCACTATGTTTATAAAAAATAAATGAATGTTTATTCAATTATAAATTTATAAGTGCAAATGGTGGTGACGTAGAATAATAAATTGAATAATGACTAATGGAAAAATAGTGAGTGGAATTAGGCATTTTTCCATTCATTTTTCATTGGTGTTCCTCTCTTCTATTGAGAAGTATAAATTTATAACTAACGATTCCTTTAATTATTTTGTGGAATTCAATAAAATTTAAAGAAATACAATTTCACTATAAATGGTAGAGGAGTTTAATTGAATTATTAATTCCACTCTTTTTTTTTCTTCTAATATGTCAACCATTTACATCCTATAATTAACGTAAATGGATTTTAGACAACTATTTGCACCCTTAACAGTGACATCCCAATTCCCAAATGCCATTTTCTTTCGAACAAATCGTGTCTACCATTGAAGAAAAGTTAACATGAATCACTAAATAGCCGATAAGTCCCCTCCACATGGACCACATCTGCAAATTGCAATGTTTCTGTTCTGTACATATCACATGTCTTTCCACGGTTTACGGCTTCACACCTGGTTAGTAAAAATGAAATAGGATCCCAAATTCTAAATACAATAATGTTACCCTTTTGACAAAAATAATGTTACCCTTATTTTATTCAAACTTACTAGTGTACACAAACATAAGCAAGTGCTTACGTACGTATAAGCTAGCATTACATGGTGCAAGACGGTAAAAACAAAAAAAAAGATTGATTAACGTGGAATACAATAATTTATGGGGTACTATTCATTAATACCATTTTATACGACCCAGAATTTATTAATTTCTTCACGTGGGCTTAACGACGCTGTAACCACCGTCGACGGCCAGATTCTGGCCGCTAACGTAAGCCGAATCATCCGAAGCCAGAAACAAAGCCGCCTCTGCCACGTGGCGAGCCTTAAGCACAACACCCTTGAGAACCCCCGTGGCGGCGCAATATTCCTCCACCATCCTCACCGTTTCCTCGTCGCGGCTATTAAGAGCTGTCGCCACCGCGTACGGTGCAACTCCGTTGACTCTAATCCCGTACTTCCCCAGCCCACCACAAGCCGACTTAATCAGCCCGAGTAGCGCGTGCTTCGACGCCGTGTACGCGTGAGGTCCCGGACCACCGATCTCCGCCGCCACACTCGTCGTACACACAATTGACCCGCGCGTGCCTTTCTCCACCATGGCACGTGCTGCGTGCTTGATAAAGGCCGCCGCGCCGCGAACGTTGACCGCCATAGTTCGGTCAAACTTCTCGAGATCCAAGTCGAGGAAGCTTCCCGGCATCTCCATGACGCCGGCGTTACTAAACAGAACGTCTAGCTTTCCGTGTTTTTCGACGGTGAACTTAACCGCGTTCTCTACTTCCGTTTCGTTTGTGATATCGCAACGGTAAAAACTAGCTTTGTCTTGACCGATCGAAACGGCGACGTTTTGACCAAGCTCTTCTTGCAAGTCAACGATGACCACCTTAGCTCCGTGGTCCGTGAACAGCTTAGCAGCTTCGGCTCCAATCCCACTGGCTCCGCCTGTTATAATTACGATCTTGCCATCCAATCTTCTGTGCATCATATAAGACAGACCATATTACTTAATGAACAATTATGTAAATAAATTAGTAAAACATAGATTAATGCTTTGGAGCATTTACCTGAGTGCAGCCATTGCTGATGGATTTCAAGTGAGATAACACGTCGAGGCTGATTATGTATATACACTTGATGGAGTGATTAATAAATTATTAGAATTTACACAAGAACCCAATTAATTTTGTCAACGGTCAATGTTCTTTCTATTGAATGATATAGACGACTCTTAAGGATTGGAGCGCACGTTTTGGTGTGATGTGATTATATGGATGATATGATTTGTGAATTTTTAATTTTATTTTAATAACGCATGTACCACATCTAAAATTGAGAAAATCACGAGAAAAAACAATCCAATTAAAAGAGCAAAGAGGCCATATAACTATGTAAGCCCAAAATCCTGATAAATAGCTTTCAAAGATGAATATAATGGTCCGTTAGCCCATTATCCGATCAAACAAGTTTGTATTTTGTTCACATTATTATCCTCGAGATGTGCAATTAGTTGGATAATGGATGTTTCAATATAAATATACAACATCCCACGTTTCAAGGAAAATTACAATTTCAGAAACTTCTCAATCCCCATGTCTCTACATTTAAAAGTCAACTTTTGACCCAATAATTTCTAAAAAAAACAATTCATCATGGGATCTTTGTGGCCAAGTTGTTGTTGTTGTAGCTACGGCTTAACGACCGTGTAACCGCCGTCAACGGCCAGGTTCTGTCCGCTAACGTAAGCCGACTCATCCGATGCTAAAAACAGAGCAGCTTCTGCCACGTGGCGAGCTTTCAACACAATGCCTTTTAGATTCGCTGATGCTGACGTGTTCTCCTCCACCACGTTTGGTTCCATCTTGAAACCGTTACAAACTAACGGCGTCGCGACCCCAAACGGAGCAACGCCGTTTACTCTTATACCGTATTTTCCCAATCCACCCGAAGCCGATTTGATCAATCCCAATAGCCCATGCTTCGACGCCGTGTATCTGTTACAAATCTCACATTTAAATAACAAATTTATTTTTAAAAAATTTAGAGAAAAAAATGGTGAATTTCAATTAATCTTAGCATACATACCAATAATACCATTTTACTATTTATAATACTACTATATATGATTGTTAAAATATCTCACACTAAAAATATATATGATTCCACACTACTATATAAAATTTTAATTTATGGTCAATTGGTTTTAATTCGGTAGTGCAATCCACTAAAATTTATTGTTAATTAGTTTTAAAATATAAATTGTGAAAAGTAAAAATTACTATTTAAGTTTTTGTGAATATTAAATATTTTTTTACCCGTGTGGCGCCGTCCCGGAGATCTCAGCCGCGACGCTGGTGGTGCAAACGATGGAGCCGCGCGTGCCTTTCTCCACCATGGCACGTGCCACGTGCTTGACGAATGCAGCTGCGCCTCGGAGGTTAACGGCGATTGTTCGGTCTAATTCGTTGAGGTTTAAGTCGAGGATGCTCACAAACGGCTCTATAACGCCGGCGTTACTAAACAGAACGTCAAGCTTCCCGTGTTTTTCGACGGTGTACTTAACGGCGTTTTCAACCTCCGTCTCGTTTGTGACGTCACAATGGTAATAACTCGCCTTGTCTTCTCCGACCAAAACGGCAAGGTTTTGACCGAGCTTGTCTTGTACGTCAACGATAACGACTCGAGCGCCGTGTTCCGTAAATAACCTAACGGACTCAGCCCCAATCCCGCTTGCTCCGCCGGTTATAATTACGATTTTGCCCTCCAATCTGCAAAGTATCAACAAATCATTACATATATACATATAAATTTGAACAGAAATGGTAATGAGAGATGAGGAAATTGCCTTCGTCCAGACATTGTTGAGCTTGTTTTGAAGGATATAGCTACGAGAACAATAATGTGTGGATATATTTATACATGTGTATATATTAATGTATGGACGTGAAAAGTCAACTCTATCGTGCCATGTGGTTTCACTTTTTTTTAATGGCTCAAGACTTGTTTTGACCGTCTGAAATTATGCACCGTAATAGTTACACTTATCTTTATAATAATGTTGTCTTTGGTCAAATTTTTTTTTTCATGAACGGAGACTAAATCCAGCTATACATAACATCTTTCTTGATGAATATCATAATCTTGATATGGACTATGATATTCAATAACTAAAAACAAACTCTGACCAAAAAAAAAAAACGATCCCAATTGGTACAAAATAAAAAAACACAAAATTCAAATAAAAAAAGTTTTTGAAAGGCGGAATTCTTTTTCTCTCAAAACCCAAGCCGCCACAAACACATCTCTTCCAATCTCCTTTTCCAACGTGTGTGGTCTCTCACCGCCGCCGGAAAAGGACCCCATTGTCTCTTTTTCTTCTTCCTTAGCTTCTAGTTTCTGGAGAGCCATACATTTGTCTCAGCTTCGGTTTTAGATCTGTTCCGCCAAACATCGACGTCGGCTTTCTCTTCCGCGTGGGCTCGAATCTAGCCTTTGTCTCTTCCTCGGATGGATGCTAGAGGATGGTGTCCTGGGGTGGAGTCTTGGGTTCGATCGAGCCTGTGCTCGGTGGTGAGACTTCTATCGAAGGTTTGCGATCGGTTCTTCCTTACCGAGGTTCTGGGTTTGGGTGTGTTTGAAATGGACTTCAAGATATCCTCGGTCTTGCTCAAGGACGGCTTCAGGTAGTTCTTTGCTGCTCCTCCTCTCTATCCCTTACTTCTCGGATTGTTGTTCTGGATTGTCGCCGTCTATGGCTGTGCTTGTCGATCTAGTTAAGTTTTTTTTTTTCTTCGGATGTTGGATTTTGTTATACCTCTGTTTAAGTTGTTCGCATATGGTTGCTTCCCTTGACTGATTGGTTGGGTTAGCTCTAGGTCCTTTGTTCTACGTGGTAGTGGTTGTGCTGGTTTAGGTTGATTTGGCCTAGATTTGTGCTTTCACTTGGCTGTTGTTCGGTTTTGGAGTTGTTGTTCTATACAGTTTGCGGTTTAGATTGCTCTAGTTTTCGCAACTCTCTCGCTCAGTTTAGCCTCGAAAGCTCTGGCTGTGGTTGTGCTTCCTCTGCTGCGATTGATGGGGTTGTCTAAGTCCTCTTCTAGTCATGATGTCTCCTCTCGGCAAGTAAGGATCTCAAAGTTGTTAGAGAGTACTTTAAGAGCTTGACTTTCTTTTGCCGCGATCGTAGATTGGATGTGTGCTGTGGCTGCTGTGTTTGTGATGTGGTTATACTTCCACTGATGAGGTTGATGGGGTTGTCTACGTCATTGGAGTTGCCCCTTTTCTAGTCCTAATGACTCTTCTCGGCAAGTAGGAGTCTTAGGATTGTTAGAGAGTACTTTAAAGGCTGTCATTTCTTTGCCGCGATCCTAGCTTGGTTGTGTTGTTCCATTTTTTCTTGAGGTGTGTCGCTGAACTATGCGTCGAGGGTTGTGTATACTTTTTAGTATCCTTTATCTTCCATTGTATTGTTTTAGCATCTCCATTTTCTTATACTAATTTTTTCATACCGTACTCGGTCACCTGTTTTTAGTAGAATACTCTTTCTAAAAAAAAAAATAATAATAATCGTGATCTTGTTATAGAATATGATATTCAATAACGATCCCGATTGGGAAATGAATAACCGAATTTTATTTATTTATTTTAGAAGGGAGTCTAAAACCAAATGGTTTTGGGTGTTTCAAATAGGCTTAACGACGCTAAAACCACCGTCAACTGCTAAATTCTGACCACTAATATAAACCGAATCATCAGAAGCAAGAAACAGAGCAGCTTCCGCCACGTGGCGAGCTTTCAACACAACACCTTTAAGAATCCCTTTGGCTTCGCAATATTCCTCCACCTGCTTCGACGTCTCCTCGTCACGGCTAGTCATCGCCGTCGCCACCGCAAACGGCGCGACGCCGTTTACTCTAATCCTATGTTTCCCCAAATCGCCACAAGCCGATTTAATCAACCCTACGAGACCATGCTTCGACGCCGTGTAACCATGAGGTCCTTGACCACCGATCTCCGCCGCGACGCTCGTCGTACAAACGATTGACCCGCACGTGCCCTTCTCCACCATGGCACGTGCTGCGTGTTTGATAAACGCAGCCGCTCCACGAACGTTGACCGACATTGTTCGGTCAAAACGTTCGAGATCCAAGTCGAGGATGCTTCCCGGCGTTTCCACTACGCCGGCGTTACTTAACAGAACGTCTAGCTTTCCGTGTTTTTCGACGGTGAACTTAACGGCGTTTTCCACTTCCATTTCGTTTGTGATATCGCATTGGTAATAACTAGCTTTGTCTTTGCCGATTGAAACGGCCACATTTTGACCTAGCTCCTCTTGCACGTCAACTATGACCACTTTAGCTCCGTGGTCAGTGAACAGCCTAGCGGATTCGGCTCCTATTCCGCTGGCTCCGCCTGTTATAATTACGATCTTGCCATCCAACCTTCTGTATATTCAGACAAATTAAACTAGATAATTAGATATATACGAGTTATAAACGAATTAATCAAAATGTGTGTGTGTAAGAGAGAGACAGAGAGATGAAACACTTGCCTGATTCCGGACATTGCTAAATAGATTTCAAAGATACTCGGAGATATATATAACATCTCGAGGCTTAGTATTTATAAACTTGAACCATCGGCGATTATACACTAACCACCTTTAAAAGGCAGATAATAGTTATTTCAATAAGTCTTATTTTGATATTGTTTACATAAATTCTTTAAATCATAGATACAAGTTTTGACTGAATATCTGTGTATTTTGAAGTTTAAAATTTAATATTAATTAGAAAAACAATGAAAATAAATCACATTTTTCTAAATGTGTTAACATATTTAAACAATGTATCAGTTAAGTTTTTACTCTTTAAAGCTCGGACAGGTTTATGTTTTTTATATAGATCTCACACCTGTTTAGCTTTTTCTAATGTTTATTAAAGAACCTACATTTATTTTACTCACAATATATTAATATTTTGATATATTTCTCCTAATAAGAAATTTGCTTTTATTATAAGTATGAAGATAGTAATTAGTAATGTACAAAACTATTAAATCTTTAGTCATTTATGAATGTGTTTTTAAGGTACAGTAAAGTTACAAGAGTATATAGTTATAGATTGTCATAAAATCATAAATTATATCTAGGTTCAAATAAACCTATAAGAATGTAAGACTTGAGATCGCTTTTGTATTTGAAAATTACTCTAAAAACATAAATTGGATATTTCTAGATAACAAAATGTATTTCATATGAAAGAATTTATCGACACATTCGATTTTTCCAGAGTACACACAGAGATACGAATCAGGTAAAGAAGATTTTTGCTAGTGCTTAAACATATATGCAGAAACACTATAAGCTATATACACGAAATTAATAGCCGCTTAAACAAAAATGCGAGCACGTAGTTAATACAACATTACATACAAAATATACAACAAATATACAAAAAAGAAAAAAAAAATCTCAGCTGCTTCAAATATGTAATCAAATTTACCAAAATCAGCCAAGAAACAAAAAGGAACGTTTTACAATATTTATCGCCATCATCATATTTTCCATCAAACATTCAGCCTTCCAATAAGCTCCTCAAGCTATGAAAAGCCTCCGCCGTCAAACTACAACACCGTTGCTTCTCCGCCGGAGCAGCAGCCGCCTCAACCCCATCAACCGACAAGAAACAAACGACAACAACCGTTAGGTTATCAACCGTGTTTAGCCTTAAAGCCTCCATCGCAAGCTCTCTAGCACATCTCATCGGATCATCGTGACGGCGTAACCCACGTCGGACAATATTAACGGCTTCTTGACTTGTCAAAACATCCCAAATCCCGTCGCATCCGATAATCAGAAACTCGTCTTCTTCTGTTAGAATTATCTGTTTGATCTCAGGCTCTGCGATGAGTGGAGACTGTGAGCCTCGTGGTAGTTTCATGTCCCAATCGCCGAGAGCTCGGGTGACTGATAAAACACCGTTTAGGTAACCGTCATCGATGAAGCCGCCACATTCTTCCACTCTTCTTCTTTCCGGTAAGTAGATCGGCCTGTGGTCTTGAGACATGTCTATGGCTACACCGTTCCTACAGAGAACGGCTCTGCAATCACCCGCATTTGCCACCATTAAATGTCTGCACAAAGGGAAGAACAAAAGTAGGACATGAGCAAACCCAAAAGTCACAATATAAAAACTTTTTTAAGGCTCTGTTTGAATTGAGACATACCTTCCGAAAATAAGGGCAGCAAGAGCAGTGGTACCAGAAGAAGAGCCGATGCTACGGTCCTCTGCTAAAGCAAGATCGGCCTGAAGAAACGCATTCCTCAAAGAACTCTCGACTTCTTCGACATATATACTATTCACTTCCGATGTTTGTGGAAACTTATCGTCTTCGAAGAATAATCTAATGGCGTTTTTTCTTACGTAAGCTGCTGCTTCTGGTCCTCCATGGCCATCAAAAACCTATATACAAGATGCAAAAAAACGGTAAATATTATGATCTTCTAATTGACCAAACGACACAAAAGTTTGCACTAGAGTAAAGGAGTCGAAAATGCAATTACCGCATAGAAAGCACTCGGCTTTGGCAACTCATAAAGCGACCCAACTCGAGAAGATAGATCGTCTATGCAAATGTGTTCGTCTTCCATGAATCTCCTGGGTCCAATATCAGCATAGCTCCCAGACCGAATAACCGGAACATAAAACGAGACACTAGAACTGCAATCTTCATCATCATCCTCCGAAAACGAATCATCAGATTTTAAACCCTGTAAAGCAAATATTTACTCTCCCAGTCAATTAAGTTGTCAACATTAAACACAAGGGAAAACACAAATTGATTGGACACTCCTCAAAAAGGTACACACACATACATACAAAGACAATATTTCTACCGAAGACAGGACTTTCCAAGCAAAGTAGTTGAGACTCTTTTGAGTTAAGTCCCAAAGTCCCTAGCTTTATCACAAGTAGTCGCTAAATTCCAACTATTCACATCTCAGATAACATCACAAGCCTAAGAACCCTTATACGAATCAACCCAGATTCCTCTTTGATGAATCTGGGAGCCCTAAATCTAAGCCATTAAATAAATTCCAATTATTGGAATCCTCCAATTCCTCGTTACAGAGCAAATACGCAAAACACAGGAACAAAAAAATCCAACTTTTTGTCGGAAAAACTTACCGAAAGAGAAGTTGATAAGTCGGCGGAGACAGACGCCGCCGGGTGACGGATACCCAGATTCGGCGAAGAAACTTGTGACTTCACGGCGGAGACGCCGTCGATATCTGTAACGTCAGTTGGTGTTCCGAACAATTGAACATCCAAAACCACCGGCAAACTCTGTTTAAACATAACCTCTGCTTCAGCCACCATTTCTGTTCTTCACATCAATCACACAAAAAATCCCCAAAATTGATCTTTTTCTCAAATTTTTTCTACTGAATTTCGCTGCGTGCGTCACTAAGACAATTTCAAAGTTGCTTGCTTGCTTTTTTTTTTTGGTTCTCTTCGTGGACGAAAATTTTGAGACGTGTGTGTTTCTTCTGACATATATATGAGACAAAGATACGATCCAGGTGTGGGTGACCGATAACCGGTGGCTACAGGTTAAACCGAGAGGACACGTGGCGGTAAAGCGTGGCGTTTTCGAAGTCGGTGAGTGGATTTACACGGCGAAAAACTAGGCACTTAAGGATGACACGTGTCGTCTTTCTTGTGTTTTGGCTTTGACGCGCGTAGCTTTCGTTGAAATGACGGAAACACCCTCCGCTAAACTACCCAATATGGCTGACTTTTTGCTTGATTCGTCAGGGTTGTTTTTGAAATTAAAAAGGTTTTATAGGGGTATTTTTGGAATGTTGATTAACCGACCAGAATCTGAAGATGGTCTCATCGTGTTCACACTTTGAGTTTGCGTAGCTTGTTCGAGACGTAGGAAAACTTGTGTATATTGACGAAATTGCCCTCCAAATTATTATGTAATTACATGTTTGTGTTGATAGGGAGATGAATCTGGACCGTTGAAACCACTAAGCTGAGACTGGGTCCTACTGTTTTTGACGGCCCAGAAGACTCTAGACGCGTCTCGATTTTGAAATCCAAAATCTAAAAAGGCTTAATTTTTTTTATAAATATTTTTATTAAAATGTGTAAACAATTATTTGGAACTCAATTGTATAACGTTTGTCGTGCCACGCAAGGATGTGCTTTTTTTATTTTTAATGCCTTTTATCTTGTCCGCAACTTTTTTTTTTTTTGCATGTAAAGAAACGAAACGTGACAGGTTCAACTACATAATTCATACATCCAATTATATTATCGTGGTTATTAATTTAATGTTTCTTTAATGATGGATGAATAAGTTAAGTGTTACTATAATCCAAAACATGTTCAATTTATCACTTATTTATGCCATTTTTTCTTTGTCTAACAATAAAGAAAACTTAAGTTGTTTTGGCGATAGATGAGTCATCTCTCTACTAATCGCCTCGTGAATATACTCACATTATTTTTAGAGTTGGAAAGGACAATAAGTGTTTGTTAAAGAAGTTACTTTGATTTTAGTAAACTTCAATCAAGATGCTAAAGATCCGTCGCCTAATCAATAGAAGAAACGTGTTTCGTGAAAAGTCCAACAACTAGTAGAAATAAACCAGAACTTATCAAACATAATAGTATATCCCCAGAAAACCAAATTGGTTCGAACTAAAGTCTCTTGATATCTTCCTCCCAATAAACTATCCAAGGATATGGTTTGGTCAATAGCCACTTGTAACTCTGGAGAAATCACTCTTTGCAAAAGTTTTTGCCTTGTATAGTTTTGCTAGCAGAAAGTTTTGATGTTGCATGATTTTCTACGCTTGTTTTGCCAAAAGAGATGTTGAAAAATTATAGATATTTCTGAAGGCTGAAACCCAAACTAATCTTTTGAGTTTCATATATAGAAATTCGGGTTTCATTGCCATTATAGTCTTATGGGCCTAGTCTTATATGCAAGGCCATCAAGCCCTAACCTGATGAAAGAAAATCCATTACCTTAGCTAAGCAGGGTTTACTTGCTCGTAGAGCTCTGGCCCATTATGAGTTGTTGTGTTGTTCAAAGGATCAGAGTTTAACTTGCACTAGAAAAGTTACAAGTAATCTGTATCTTTCTCTAATTTTTTTTTGGGATAAATGGTATCCTTTTATTATAAATCACAAGTAAATCTCCAATTAACTGCAACTCTATTCATCTGACACGTGGCAAAAGTCTAAAATCTTATTTTTCATATTTTTTATTATCCTTTTATTTTTTCATATAATTCCCTTTTTATTATTCCCCTTTTATTTTTTTAGGGTTTATCGGCTTTCAACCGTTCTCTTTCTTCCACATCCCACAATCCCCACCTCTTTCTTTTCCATTTATAAGCTCTAATCAAGAATATTTACTTCTTTCTTCAAATCCTTCTCTTTGAAAACCACAAATTGTTACTCCGAATAGAAGAATGATTTAAAAAAGAGTATTACCAAAATTAAACTCTCTTTCTCTCTCTCTCTTTCTTCGTCTCTGGAGTCGTGTTTCTTCTTGCATCTTCGTTGTTCCTGAGCTGGACTTGTCACTTCTCCGAGCCCAAGTGGCGAAAAATCTCTCTTCAATCTGACTTTCAGACTCCTAATTTTAAATTCGTGTATCTTCTTCTATTTGACAATTTTTGTTTTTCCCCAAATCTTATGACTCTGTGATCTAAGTTCGTAATTCTATTTTATTTTTATTTTCTTAGCTTTTCATATAAATTTTTTTTTTTTCTTAGCTCCTAAAGGATTTGCATCAAGGAGGCCCACGACATAAAGAGGTAGATCTGACTCCATCAACTCAAAAACTACATATAGATCTTTGAATTTCGTGCGAGAAGGAGGTAGCATTATATGTTTAATCTCTACGATATACGGATGTCGAAGAAGCCTCAAAAGCTTTATCTCTCTAAGGATCCTTATCGCATCTGAGACATGTTCAAACACATTTGTCATCTTCTTTATAGCTACTTTCCCTCCTGTGTGTGGACATTCCGCATAAGCTACAACTCCATAGCTTCCTTTTCCTACCACTTCTTGGATCTGATATTGGCTTGCTTCACCATACTCCGTGAAAAACTCTTTCTCCAACATGATGAGATTTTTTCACTCTGTTAAACAACATTTCGTCATAAGAAATCCTAATTTTATGGATAAACAAACAAAACCCAGAAATGATTTGCTTTTGTTTTCAAGAATACCCAAAACGTTGTTTTAGCTAAATTTGTCAGATCTAATTCACAAACTTTAAAAACAAACCCAGAAACATCAGATCCTGAGTAATCCCTAGATCGATTGCTATATTTCAGCGGAATTAACGAAGAACCCTAAATTTACACAGAAAAAAGACAGACCTTTTGATTATCTTGGAACAGAGAGAAAGTAATTCCAAGAAGATGATGGATATGTCTGCAATTCAAAGAAGGGACTACTGGTTTTGTTATGGATATGTATATGAATCGCGTAAAGACAAACAGCTCATTTCAGCTTTCGCCTTTTTTTTGTTTGGCCGACAACTGATTTTATTACGAAACCCAAATGGGCTGAAGGTGATACATTTGGGTCTGAACACGTGTACTCCTCATATTTGCATGATTATCGATTGTGTTTGGTTTAATTCAGCTTTCGCCTTATTTTTAATCATAGATTACTCAATAATAAACACATTTTAATAACCAGAAATACCCTTAAATATATTTTTTTATCTGAATGCGTTTAAAAAAAATTTGCCAAAATTCCCCAGAAAAAAAAGTTAGATAAGCAAAAAATATCCTTAAAAATCCATCAAATCAAGTTTTAGTTTCAAATCTACCACCAAATTATCAATGTTCCTTCAATACCATTAGTTTGGAGAACAAAAGAGATTTCTACTCTCAATAATTATGAACCAAAAAAAAGTTTATATAAAGCTAATACTATATAATTAAATCTATTTAGCATTTATATTTATAATTTCAAGTAATTATTAGCAAAATAATTAATTAAAATTTAGGCCGTGCAACACGGGTCTGAACACTAGTTATATTAAAAACAGAGGGAAGTGTTACAACATGGTAAAATATCAAAAAAACAATAATAGAGATAAACAGAACAAGAAGACTACAATTTACGAAAAGAATACTAAAAGAAATATACCACCAAATCCTTAGCCGGGTTTAGTCAATCAACCTCAAGAAAATAGCGGAAAGTTTCACAACATGTAAATGGCGGCAAAAAGAAAGAAAAGACGAACCAAACACTCTAAACGAACGTGGAGACCATACTTTGCCGAGCTAGTCACTAAGTCCGAGAAAACTGATATTAGATCCGCGACCACTCAAATCCTCCAAACACACAGAAGAAAACCATAGCACAAAACCAAGACCAACCAAACAACACCAGAGCAGAGCAAAACGCAGCAACAACATCCCAAAGCAACATCAACGCAAAGAATAGCACAAACCTGCTAACCATCACCCAATAAAGCCGCATAACTTGAGTTCCATTTACCCAACAAAATTACCTACCTAACCAGCAACAACATCTTTCTCTAACTTTGGCATGAAAGAAATCACATTTTTTCTATGATTAAATAGATTAGGATTTTGCGGTTTTTGTAGAATCTCATTGATTGAAAAGAAAGCAGTTTTACCAAAGAGACTGGTTTGGTTGAAAAAAAAAAAATTAGTTATGACTAGTGACAGAATTGAATAGTTCAGGCACTTAATTTTTTTGATAAAAAATATGATTAGTTTTTTTTTTTTTTTTTTTGAAATTTTAAAAATAAACAAAAGAAAAAAATATTTTTTTTTTAAACCAACCGTCCATTTGATAAGGAGACAATTGTAAAACCATATTTTTTTTCAAGCAATTAGCAACCGTCTCGTTTTAATTTCTAATCACTTGTTTTAACTGTTCATTCAACGGTTTTTTTCATCTGATCGCTTGATTGATAAACAGAGAGGGCGGTTTGCACTCGAAATATGTTTTCAATCAGAGACATATAAATATTGGAACGACCAGATATATACTCAGCAAGTACTAAATTATATACGATACCTACCAACATGGCAACAGGTTTTAATTTATACGGTATATAATTCGTAGATTATAGAACATCTGAACATGTGGATAATAAGAGTAGGTTTTGGTCAAGTTACTGTGTGATTGACACGTGGAAAAAGTCAACGAGTATGTCTAATCTCCGTCCATCAAAAGTGATATCGGAAGAATGTGGAATTTGCTTTTAAGGTGAGAGAGATTGAGAGAGATGAATGCGAAGGAGTTCTGTTTTAGTCTAAGACAATAAAGAGTCGCAAAACAGAAAAACAAAATCCATTGCATGTTTTAGACGGTGACCTATGCATAAGGCCCAACTTAATAATTTATCATTATTGCAGACAACAAGAATATCAATGATCATACACAAAATACATTTCGCTATCGATCGAGTCAATGGTTAATGCCAAAAAAACAAAACAAAACAAAATTTAGCAAGAGTTTCCTTTACTAGCTCTTTTTTTGTTAGCCACCCACGTTTTCTTCTTAGATTTTGTTTTGGTTATCGGGTATTTTAGACGGAATCTCAAATTAATACTAACACATGCATGTGTTAGGTGAACATGATAATGATAGCAAAGATGCCTAATATCTTTTTCCTTTGTCGTCTATAATTCACATACATATACATACTACCGGATTTTTAAAACATTCGTCTATAATTCACATACATATACATACTACCGGATCTTTAAAACATTATATATTCAAGAACTATATTTGGAAATCTCACTCAACATTCATTTTCTATTTGTTGGTATCACATGCATGCTTATACGTAATGATGATGTTAAAGTTATACATATCTCTAACAAAAACAAAAATCGCAAATCCATCTTTGATAAATCGCTTGGTTAAACCAAAACTCGAGACAAAAATCGATTGTTTGCATGTATTAAGATTACACCATCCAAAATGCGTGATTTTTTGCTTCAAACCAAATTTTAACATTAGTTATTATTAATTATTGATATTAAATTATCACTACCAACAAATCATATATGATATATCATCATATGATTTTTTTATTTCATCATATGATTACACCAGCAAAATAAACCCTAACTTAATTTTTTTTTTTAATAAAAAAAAAATCATTTTCTTTTCCCAAGAGGGTCGGTCTCAATTGGCTCGTGACCAGTGCTGTGCTTAGGTCTGTAGGGGCTCGAGGCGAATTAAAAAATAGGGGTTCTTTTAATATAATTTTTTTTTAAACAATATAAAGTGTTCAAAACAAAACGGTAAGCGATAATATAAAAAGTTTAAGACATAATATTTCTTCTTTCTTTTTCAATAAAATCTTTTACCAAACTCTCATAATCTAAGTTCTTAACTAATTTTTTTTGTAAATTGTAAGGGTTATTTATAAACTAACAAAATTTTCAATCGATTCATTTTCAATCTGTGATTATGATTTTTTTTTTGAGGTTTAGGATCTAGATTTTCTTTTTGATTGTAACATCGATCTTTTTTTTTTAAAGTCTAAATTAAAACAAAAACAAAAAACACAACCAAGAATTGCACCTAGATTCTATGAATTAAACTTACTCATTGAATACCTTTAGGATACAACATATTTTCAAAAATAAAAGACTCCTAAAATTTTATATATTTTGGAGGTTTTAGACAAATGCTTTTTTTTTTAACTTATTAAGCACGGCCTGCTCGTGATCTCTTATACATTATATTTTTTATACTCGAGTGCTATCAATTTGTTTACTTTTTAGAGGAGAATTAGAGACCATTCTTTTTCATCTTACCCTCATAATGACAATTCAAAATCAAAAAGGTTTAAAACTATAGCACCATCATCCTTTCCTTATTGATATCGAACACTCGTGTTGTTCTACTTTTGTCTTCGTCTGGTTCGATTTTGGTATAGAAGTTGACCCTTGTATTGTTTTATATATATATATAGTACCAAAGTGCTTCTCCGAACGACATGACTTAGCTTTAACCAGATAGCCACTCTCCTTCATGCTCAAAAGCATTTGCTTTTGCCTCTAAATTGTAATCATTCACGCTTTCCTTTTCCATATGTTTCCCACTCTTTTCTCATGGGCTTTTTTCATGTATGAATCAAAGAGACGTATGTATGTAACATCATAATTATTTGATTGACATCCTCTTTATTAATTTGTCTGTGTTAACTAGATCATGCGCACATAATCCTTAGCTTTTGTAGAACCATTGTTAATTCCTCTGGACAGAAAACCTACTTTTATATAGATTTCGGTAATTAGTTTGGGTTTCGTATAGAATTTCTCAACAAAAAACGTTTTGGTATCAGTGGGTCTTTTCCCACATCATCATTTTTCAAAGTTTAGAATTACTAAGCTATATCATTATCGAATCTCCAATTTGAAAATAACACAATCAATATATGAAAGATTCACTATTTCATATTTATAGTAGTAGCTTATTTTTATTTGGAAATAGAGCTCATAAAAGATTTAGATATAGCCATGAGCCATTATATAGGTGACATCTTTGCATATTCATTTTTTTCATTATCTTTGCAAATTATTTAATATATGTTTGGGATTTCTTTTTCTTTTTGTGCAAAGTTATATGTTTGGGATTTCAAGCCAAAACTTTGGTAAGATATATTCGTAGTCTAAACTTTTGTTTGTTTTGTTTTTTGTAGTCTAAACTTTAAACTGAGTCGTTTCATTAAGGATGTTGCATTAACGACCAGAGTTTATATATTAATCGAATAAGTTTTAGCGGCCACCAAGTGAGAGACATAGATAAATCACATGCAAAACCCTAAATATTTTATCAGTCGTGTCTATCTGAAAGTAATCCACAGAAGAAGAGAATAAAAATAGTAAATCCTCCTTATTAAAAAAAAACCCTAGTAAGAAAATATTAAACTCAATATATTACTTGCTAACTATCTAAACACTGATTAAATTTCAAAATTTTCTGACTGCATACAAAGATAGATGTGGCCGTTGCAAAATGAGTGATTAACAAGAGTGAGACAAATATCATCATAAGGATTGCTTACCGTTAACATTTGAGTATTTTTACATATTTGCCCCTTATCATTACATATATTACGAAATAAGTAAGAGATTTTACATAGACTCAAGATCAAACACCAGAAAAGGGGCAAAACACACATACAACAACACATAAACTAAAGAGAGATTCAAGGAAGCTTTTGTTTTTTTTAAAGAGCTAAAGATCAAATTAATTAACTAATTAAACATTAATAATCCATCCTCATTGGGTTTTTGTTTTATTAAGCTCCCTGAATGTATATAATCTCAGTTCGACGACGACTGGTTCAAGGGACTCCTCCCACAACTCGCCGGCTTTGGACTATTTCCGACGACTCGAGGACTCATCTGACCCAACCTGATTTCACTCACTCGTGGACTAAACACTCGAGACAAACTCCGGTTATTGACCGGAGTCGAACTCGAACTTGTGACCTTAGGACTACTCGTGTGTCTAAACTCTCCTCTGCTTCGTGTAATAACCTCATCAAGAATCTCTGAATCTCCTGGATACGAAGTTGTGGATCCAATCTCCGTTTCCTGTTCGTAAATTGAGTTTAAAAAGGGGGGAAAAACCTAAAGAAACAGAGTAAAGAAAAAGAAAAAACAGAGTAGTTGGATTTGTGATTTGGGTTTTTGGTTACCGCTGCGAGATTGAAAGGTAGAGCTGGAGCTTCTTCATACTCTGCTGCGTCTAAGTCTTGAAGATGAGCTCCTTTGAAGAACCTAGGGAGGATGTATTGTCGAACAGGGATTAAGAACATGATCATTAAAGGGAACATGACTCCTGCGATTGGGATCCATGTGAGGCCAAAGCAGATTAAGAGATAAATCGTTTGGAAAATAGTGAACATTGCAATTGTCTTGAATGGAACGGTTTCTACGAATGTCGCGTGGTAATCTTCAAGAACCCTGCAAATAGAAATATAGCAGAAATGAGCACAAAAGGAGGTTTTCTTTATGTTGAGTGAGAGATAATAAGATTGGAGCTTTAGTTACTTGAAGCGACGGCTTGGGGCGGTGAAGAGAAGTAAGATTCTTTCCCAGAATTGGTTTCCAGGTAAGCTTTCGATGGCCATGAAGGCGAAATAGCCCCAAAGGACTGATGTAGGGATCATTTTAAGGATAGGCATAGCTGCAACACATGCTCCTACCATTGTGGACTGAAGCAAGTTGCTTAACCGCTGTTCTTTGACTTCCACTGGCAACAAATCATCAATCTCTTTCTCGATGTCGAATAAAGTCTCATCAACTGGAGCATTGAGGTTTCCGGTGAATGTAGTTGCTTGAATTGTCGATTCTTTCAGCTCTTTCAAACCCTGCAAGTGGAAAGAACTTCTCAGGTCCGTGTTCTGTTCGACAAAATCGAATTTTTTTATGGAAGATGTTCTAACTTGAGGTTGCTGGTATACTAATGGTGTCTGCATATGATGATAGGCTTCTTGCATATTTTCATAGAGTTGGCCCAAACTCGCATTCGTTTTGATACTTCTTCGTGCTGTTGCAACCAGTCTGTTACGAAGCAACTGCAAAGAGAGCAAACGTCAATCTCAAAACTCAGAAAACCCCGAAAAATAAGACTGTGGTGAGTGATCTTACCTGATATTTAAGAGTTGCCAAGCTCTTGGTATGCATTGGAGATTGAGGAATGACACCATTTGATGGAGGGATTCCGAGTAGACCACACATTAAGGTCTGCATTTGTGGTATTGATTATGGCCACTAAGCCCCAAAAGAAATTCAAATAGATATCTTTTTTTCTGTAAATTCTTACCAGAAACCCAAGAAGAAGCAAATCGTAGTGGTAAGAAGACGGTTTTCTCAAATTGAATTCTTTCTGCTGCGCAAGCTGTGAAGCTACGCTATGATCAAAGTAGTAAAGCACAGCAATCATTGATGCTGGAATGAAAGCTCCAATAATGTACACGATTGGAACATCAAGCATCTCCTGCAAGTTTTCAAGTCACTAGGCATTATAAGTCTTAATGTTTCAGTTTTAAAAGCGCATATGAGCGTAGAGAACAAAGAAAAATACATACCTTTACTACGGTCCAATTTGAATAAGCACCAGGGGACCAAGGGTTTGGGCTAAAAAGTCGCCGGGGAATTCCTTTTGGAACGTCTCCTGCTGGAATGTAGGAGATACCGGTCCACACTAGTACCATGAGTGGTACACCATAGTCGGCTATTAAGCTTCTGAGCCAGCCTGCTCAAGAGAAGCAAATTGAGTCAGTAGGGTTTCTTTGAGAATCCAGTCAGATGTAAACAATGAGTGCGTAAATGTTTGGCCAGAATCCCCATAATAAGAAGAATCCAGCTCATGAGATAGATATGTTGTTTTACTTACCAGATCCGTACCGCCATGATCTGGCTTTTCTGCTTCTAAGTCCAGTTAGAAGAAGGCCAAAGGAGAGGACCAGAGCAAACATACCATTAGCAAACCTCCAGGAAGGTAAGAACTCCTTCAGCTTCTGATTTTCCCGGTCAGGAATGCGAAATTCATCGACAAGCCCCTGAATAATGATATGCGTTAGAGAGGAATAAAGAAAACCCATTTATCGAAAAAATCGGAATGTTGCAGGTTCCTACTTTGATGGCTTGTTGCATAAAGAGCATAGCAATAAGCAGTCCAAACAATTCCCCAGCTACACGAGTGAACCTATTGATGATAGAACAAGCTCCACATATAGCCAGCACAAACAGCATCAAAGCAGTCCAAACACAAACCCTACACACAAAGACTCAAACAGTTCGACAGTGTTTTCAACACCTGATTACTCTTTTTAAGCAAATGAAAACTCACAAGAAAACTTACCATCCAGACCAAGCCAAGAACAGGTTTCGTCCCAACTCAGGTCTGGCCTTTGCAAAGTTAAACATGAATGTGTACATAATAACAGTTGGCTCTGCAACTCCGAGTATAAGCAATGGCTGACCTCCGATAACCGAGTGTATCATGCCGCAAATGGCTGTGGATGCTAAGGTCTGAACAGCAGTGAGAACTCCATCTGCGAAGTTTCAGATTTCAATTTTCAAATCCTCAGGTGAAAATTGCAAATCTTTGATAAAGGTTGAAACTTTATTGGAGAGTTTAGATGCAATTTTACCGGTGCTTCTTTCCAGTTGTTCACCGAATGAGATGACAGGAATCGCAGACGCGAAGAATATGTATGTGGTGGGAGCCAAAATCCTACGCAATTAAAGCATAAAAAAATCAAAAAAAATCAAAGGAAGGTATAATCAATGAATATTCGTATTTGGTTAGTACCTAAATCCAGCCTTGAATCCACCGGTCCAATCTTGCTTATAGCACATGAATCTTCCTTTAAGATCATTCGTGATTCCTTCAAACGGCACAAAAGTCTCTTCCATAGTTTCTTTCTCTGTCGCACACAGACACTCACTGGCTCTGTTTCTCTCAGTCAATTCGTCAAACACTTGGAGATCTTCAGCGGTGAAATAGTCTCTCGATTGAGCTCAACCCCGATTTAAGGGGGAAACAACTCATAAACTACTTGAAACTGAACAAACCCATGTCGAAGAACATCTTGAAACTGGAAAAGGTTAGCGAAGAACAAGAGGGAGAGAAATGCAGGAAAACACAATAAGGAGGTTCGTGTTGAGAAGAAGATCGAATCTCGATGAAGAAAATGGGAAACGAAACATGGAAACAGATTTACATGATATGGAGAAATCAATCAAAGAAAGAGAGTGTTTTTGATTTGGATGACAAGAAAGTGGTGAGTCGTTGAATTACATCAGCTGCAATGTTATTGTGTGTCTGGTGGCAACTGGCAAGGAAGAAGAAGGCCCAAGGAATCTCCATTTATATAAGCTACTCCCAAAACAAAAATTAAAAAAAAAATTAAAATTACGTGAGTTTTTGTGATTCTTTGAGATAATTTTTAAAAAAATATATATACTATTCATTTTTTCTTTTATTTGTTGGCATCATCATCATTCATCAAAGCTACCGTAAATCCAGCTTATGCGTGACATTTTAATCCTCAAGTAAAGTTGTTTTCCATGTTTCAGTTGATTACGTTATTGAAATAAATTCGAGAAAATTTTGTCAAAAGTATAATAATCTCCCTTCTTAGTGAGTTAGGGGAAAAACTAGTGGTGAATTTATTCTAAAGATAATTATAAAATATTATATATTCTGTTTTTTTTAATAATTAATTGATATATTCTGTTTTGTAACCCATGATAATATCATCTCAGTAACATTGGATTTTTTTGTTTGCCAGTGTTAACATTGAATATACAGAATGCAATATTATGAAATAAATGCTAAAATGTCGGATATTAATATTAAGAAACCGATCGGATATAATTTTGCAATACGTGATGTTAAAGTACGTGAAAACCGGGAATAGTTTTTTGGAACTCGGAATATATGTTAATACATAAAAAGGGTTACGTTACAAACTTACAATATATAGAAAAAGAAGGTTAGAAATAATTATTAAAAAAATGAAGGTGAGTGAGATTGACATGCATCTATTTGGAATTATTTGTTTTGGCTGTCTCAATCTGTTAAATATCGAAGTTAAATGTTTGTTAATATCTTTGCTTACAGTCCTATCTGTCTATCGTTTCCATAATCAATTGGTCAACTTGCGTTCTTAGAATCTTATTCGATGCCCTTATCTTCTAATTTTCGTTTTATTAATTCTTAATTACTACATTAATATATGTGCTCATTAATTCTGTTCTTATGAGGATATTTTTCGGATTTTCTGTCTAAGACATCTGTATTAACTAAAGTTATATTCGACTAAAAAAAAGTTTGATACAAAATTAGGACTCTACGAGAAATAGGACTTCATGGAAAATAAGGACTTTATTAAAAAAAAAAAAAAAAAAAAAAATATTTCTCAATCTGTTAAATATGGAAGTTAAATGTTTGTTAATATCTTTGCTTACAGTCCTATCTGTCTATCGTTTCAATAACCAATTCGTCAACTTGCGTTCTTAGAATCTTATTCGATGCCCTTATCTTCTAATTTTCGTTTTATTAATTATTAATTACTACACTAATATATGTGCTCATTAATTCTGTTCTTATGAGGATATTTTTGCGGATTTTCTGTCTAAGACATCTGTATTAACTAAAGTTATAATTCGATTAAAAAAAGTTTGATACAAAATTAGGACTCTACGAGAAATAGGACTTCATGGAAAACAAGGACTTTATTAAAAAAATAAAATAATAATAACTATTTTTTTACCAAACAAATTAAAAAATTTATGAGAAAGGGACACTTTTGAATTAGTTGTAATAAAATGGTAGATGATGCAGATATTATGCATATTCATTTATAATCAATGCAGTGATGTGGCAATAGTAAGAACTCAACCAAACAACACACAGAAGAATCTAAAGAACTAAGAAGCAAACTTGACCTAACTATCCCATCCCAATTCATTTTAAATTAGTTTAACTTTTTCACCTTTTTGTTTTGTCGCCCAATTAACTTTTTCACTTAATTAAAATAATTTAGCTTTTCACTAATTTAAATTAATTTAATTATTTGTTAGGATTTGGATTCAGATACGTTTAAAAGTTGTCTTTCAAATGTTTGGCTGCGGTTTCGCATGCATAGCTTAATTTGGCTCCTATAAACATGACCCATAAGAGACTTGAGAGTAATTAAATTAGTAAAGGCCAATTAAACAAAAAAACTATATATTACACGTAATGCATGGCCCACGCTCTTCTCCATTTATCATAAATATATGATATATGTGTTTTGAAATATTTGATAGTGTGTACGGATAATTATGGATTGGTCCCAGCAAAAGTGTATTTGTAGAGGTTGAAATTGTTCTATGGCTGTGTTACATGTGTAGATAGATATTAGATAATATAGATGTTTAAGGGGGAAAAACTATATTATATATAAGTGGTTATATATGCACTTGTTTGATGTGCTTGCACTGTTACACATATATAACAAATATGTAATATATAATTTGGAAAGAGAGGTTATGACCCATGTGCTATTGACAACTCGACGCAATCTCACAACCACAATACAATAGAGAGCCTTCCACGATTATTTATTATCAGAGTACATTTTAAAAATATTTTATGCAGTGATCACTATTTTTGTAAAGCTTTGGAAATGACTCAAATATATTTATATATCGTAAATACTTAGGGTATTCAAAATTAGACGCTGGTTCAAAAATTCCAACTCATTTTGTTTTAGGGAAAAAAAACGAATATAATATAGGTTGTTAGTTGTTACGGTGTCATTTTTGAATCGGATTCAAGCTAGTTACACATACATCTTTAAATATTAATTTTTTAAAAAAGATAATAATTATGAAGTTCTTACTTGGTTTAAAATTATCATCTTTTCGTTTTGGTACATATTCAATTTTCTTACAGAAAAAAAAATTATTAACCTAACTACAATTTGGTTTCATGCTCTGATAAGTCTTTTTCTGAAGCCATAAGTTTACTTAGAACATACAAATTTAAGTTTTTTTGTTGAAATTGTGCGAAAACGAATACCAGTGGTACATTTGATTAAATTAATCAAATAAAAGAAAAATCACAATAAGTCATTGGATAATTTGAATATACAAATAGTTACTAGCTAACAAATGACGTTATCATCTACGTAATTTCTCCACATTTGTTTTCTCCAAAAACATATACTTCGTATCGGGACCTTTCCTCGTGGGTCTCAAAATGGGTCATACCTTTGTTTATTAAAAGAGTTCAAACGATAACAAAAGTATTATTAAACAATTATAAAGATACAGTTCGTGTAATTGTTTCGTTGAATCCATTATTATATACATTAGGAGAAAAAGAATGATATGTCAAGTCCTAACTGATAATTTGTCATAAATATGATTTTTATAAAACATTAAGCAACATTACTAATACAAACCACTATATGCATGTCTATACCAAAATACGATATTTTTTACTAGAGAAAATCGGTAGGATCAATACTTTGAAAACGATAGACATTAACGGTGTGAAAAAGCAAATATCTACGAAAATCCCCGTGCGTCAATGAATTTAATCGGTTCTCTATAATGCCTTACCGCGTCATTGCATGCACATATTGCTTTAACAAAGTATATTAATCATATAAGTCCTGTTTAGGACTAGTTTATATATTACGTTTATATTTATGTTCCATGTTAAAACAGATCTAGATGTGCTTATTTTCAGCTGTTATTTTAAAAACTTTGTAAACACAGGGTTACAATATTATATTCCTGAGTTATAAATATTGTTTTTAACATCTAAACCTAATATAGATGTTTGCCTTAATTTCAAATTTATTATAAAATAATATTTTGCTCGTAAAGAGAATAGTAATTATAGTATTCAGTTGTTATTACACACGAACTAAAAAGGTATATAATACATTTTATTTGATCTCTTATCAGATGAAATTATCGAGTTAATTTTGTCTACCAATTAAATTCACACAATTCTGTGTCAATAGGAGTCACTGTTTCTAGCACATTCACATCTTTATACAAAAAAAACTATATGCATGGTTAGTCATTTAATCATCAGCTTTTCTTTTCTTTGATAAAATAAGTGTCTAAAATATATATTTTCAACCAAAAAGCCTCGTATTAAACTTTAAACTCTTCATTAGAACCTACAAAAAGTCAGATTTTTTTTTTTGTCATTTCATAAACATGAGGTAAGTTGTAACAGTGAAAATTTGTAGATAACAACTTAATTTCTATCCTAAACCTACAAGAAGAATTTTCACCATTCGAAATTTGCCACTAAACCACCACTCATTTATATTAATATTGTTATTTTTTAAATAAGCATGTTTGGTTATATTTGGCTACCAGTACAGAATACACACATAACATGCATTTGTTATTCTTCGTTTTCACTTTCCATTTATACGATGTTCTTGCATGTTTTGTCAAACACCAAATTGGTCAATTAAAACTAAGGGGACAAATTGATACGCATCCACTTACGTCCACGTCCCCTTACAAATTGTCTAGCTATAAATCTGTTTTTTGCATGTCAAGTTGTTTAGGGTTTAGTCAATTGATCAACGGTGACTGTTTTTTGCATGTCGAGCCTAATGGTGATATTGTGGTGTGGAATAGAATAAATGCATGGACGATCTAAATAATAACAAAAATATATATATACATATATATAAATATAAAATTTTGTTACTGTACAATAAAATCGGTGCAAACAAACTATCACCATTCAAGTCTTTAAGACCCATCAGTTAAGTTGACACTGCTAGCATTGGACGTGGAAAAAGAATATACTATATAGAAATATCATCATAATTAGATGGCATAGTCCATAATTCACCTATGTATTTGTCCCTCTTTTCCTGTGCGCAAGTCAGAATGCTATGAACATATTTGTATTTTTGTCCTAATAAATATGCATATTTATAATCTTGTAGCTAGTAATAATTGAAAAATAAGAAGTGTCGAAAATATAATAAAATAAAAATTAAAGTGATGAGGAGAGATAACTTTTCCTCCCAACGTATTTAAACATTTTCAAGTAATTAGTTGACTAATTGATGTAGATTTAACAGAAACAAATTAAAGAGCTAGTCAATTATTTCCTACTACTAGTTAGTAAAAAAAAGAATTAAGATAAATCTCAAATTTTTTAAGTAGATAACTTGTTGTCAAAAAGTATTTAATTTAAGCAAAAAAGTATTTAATTCAAATATTAATAAAAACCATTTATATTATTAATATTTAGAGAGGGAAAACAATTGAGGGAGAAAAAACAAAAACATTAGCTGTTAAAAAAAAAAAACATTAAAAACAGATCTATTAAGCAAAAAATTGAAGTGAGAAAAGACAAAAACCAACTGTGTATAAAGCCGAAACAGATGACGGGCCCATGAAAGGCCGAACCTCCACTTCTATTCTTTGTATATAAATATAATTATTCCCATAATAACAAAAAAAAAAAAAAAAAAACCATTTCTCAAAGTGGTAGTCCCTTTTCCTTCATCATTTCTCATTTTGTTCCCCTTTGAAACTCTTCACTTCAACTCTTCATATTATTATGGCCTCTTGTTTCACCACGTTATTGTTAGGTTTTTTTTTAACAATGAATAATCCGGACTGAAAGTCGACTAATTTTCTGTGAATTAGTATAGTCATCGACAGTTTACTAATAAATTTAAAGTGTGAAATGATTTTTGACTGACCAAACAAAAATAAAAATGTTTTAGATAGGAATCAACACAAAACTGAACATGCTGATGCCATGCCCCGAATTTATTACAACCAATCCAATACGGCTTGGTTGCGATTGCTAAAATTACTACTAATTTTTCTGAAATATATAATTCTTTACCTTGGTATTATTTTATTGTTTTTTTTACAAAAATTATCACTCGTTTTATTAACAAAAATTATATATAAATAATAATAAAATTATTCTAAACATAAAACATGATTACTTGGTAAGCGCTAGAGAAAAAAATGAAGCCTTAGAGCATCTCCAACCCACCTCTATTTTTTACTTTAAACTAGAGTTTAGAGTCAAATCTACTCCAATTCTTTTTCTATTTTCAACTCTAAAATAGAGATTGCTATTTTTTACTCTATATTTAGAGAAGAAATAGATAAATGTTTTGTTTTATTCTAAATTAGAACAAGAAATAGCATTCCTCTAAAATAGAGGCAATCATTTGATGAAAAATGGAGAAATGTTATTTTTACACTATTTCAGAGTAAAAAATAGAGACAATCATTGGAAATGGTCTTACTAATTACGAATTTACAACAAAAACAAAATAGAAAAAAAAAATAGGGTAGAATTAGATTATGTAGAATTGTTACCTCTAGTACGATGGCATCATGCTTTACCAAATAGTCCAAGAAAAGTTTATAAATTTGCCTTAAAACTGCAGTTTCAAATTTTCAGATTGAATTCGGTATCTAGACTCTGTATTGTGCATGTATAGTTATCGGACAATAATATATATATATATATATATATTATTCGATTCAAAAGTTATAAATAGAAACTCAACTATAATTAATGTTTACTTTAACTAATTATAAGTATAATATAAGGCCGTAACTATAGTGTTACGAAAAAGATATTTGCCTCAGGATCCCAATTTTATATTAATTTTGAAGGGTCCGAATAAAATAAAAACAGTCTTAATATAGTAGTTATATAATATTTTTATTTAGGATCCCTCCTAAATTCAAAACCGATCTTTATATTAGGAGAATAGTTTTTTTTTATTAACGTTTTATATTTTATCTATCATTATTTTTTGTTTTCATTATATTATACAATTTAAATTATATTATAATTATTATTAAATTATATAAATATAAACCCCACTTTTAAATCCGTCTCAAACCCCGAATTTTTTTGAAACAGCACTATTCAGTATCTAGACTCTGTATTTGTGCATGTATTATGTATAGTTATCGGACAAAAAATATATATATATATATATATATATGATTCAAAAGTTATAAATAGAAACTCAACTAAGTAATGTTTACTTAACTAATTATAAGTATTATGTATAGTTATCGGACAATATTATATATATCTTATTATATAAAGGAGAATGCACTCAAAATTATAACTCATTAGATCGTAACATGTGTCATTTTAATTGAGATGATGACACGTATTAATATACTAACGTATAAAGTTAATTTTAATTTAAATAATATTTCTTTTTTATCTAAAAGTTAAAAGAAAAATACATCATCGTAAAAAAAAAATGTCCTAACGTAACAAAAAAAAGTCAATGTCCTTCTGTAAAAAAAAATTGTCATTAAAAAAAGGGAAAATTTGTAAACAAATGTCACTAAAAATGTAAAAGGAAAATTTGTAAAAAATGTCATTAAAAAAAGGTAAAAGAGAAAATTTGTAAAAAATATCATTAAAAAGAGAAAAAATTTGTTTCATGTCAATACGTTTAAAAACAAACAAAGAAAAAATGCAATAACTAATCGAGAAAGAAAGGAAAAAAAATACATCATCGGAAGAATTTATAAAAAAAATGTCATTAAATAAAGGTAAATGGAAAAATTTGTAAATTATGTTATCAAAAAAAAAGTAAAAAAGAAAATTTGTAAAAAAAAATATCATTAAAAAAGAAAATTTGTTTCATGTCCTAAAGTAACAAAAAAAGTCAATGTCCTTCTGCAAAAAAAAATTATCATTAAAAAAGGGAAAATTTGTAAACAAAATGTCACTAAAAAGGTAAAAGGAAAATTTGTAAAAAATGTCATTAAAAAAAGGTAAAAGAGAAAATTTGTTAAAAATATCATTAAAAAAGAGAAAAAAATTTGTTTCATGTCAATACGTTTTAAAAAAAAAAAGCCATAACTAATCGAGAAAGAAAGGAAAAACAAAATACATCATCGGGAAAATTTGTAAAAAAAAATGTCATTAAATAAAGATAAATGGGAAAATTTGTAAAAAATGTTATAAAAAAAAAAAGTAAAAGAGAAAATTTGTAAAAAAAAATATCATTAAAAAAGAAAATTTGTTTTATGTCAATACGTTTAAAAACAAAAAATGGAAAAAAGTCATAACTAATCGAGAAAGAAAAGAAAAAAAATACATCATTCAAGCAAATCTTGAATTCGAGAGTTCCACAAATCGATCAAAGCTATTTTACTTTAAATTTTGCCCAACGTGAGTGTGACACGTAGGCAAAATCGTAACTCACCAGATCGTGACATGTGTTAATTTTAATTGAGATTGTGACACGTGTTAATATATTAATATAAAATATAATACATCATCGCTAAAAAAAAAATGTAGTGTAACTAAAATGAAATAATAGTCAAAAAAAGAAAATAAGACATATTATTAAAAAATTAAAAGGGAATACTAAATAAAAAAACTAAAAAAGGAAAATAAGACAAATTATTTCCAATTTCTAAAAGTATTAGTGCGGCATATAAAAAATTGATATTCATGAGATTACGACATGTTTTGTTAATACTTTTAATTTATTTACTAATATATTTTGTTAATTTTCTTACTATTTGTTTAACACTAATGACATATATAGACATAAATTTGATAGAATGCATTATGCATATATTATTTTGATATGAAAATTTTGGGTATTATTGATTGACAAATAATGCATGGAGTAAAAATATGGTTTTAATATTATGGATGAAATACATGAGTTGTATTGGGAGATGAAATACGTGGAGTTGAAATTCAGTTTGAAACAAAGTTACTAATCAACATCTAAAATAAGTGTGCGAGTAACAATCAAAATCTAAATATTTACATCAACAAGATTTAACATATATTTATTATATTTTCATAAATTTTATCTTTATTAAATTTAATCGATTACCGACACGTTTTACTTTATTTTTTATCATTTATAAATAAGTTATAATTAAAACCCCGCGTATTACGCGGATCCTAATCTAGTATATATATATTATTCGATTCAAAAGTTATAAATAGAAACTCAACTAAGTAATGTTTACTTAACTAATTATAAGTATAATATCGATCTCAAGTACAAATACGACTCTATATCATAAAACTTTATACACTAAACGGACTACAACCGCAACAAATGATGTCATCACTAATACATATAAGGAGTAAGATGTCATGTGCAACCTTTACCTTTGACCAGTTTAATCATACAAACTAAATGTTTAAATGCATGAAAAAAGAAAAGGAAAAACAAAGCAATTGATTAGAGATTGAAACGACGTCTCCTTAACGTTTGTGCGTTGTTTGTTAATGCATCTGAATCTCTCTAAGCACAATACATTACGGATATAACAAATTTGATATTATCAGATATCCGAAAAACTATCATCTATATTTTTTGTTATTTTTCGTTTCCATATAGAAAGAAAGACTGCAGAATATATAAGCGTTGTCTCAAACTATTTGAAAGTCTTGTACAGTTTTTTGACTAACAGTATATATTTTGACGTGTTAATATCTAATAAAAACCCTAACCTACAAATCTTCTTATATATATATATATATATATATTAATTTAAAACGAAAACAAAATAGCAAAACATCTAGAGTTTTCGGTTTGATTCTCAAGTTAAATTTAGAAAAATTTGGATATATGAAATATATTGTCGTCCACTTATACAATAAAGTATGAAACATCGATGCATGAAGGCTAGACTTCCAATGTCTATAAATAAAAATATAATGCTTGTGGTAGGGTCTTTTCATTATCATGTCTCTCACTTCCTTTTCCATCTTTCATTTTAAACAGCCAAATATAATTTTCCTCTATTTCTCTCTAGATAAAATCATTTAATGGATCTATTTATGTAAAAGAAAAAAAAAACCTCTATATTATAATAATTTATGTTGCATGGAATTAGAATAGGATACGCGGAAGCAGAACCGTATAGAAACGCGGAATCGACTTTTAAAAAAAAATTAAAAAGTGGATACGTGTTGGAAACATAGTATATATACGCATATATATATATAATTAAATATCATACTATATTTAAAAAATGTTAAAAAGTACACAAATTCAATACATTTTTATATAACTCAATAGAAATAATTCAAAATAATATGATTCAAAACCCAAAATCTAAATCACCGTCTTCATTCTTAATTTTCTCAACTCCATCAAATAATCTTGCTTCAAATTCTATGTTGTAATCACCAAACTCAAATTTTCCAAAATAATCTCATTCAATTAATTAAATTAATCACTTCTAACATCTCACATATGACATATGATTAAAATACTATTTTAAGCAAAATAATTTATAGATAAAAAAACGAACGAAAATTAGTATGCACAGATGTCAAAATACTAAATTAGTTTTTGATTTTGGTTTTGTTTTATAATGAGAGACATATCAAAAATAATTTTACTCTTCATATTTATTTACGACACAATATTTTCAAAACGGAAGCGAGCTTCCGAAACCTTCCAAATTTTTTTTGAAAGCTTTCGATTCCGATTTCAATTCTAAAACGGAAAGCGAACTTCCGACGAAGATTTCGTGCTACCTAGCTAATAATGTCTCATAATCTGACTTCAGAAAAATTAAATTAAAATGCGCAAATCATTACCATTAATTAAATAAACCTTTGTATGCAATTGATTCAGACACAAGAACCGACCAATTCGTGAACAATGAATGGATATGATTCGTCCTTATGAAAGCTTTGACAACAAACCCGGTTTGGTTGGTTAACTTATACCTAATTTACTAAAACCAGACGAAGATACATAGCGACGTCGTTTTGGATGAAGATTCGAATAGGCGATTGAAAAAAACGCTCAACTTCTTGGTCGAGAAGCCCAATGGGCTTATCTAATAAGGGTAGATTTAATTTGTTTTGTTGATCAATATTTGATTTAAACGATCGGCCCATAACGAATTTGAAGAACTTCGGAATGAGCCAGAGGATCCAAAAATCTCCCAAAAAGAGATATATTTAATTATTTAAAAACATATATTCGACGTATTTTTAACGCTCACTGGGTTATTATAAGTACAGATTTTTCTGTGTTCCACCAAAAAAAAAAAAAAAAAAAATCATCGTGAAACGTTCGAAGGCGATTTCTTGGACGACCATTGTTCTCAGAGAGAGAGAGAGCTAAGATCTCGTGCTGCGTAGTTTCTTCGGTACGTCGATCTCTTTGATTCCTTTGAATTTTTCTGATTCTTCTGTTCGGAATTTTCTTTCTCGCGATCCGGATCCGTTCGTTGTTCATGGCTCGTCATTTTCCAGATCTGTTGTGTTTCTTCCGATTTGGTTTGCGAATGGACGTGTTTTGTTGGGATTCGATTGTTTGTAATGGCAGATCTGTATCTGCGTAGTCGGAAATCAAATTGATTTTAGTCGATTTTTCTAGATCAGGCTGTTTATCTTGTATTCAGGTCGAACAGTCGATGATTCTTCGTAATTAGATCTTTTATTGGGAATCAAAATCTTGATTCGATCCAGATTTGTAATCTCAATTGCGTTTTGTAATTATTGTTTGTGGATTTAGAATTTCCGTATCGATTTGTTTTTTTTTTTTGTGAACAGGCTTGGAAAAATGGGCTTGTCCTTTGGAAAGTTGTTCAGCAGACTTTTTGCGAAGAAAGAGATGCGTATTCTGATGGTTGGTCTCGATGCTGCTGGTAAGACGACGATCTTGTACAAGCTCAAACTCGGAGAGATCGTCACCACTATTCCAACCATTGGTGAGTAACTTCATCATATAACATTACTGTGTTTCTACGATAAAATTTGATTTGTCGACTTGTATGATTAGTTGTTGTTTGTTTTCAGGGTTCAATGTTGAGACCGTGGAATACAAGAACATTAGCTTTACCGTGTGGGATGTCGGGGGTCAGGACAAGGTATCCTCCCATTTTCATAACACTCTATTTCCTAAGACAGATTCTGCAAGCATTGATTGCTAGCCTTTCGTCTGTGTATAGTGTCGGTTTGCTTATTAGGTTCAGTGTTGGTATATTATGTTCCTATACCCGCACTCTACAATTGATAAGCTAAATAAAATCAGCCGGAATTTCAAGCATGCTTTTGATTCTCAAAGAGATGTCGTTTTCTGGCTGACATTCACATATTAACACTTTTTTCTTTACGGACTAGTGTTATCTCATTTGAGTTCTGCTCGTAGAATTGTGATAAAACTCTTTACTAATGGTTTCCTTCTCGCTCATCCAGATCCGTCCATTGTGGAGACACTACTTCCAGAACACACAGGGACTTATCTTTGTGGTGGACAGCAACGATCGTGATCGTGTTGTTGAAGCCAGGGACGAGCTTCACAGAATGCTGAATGAGGTATTTTCACTCAATACTTCCCTCTGTGCTTTTGTATACTTCCTTAAAGGATAACACGGATCATTTGGTTTTGACTTTGTGATGTTTTTTTTTTGTTGGCAGGATGAATTGAGGGATGCAGTTCTGCTTGTCTTTGCTAACAAGCAAGATCTTCCCAATGCGATGAACGCTGCTGAGATAACTGACAAGCTTGGGCTTCACTCTCTCCGCCAACGACACTGGTGAGCGAAAAACACAGAAACTAGCTCTCTCTTGATACACAATCTAAAACCTGGACAAATGAGCTTTATATAACCTCGTGTTATCGCTGTAATCACAGGTACATTCAGAGCACATGTGCTACCTCTGGAGAAGGACTCTACGAGGGGCTTGACTGGCTCTCCAACAACATCGCAAACAAGGTATTAACTATGATCCACTCTCTTTTATTTAACTCCCATTCTCATAATCATTTTATGTAGAATCCGAGAGTCTGAGACACTTGATGTATATGATGTGCAGGCGTAGAAAGGAGGTGGTAGCAAGATTCCTCTTTGATTGTTTGGTTTATAAAATCAAAGAAGGGGTCTGTTTGGCTAGTACTATAAAAATGAAACCAAGATTTATTATCATATTCTTCTTCTTCTTCGTCTCTCATCTCAAACTCGTATCATTTTGCACACTCTACTTTCCTTTAATAACCTCTGTAAGTTTTTGCTTTTTCTTCCTGAAGTGAGTACATTTTATATGCCATTCTTTTGATCAGTGTTTGTGTTTCCTTCTAATTTTCATTACCATGATTCGAATTTAAACAACCTGATGAATAGTCTGGCCACTCAAGTTAAATCCAAATTTGAGCTTGTTTTTTCTTTGGACCGGAATCTTTTAGTTTCGGATATTTATTTTCTTATTCAAATTTGAGAATCGAAAATACACGCAAAAATTCAGGAAAGCACACATTATAGCAAAAAAGGAAACATATCACATGTCAACCTCCAAAGCCCTTAAAACCAGAGACAGCATGTGTGGTTGATAAACGGTTTCAAGACTACCTAACTTCACCGACAATATCTGACATTCAAGCAGCGGAGGGTGCGGTCACGTACTTGACCCGCCCAGCTTCAGCAAGCGCGGTGATAAACGGTTTCAGATTCACGTGATCGGTCTCTCTGTCTACAACAGCTACAGATTTCTTGTAATCCAAGGAATCATCCTTGTATATGTCCCACCATTTCTTCACTAACATTTGTATGTCTTCCCTCTCCATGTTCGCTTCTTTCCCTGTGTATCTCCACGGCTTCGAGCCCTGTAAAGAGTAACAAACTCACTATGTAAGAACTCATAAGGAAATTTATTATTTTAAATACAAACAAAATCGGAGACAAAATCACTCACCGCTGCACAATAGTGAACCACCTTGACTTTATCAAGCTCTACGTTTTCTGGGTGACGCCATAGCATCGCGAGGACGAGATTGTACACTAAAGGAATCGGCTTGTAGATTTTCTTGAAGTACATGTTCAGATAATCCTAAACACCCAAAAATAACAAACATGATTAGCTTTCAAATCCACAACTTAAAACAAAGAGAACAAAACCAGCCAAATTTTAATTTTCTTTTTACCTGTTCAGCGAAAGGAGTCGGGGGAGTGACTTTAAGGGTTTTTAGGAGATCCTCGTAAGTCTCAAGGTTCGGCTCGAACAAGAACATTCCGGCGTTGAAGTAAAGAGCCGGTGGTTCTCCAAGCTCGGGTTTAGGCCACTGGACTTTTTCCGGGCACTGTTGGCAATATCCGATCTTGTATTGCGGCGTATGGCTCCATGTTTTCTCGCAGAAACAATCCATCACCGCGTAGAAATATCCATCAGGAAGATCGAACAAGTGATCAATGTTTTCATAAACTTGAATGTCTCCATCTAAATATATCATTTTACTATACTCCACAAACTGCACATAACACAAAACAGAGCATTAAACGACGACGTATTATCGAAACACCAAAGTGGATAAAACGACGACGTATAGCTTATACAGTGTACTAAGAAACGACGGCGTATTGTAAGTACCTTCCAGATACGGAGTTTGGAGTAGTTGATGACGTAATAAGCCATGGCAAACTCGGTTTGGTTCTCGGGTGGGTAAACGGGTTCGATTTCACTGACAATGCAACCTTGTTCCACAAGTAAACGACGGTGCTCCTCCGGAACGTCTGGTAATATCGCCACAACGAGTGGATACGCCGATTTGACTTTTCTTAACCCCTTGGCTAAACCAACGACTCCTTTCACGTAATCACCGTTTCCGGCTAGAAACGTCACGTAAGCTCGATCACCATGGATTTGCGGCGACGGTTTTGTTACCGTCACGGCGGATTTAGCGGCGGTGGTTTGTGTAAGCTCCGGAGCCATGTGAGAAGCACGTGATTTAGAGGATTTAGAGAAATGTGATGAGAGAAGAGTTGTTTTGTTTGTTTGTGTTTAGTGATGAGGACTTAACGTGGTGGCTTAACGGGGGTTAATATAGGCGCTTGTTTGGATCAGCTGTGATCGTGAAATCTGGAACGTACACGTGTTAGTAGAAGATCAGACGGTGGTGATTGGCTTTTGGTGAAAGTTCTCGAAATGGGCCCGTAACGGGGAAATTTAAACTATTACGGTTGATACGGAAAAACGCTAGAAGCAGCTACGGTATTGTGAGAAATTAATAGAAGATTGTTATTCCCTGCGTCTAGGTGCATTGTACATTTCCGTAGTCCTCTTATTTGTATTTTTAATCCTTTTTTATATCGGTGAAAAAACTCATTAATGAGTTTAATTAAAGCTTAGCAATCTTAATTTCTCGGTGACATACAAAATACACAAATATGACTATCAGACTCTAATAAGTAAATATAACGTCTTGGTAATTAATTTAGTGTTACTGTTTTTTTCAAGTTATCATTTGAAACCATATCGAATCAGAAAAGATGTAAATACACACTAGTATTAAAGGAGTTATAGCTAAATGGAGTAAACGATATCCTCAAAGAAGATTCCCTAAATCTAATTTCCACGACAACTAAAGAGAATGACCTAGAAAATCATAAAGTCGTAAACTTTATAATTCTTGTTACTTCTTTTGTTTCTAGTTACTTTTTCTATAATTTATATTTTACTAGATTTAAGATCCGTATATATGCGGACTTATAATAAGATATTTTATGATTCGTGAAAAAAATAAATACCGAAAAATAGAAAATAAAACCAAGTTACTCGTGAAAATAAATAAAATATTATTGATGAAACCATTAATCGAAAAGTCTAAAATTTATTTTCTTTTTCAATTAAATTTTATCACATATTTTCAAATAATTAATTTTTTCTATTCCTATTTGAATTAAATTTACTTTTAATATTTTGCTACTCATATATCTATTTTTTTCAAAATTTTGTTGAATTGATTCTCATATTTATATTTTATTTTATTTTAAATTGTAATATTATATAAACCGTGAAAAATACCTAAACGCAAAAATGTAAAAAAAAACCAGATCATCAATCAAAATAAATAAAATGAGTTTCAGAACGTCGACATGACACTACTGATAGAGAAACCTAACCGTTATTTTGACTCTTATATATTATATTATTTGAGTTTCAATCAAATTTGTCACATATTTCCAAATAATTAGTTTATCCTATTGAATTACCTTTACTAAGCTTCTAAAATCATATTTGACTTTTTTCTGAATCAATATATTATCGTTCTTCTGATAAGAAACGAATTATAAATATTTTTAGTTTCTTATTTTCTATAATTTTCACAATATATATGATAAACTTTCAATATAATTTATCTCAAACATCAATTTAATAAACTTTACCACATCTACGTAATGGTAAGCATAAAATAAATAAAACTCTTTAGACACATAATTGATGTTGTTTTTTGTTTCTGAGTTGTAATTTTTTTTGTGATGATATATATGCGGTAAACAATAAAACAAAAAGTTGAGTTCTTATTAATCTTACAAACCTAAAATAGATTATCAATCTTATTCGTATTCTATCACACCTATCGAATAAAATAGTAATCGATATTTTTGAAAAAAACCGGAACAAAATTTCTTGAAGTGATTATTGAAGTTTTAAGTTTTTTGGTAAGAAGATCGAGAGAACACCAAATTGTTTAAATAAAGGTGAATGATTGTAATCCATGAAAATTTGGGTATGTAAACGTAATTCTATTCAAACTCAAAAAAAAATTATATGTGTATTTAATATTCTAATGAGAATATGGACTTGATTTTATGCTTTATCTATTTATATTAATTAGAAGCTAATTGAAAAAGGTTGATATATATTGATTTTTATAATTTAATTGATAAATACATATATATAAGAACATATTTTTAAAAAATAAAATTTGTTTGACATGTATCAAAATCTGATCGATTACTTAACACGTGTTACGATCTTGTTAATTACAATGTTTTGACGCATCAAATTTTATATAATAAGATATTCATAAATATAGAAAGAATCGACGACACAACGAATTTACCGAAATTTTGTAATGTTTATCTTCAAAACTTTCACTATAAAGTAAAATATGCAAGACACAACAAAATTAACGAGTTTCGGCAATATGCATAATCTTCAAAAACTTCATTAAAGCAATTCTATAGCAAAACCTTGCCTAATCAGATTAACACTATACACTACAACATTTTAGCTCATCATCCACCAATTCTAGCAAACACAACAGCTTTTCAACACTCTAATCATACAACAAGAAAAATTATTCTTTCTCAATCTCCATAGTTGAATCTCTATGATGCAACTACATCATATTCGAGCGTTCCAAATCATATTCCATCTTTTTTTCCGAAGTCTTGATAAACATCATCAAGTAACTCGTATCTTCTTTCAGGTTCACTTGTTCTTCATCTATACCTCAACTTCTTGCACTACCAATATCATCTCACCTTACTAATTTTCTATATGGTAGTTAACCTCTCTCTTTTTTTCAAATGATTTGAGTTTGAACAAACCTACAATTTGTGAAATAGAAAAGGACGTTACATAACTCTCATGTGCTTAATTTCCCACTATTTATTGTAATACTTTACAATAAATATTTTAATAACAAAGTTACAAAGAAGCAAATAAATCACGTGAAAAATGGAGACTTCTTGTGAGCACTACAGCTTTGACTAGATACACACCGCATCAATAGTTTATCAATAGTTTATCTGGGTGAAGAGTAACCGTGGAATACACGCGCCATCTGATTTGGGCCCATTCATCCCTTAATGGGCCATGTGAACAACCTATCAAGCAAATGAAGAACAAACTCGTCGATCCCGACGAGATATGATAAATCTACAAATCTGGTTTGCTATTTCAAAATAAAGGTTAAAATATTGTCTCTTTTTTTTTAATTCTAAAACTCAAAATAAAAAAGTTTTTGATGTAAAAAAGTTTTTCTTTGAATTAATTTAAGAGGAATACAAATAATACACAAAAAAATTATAACTCACTAACTACCCAAACCCTCCTATGTGTCCCTAATTCTAACCCCACAATTTAGGGATTTTTGCTAGCTTGCTAATTTTTTTTTTTTTGTTATTAAGCAAAATGTCCCTTAATTTAACATATAATTCAAAAAAAAAAAAAAAATGGGCCATGTAAACCAATTTCATGGTGCGTAGTGGATCATAGTGGGCGCCACCCGAACCCAATATCTTTCTTTTTCAGTAGAGTACAGTTACAATCTTCTCAGGTGTCGGTAGAATATGAATAAAAATGCATATGTATTTAACATATTGTAATATTGTAATGACCGAAACGTTTAATTAATTTTTTAAAATTTATTCCTATTCGAATTTACGATATTTTAGTTATATCTATTTGAAATGAAATTGAACTACTTGAATGATGACATTCCGTCCATTTAACCAAATTAATACATTGATCTTTATCATTTAGAAGTATACCTATAAGCGATCCGTAATTATTCCCGATAGTAATTTATAATCTTTGAGCTTTTTATGCACAGATGTTTGAGGATGATAACAATCATAAGAACAAAAGCATACTTCAACGAGACTGATATGTCTTAACTCTCTCATTGAACGTTTTGGAATCATATTTAGTTAGTTATCATAACTTTGTTTCTTTCCGCCAAATCTTAATTATACAATTTGGTAAGAGGCTTGCAATGATACGAGTATACTAACTACAACTTGTAGATATGCTAAAGCAATATTCTCATTGTTTTTGGTATGCTTTGATGTGTCTGATCCAATGCCCAATTTGAAAATCGATTTACCTGTTGAGAAAACCTCAACAAAGTGGAAGGAGTTTGTGTCAATGGAGGCCTTCAGAATACCACCACAACCCCCTCACTTCGGTCAATTTGTTGGGATGATACCTAATCTTCTTGTTGAAAATCATTCGTTAACTTTAATGCACAAATTTCTCGATATATATGAGAACTTACATAAAATGGGGAAGAAGGACGTTCCCCTAAGCCAGCTAGATCTCTACAAAGAGTTTCTTGTCTATGCAGAGTCGGATGTATGAGGTGTTGTCCATCAAAGATAGACTAGTAAATTTATTGGAGGAACCAAAACGTATGAAGAAAAGGATAGCAGATATTTTGTCCACAAAGGATCGGACTGAACGAGAGGTTCTTGAGAATGAACAAAAATGAAGTAAGAAAAGGTTTTTTTCTTTTTTTTTTATAAACTGTGGGAGTTTCGGACCTTTGGCATATAATCTTTCTGGTATTCGGAATCAGATTTTAAATATACCGATTAAAATAATAATACACCATTCTAATGGGGAATTGAACCCGGAGCAGAAAGAAAGCAGAAGAAGATGCTGTAGAAGTAGAAAAAGTTGGTTCAAATGTAGTCACTTATAAGAGATGTTAATGGTGAATATTGAAATGATTCATTCGTAAGTTGAGAAAAAAACAAAACTATTATGATGTCTTAAGCTATGTTTTGTCACTGAAAACTAGATTAGATGTGGCTAAAAAGATCATTGGCTTTTATGCTTACTATTTTTAGTGATTCCTCTTCTTCTTTGTTTTTCTGCATTACTAATCTGATCTTACAAACGTCAATTACATAATTGAGTCTCACTGAAAAACTGTATTTTTAAATATTTAATCTATAAAGGACTAATAATTTAATTTTATAAAATAATTTTATTTCTCACTCGGATTGGGCTTGTAGTTAAAAAACGTGGGCCTAGAAAAGCCCAAATAAACCGATCTGTTAGAGGCATTGTGCTATATCGGATTTGAGATTCCGAGAAAGAATAGCAAACTGTGTGTTGAGAGATTTTCTCTTGGAAAAAATCCAATTTTCCCGAGAAAGTTTGCTTCTCAATCTCACGCAATGGATCTAAGCCACGTAATTTCACACTCTCATTCTTCTCTTTAACAACTTAATTTTTCGTTTTTTTTTTGTATGAAAATAATTTGTCAGCAATTGAATCAAATTCTGCATAATTCATCTTTTAGTGTGGTCTAGAGGCTTAAACCCATACTTTGTGATCTTTCAAACCATATATTATACTGTTGATTCCTGATGTTGACATTGACTCCTAAACGTGTTTTGTGTTGCAAAATTTGACCCAAAATCAAAGAGAATAATAAGGAAAAGTGGGACTCTTACGATGACTTTTTTACCTTAATCATCGCCGGTCGTATTTGATTTGGGTTCCTTTAATTTTCATTTGTTTCCATTATTGTAGATGCGTATAATTTCCTTTCTTTTTAGTTTTTCTTCATAAAGCTTTGAAAATTGTTGCTTTTGAGAGACCAAATTCTGAGTTTCCGACCAAGCAAAGTCAACCCCATAGTGTCCGAGTTTAGGCAACATGCATTACATTTACTTCCAAGTTCGAAATTTCATTCTTTACGGTTAATGGTAGACTTTTACTAATCTTTTTTATACTGTAAATGGTTAGAGACTTCTGTTGACATTTGACAACAAAAAAAAGGTTTACTTCTTACAAATCCTTTCATGTCTCTTTTCTTATAGTATATTCTAGGTTATTTTACACATCCTTTTATAACTTATAGAATGGTCATGAAACTAATTTTGAACATATTTTATGTTTTCTGAACTATTTTTCCAATAGAGATGATAAAATTACTTGCCCGATAACATTGTTTTATATGCAAAAGTTAAAAATGTGTCAAAATTATTAAATACAACTATTTTGTTTGCTCTTTAAAGTGAAAGCACCTGTTAACATACTATGCATATATAATTAAGAAGAATTCCTTAAAATACTTATTTTGTGGTATTTTTGAGAATTGCCCTATAATTAATTACATGTAAACATATATAAACTAAAAATATATGATATTAAGTTTTTAATCGAATGCTATTATACACCTAATAAGTGTAATCAGCATCAAAATTTTATGTGTCCAAAATATTAATATGATCAATATTAAACCCGCACATAATTTTGATAATTTTTTTATTATATTAATATTTTAAATACTAAAATCAGTTTTAATTGCATAAAAAAAACTATTGCAATTTTTGGAAGATTAAAAAAATGTACTAATTAAGTGTCTCTATTAGTCTATTAGATATAGACTATAGTTATGGCTAGTTAGCTAATTATATGTATATATAAAGACTAAAAAATGAATTTTTCTGTAATAACATTAAAAAATGTATACAATGTAACAATTGGAAGTTCGAACTAAATATATTTTTAATAAAGTCAGGATACTCATCAACTGGTTGAGTCGATACTGCTGGAAATTTTTTATTATAACTATTAAATAATGGATCCCATTGGTAACACAAGATAATACAAATTTTTTGATGGTACGAAGTAGCAGTATAAGATGATAGTAATGATAAAAAATGACAATACAATAAAAAATAGTGGTATAATTTTTTGTAATACTACTTTACTGATTGGTTACACAAGAGATAGTACAAGTTATAATGTAGCAGTACAGTCCTAAAAATACACCAATCAAAGCCAATATGTTAATGTGGAGTTCTTTTGAATTTGAAGTTATGATAATGGGATGTTTCTTTAGAAAGGAATATCATTCACAGGCTTTATCAAAGACTATTTGATACATTGAACCTCAACCAGAAGAGGGATCTCGAAAGTATTAGACCAAATATTTAATTATATATGTGAATATATAAATACATGTATACGCCTATATAGGGGGGTTGACGATAAAAAAAACTAGAGATGCTAAAACATGGTTTTTTATGGTCATGCCTTTCGAGTTTTGAATCACATGCTTTAAAGTTTAAAGTTCGAACCCTCTCATTAATTAGAGGATTCTCCTTTGCGTCATCATCTCTACGTCATCGTTTCTACGCCATGCACAATAAATATGCATATAGCAATGTATATAACTAAATAGAGTCCAGAAAAAGATATATTTTTCTTTTAAAGGAGATGTAACACGACTTCATGACCTAAAAACGGATCCATCAATAAGATTATATTAATACAATACAATATTCGTTAGCCTTTTTTTTGTGTGTGTCTGCAATAACAATATTCGTTAGCCATGCATCTTCCCTTATAGAGTCTTATCCTATAAATAATTGTAATTTTAATTGTTTGATCAGATTTTGGGATTGACCTATCTTATAGAGATATTTGTTGGAGGGTTGTGTTACGTCGCATCAAATCGGGATTGGACATAACCAGATGACAAAAAAGAGAAAGAGGCTTTGCGTATGAATATGACAGAATTTTGAGCGTGTAAGTTAAAAAGATTGTGGGTTCTACTTTTGGTAGTTCTTCTGATTTTGATAGATCGTAAACGTCTTTTTATATGTATATTGAGGCTTTTTATGTTGATTATTAATTTGTCTTTTTCTCTTGTGTTTTTTTTTTCCTATTGTTTTAGTTTAGTTTATTGAACTAAGTTAATCTTGAACAATGATATAAAATTAAAAGACAAACCATTAGATTGCTAAATCCTATCGGTATCTTGTGATTGCACTGGATTTTTTCCTTGTCATTAGGTTCTTTGGGTTGTCAAATAAATCACATTTCCAATCGATGTGGCCAATTCACTTAATCGGGTGTTACGAACAACATTTGTTTTCTTTACTAAAAGTCTAAGATACTGATGCAGCCCAAATCTAACCTATCTTCGAATCAAATTGACAAATGACACGTCATCACTTTGTGTGTGTGTTTTGTCCTAAGCTGAAAGTTAAGAAGAAGACAAGTGTCTCGTAAAGACATCGAGATCTGATTCGCTTCTCAGGTACATACACTTAATCGAGAATGTTGCTTTCCCACGAACTATGGAGGCTACTATTTATGTGTCTTTGTGTAATAACATTATTGTGTTTACTTGCATTACTTAAACTCTTTACTTTAATTAATATTTTTTCTATAGTTTTTCAACCCTCCTTTTTTATAGAGTGGATCACTCTGATATGTACGCGTCAAAATGTATATCATAATAGTTGATGTATCATAATAGCAATAGTTTATGTTTAAAAATTTTACACGTAAATTAAAAAAGATATTAAATTTTTTATTTTTTTTAATTAAAATATCATTTATCATCTAACTAAATACAATTCAACCAATAGTAAATCAAACTACAGAATACAAATAATCATATCAAATAAAAATACATTTAATTTTGTGTTAAAAACTGAAAAAATCATCGAATTTGATACAAATTTTTTTTTCTAAAACATCAAGTATTATGATACAGAGGGGAGTATTCACTAATCCTTTTTGTCTTCGTATGTTTTAAATGAAACCCAATATAATGTTTAAGTGATTAGAATAAATGTTTCCTATATAGATGTTTTTTTTGGGTTTAACTGTTTCTGTATATTGTTACTGGTGACATATGGAATCATGCATGTATTTTAATCTTTGCATACCTGTTTTGCAGAAGAGGATAAATAAAGATACTTTTGGTGATGTTCTTGAGAAAGTGTCTTCCCGACTAGCAGGATGGAAAGGGAGATTGTTGAGCTTTGCGGGCAGATTGACCCTAACCAAAGCGGTTTTGTCTTCGATCCCAGTCCATACGATGAGCACGATAGCTTTACCTACTTCTACTCTCTCGAAGTTAGACAAAGCATCAAGGTCTTTCTTATGGGTCAGTACACCAGAGAAGCGGAAACACCATCTAATTGCTTGGAGCAGAGTGTGTCGGCCAAAAGGGGAAAGAGGTTTAGGGATTCGTCAAGCACCTTTTATGAATAAAGCTCTTTTAGCGAAGTTGGGTTGGCGTCTTTTGCATGATCAAGGTAGTCTTTGGGCGAGAATTTTACGGAGTAAGTATCAAGTAAAGGATGTACAGGATATATCATGGACTGTGGCAAAGTGTAATTGGTCCTCTACTTGGAGAAGCATAGGAATCGGTATAAGGGAGGTAATACTTTCGAGTTTGAGCTGGGTGCCGGGGGATGGCCGTAACATCAGATTCTGGACAGATAAATGGCTTCTTAATCGGCCATTAATTGAGCTGGCTACGAGCAGGATACCGGAGGGTGCGGTGAATGTAAGGGTTCGGGACGTTTGGAGAACTGGGATAGGCTGGTTGATATCTCAAATAGCTCCTTTTGTGTCTATTAATGTGAGATTACGACTAGCAGCGGTGGTTTTAGATGATGGTACAGGGGCAAAAGATCGTCTCTCATGGGGAGAGAATATGGATGAAGATTTTTCAGTCACATCGGCTTACTCTCTTCTCACCAAAGATAGTTCACAGCGACCAGATATGCAGAAACTATTTGAAAGAGTTTGGAAGGTTGGAGCTCCAGAAAGAGTTCGAGTATTCTTTTGGCTAGTGGTGAATCAAGTGATCATGACAAATATGGAGAGGTAGAGACGACATCTTAGCGATACGGGGGTTTGTCAGGTTTGTAAAGGGGGAGAATAATCTATTATGCATGTACTCCGTAACTGCCCGACGATTGAAGGAATATGGCGACGGATTGTGCCTATCCAGAAGCAAAGGTCTTTTTTTGGGAAATCACTATTTGAGTTGTATATCGCATGGGAGCGTAAATACACTAGACTTGAACTGGATGTTGACTCAGAGATAGTAGTGGGATTTTTGACAAAGGGGATAAGTAACTCTCACTCTTTGTCTTTCCTAGTACGGTTGTGTTATGGCTTTCTTTCGAAGGACTGGCTAGTCCGAATTTCGCATGTGTATAGGAAAGCTAATCGTCTTGCGGACGGATTGGCTAACTATGCTTTTTCTCTACCATTAGGTTTTCATTCTCTTAATTCCATACCGGATGATTTGCTTTCGATTGGGATGGAAGATGTGAGTGGATCTACAAGACCACGTCTATTTCCGGTGTAACTTTTAATTCATGAATAAAACATGGGAGGTAGTTACCTCCCCTCTTCTACCAAAAAAAAAAAAACAACAAACATGATGATTTATTTTTCAATTGATATGAAATCGCAATACATTTGTTTTTCTTAATCTATATACGTGTGTTTTGTGATAAGAATCAATTCGACATATTTTAATATAATATTACATTAGAGTTATTTAACCGGTTTAAATAAACCGAGTATTAATATAAATCTTGCAACAAACTTTGCAGACTTAATTTTGGTTATAATAAAAGAAATATCTTTTTCCTTTTTCTCTCTCTCGATTTCTCAAGAACCATATTATAATATGGTATCAGAGCTTGGAATCAGCTTGATTTGATTATGATTTCATGTTCTTCGTCTTCAATCGTCTCTTTTTCTTGGATTAGATCTTCCGATTGATCCAAATTTCTCTTCTTTTGGTGTTTTTCTCGACATATCTGAGGAAACCCTATTTTCCAATTTTATTTGAGTTTCTTCATCGATTTACATAGATTCACTTGGATTTTTCTTCGTCTGACTCGATTCATCAATGGCGGCATCATATTCAGCTCGAAATCAAGCTCCGACGTTACCAGACCCTCCGATTTCAACTTATGGTGTACGGGCATCGCTTTCAGATCCTAATTCGAATCCGCTCTCCATACACAGTGCATATCACGCTGGTATTGCTCTCGTTTCTGAAAAACTAACTGGATTAGGAAACTTTAATACTTGGCGTAGATTTATGTTGATGGCTTTAGGTGCTAGGAATAAAGCTGTATTTGTGAATGGTTCATATCCTGAATTAGAAGAAAGTAATCCAGATTATGGTTCGTGGTCTCGATGTAACAACATTGTATGTACCTGGATTGTAAATGTTGTGGATAAATCTATTGCGAAGAGTATCATGTATCTAGATACTGCTCGTCAAATGTGGTTAGATATTCATGATCAGTTTAAACAGAGTGATGGACCAAGACCAACAAAGATTAAACAGTAGATATTTTATGAAGTTCAAGGTTCTCAGAATGTGAGTGATTATTACACAAAAGCTTAAACAGTTGTGGGAAGAATTGAAGAATCATGAGACTCCCTATAGTTGTTGTTGTGGTAAAATGGATTGTGCAAATCTCAAAAGATTGGAAAATCGAGATAACAAGACAGAGTTCTGAAGTTTCTTATGGGATTAAATGACTCTTTCACTGCGACAAGAGGTCAGATTCTTATGTTGGAACCAAAACCTCCCATATCAAAGGTTTTCAATCTGGTTTCTCAAGAAGAAAGATATAGGTCTATGAAACATAGCCAGTCTACAAGTGCAGTAGTGTTTCAGACATCACAATCTGAATCACCTTCTCAACCGGTTGTAGCAGCTTATGTCAATGGGCATAACAAACAGAAGCCTAGACCAATATGTTCATATTGTGGCTTGTCAGGACATACAGTGAATAGATGTTACTCCACAAGGATACAAGACTCAAGGTTCTTATCCCAGACCTCAGAATCAATCTCAGCAAGCTCAGTCTACTGGTTCATATGTTAAACCACAACAATCTTGGCCACAGAAGAAAGAGAGTGTTGCTAGCCTGATAGTTCAAGATTCTGGTGGAATCTCCATGCATGATCAAAGGGGTGTGCATTTGGGGAATGTTACAGCAGATCAGTTTCATCGACTTCTAAGTGTTTAGAATAAACCTCCAACTATTCAAAACAACTATTCTCAGGTTTCTGGCAGCACATTCACTTTGGCAGATGGGACAGTCTCTACTTCTAAACCTTAACCACATATCATCCCACAAACTCAATCCTCTTCAGGTAAACCTTTTGAACCGCTTAATATCATTGCATATGCTGGAATTCAGAATGGCCTTAATTTTGTTGCAAATGCTTGGGTCATATATACATGAGCTAGTTGTCATGTTTGTTATGATCTAAAACTTTTCACTAAAATTGAGCCAATGAGTAACACTTCTGTTACTCTTCCTGATGGAACTCATATATCAGTCACTTTATCTGGCACTATTTCTCTTTCTGAACAACTTGTTCTTCATTATGTTCTATTTGTGCCACAATTCAAATTTAATCTTCTGAGTATTAGTGCCCTTACTCGAAATAGTACTATCTCAGTGCTATTTTCTTCCAATTCCTGTTACATATTTCCTTTTAATCATTTTGTTATCCAGGAGCATACTCTAGACTTGATGATTGGGAAGGGTAACCTCCACAACAATCTATATATCTTGGAGCCTCTTGTTTCCAACATTATATCTTCTATCTCAGAAAATCATCCCATTCTCCAAGTCTCTTCTGAAGTTTGACATCAAAGACTTGGCCATCGATCTCAACAAAAAGTTCATATTCTTTCTAAAATTCTTGAAATTTCTTCTGGAAAAACAGATCATAACTCTATTTGTAATGTTTGTCCTTTGGCAAAATAGAAGCGTCTATCTTTTTCTTCTTCTAATAATCTCTCTAAATCTCCTTTTGATATGATCCATCTTGATGTATGGGGTCCATTTCATGTCCCTACATCAGAAGGATATAGATATTTCCTTACAATAGTAGATGATTGTACAAGAGTTACTTGGGTTTATCTTTGCTAATAAGAGTTCTGTTATTACTGTGTTTCCTGAATTTTTACAACTTATAGAGACACAATATCAAGCCAAAGTCAAGGCTATTAGAATTGATAATGCTCATGAACTCTCCTTTACTTCTTTACTTAAATCCAAGGGCATTATTCATTTCTTCTCTTGTGTCTATACACCACAACAAAATTCTGTGGTAGAAAGGAAACATCAGCACATTCTTAATGTTGCAAGATCTCTTCTTTTTCAATCCCATATTCCTTTACCATATTGTGGAGACTGTATACTTACAGCAATATACTTTATTAATTGTACTCCTTCACCTCTTCTTCACAATAAGTCTCCATATGAACTCCTCACATCTAAGATTCCTAAGTGCAATCATCTACGAGTCTTTGGATGTCTCTGTTTTGCCTCTACTCTTTTAAAGGATAAACATAAATTTTCTCCTAGAGCAAAACCATGTGTTTTTCTTCGTTATCCTCCAGGTTATAAAGGCTACAAATTGCTTGATATTGAAACCAACCATATTTTCGTACTCGCAATGTGGTCTTTCATGAATCTGTTTTTCCATTTTCCAAATATTCTTCAGTGTCTAATATTTTTCAATAAGATCTTCTTCCTCTTCCAATTCCCGAATCAATTTTTCCAGCTACCTTTGATATCAGTCATGAATCTGATTTACATCATGATATATCTTCTCATTTTGATACTCACAATAGTGATTCATCTGATGATTCTTTTCATGATACATCTGGTAATTCTCCTTCCTCTAGTGATTCACCAGATAATTCACCTTCTCCAAGTTCCACTTCCAATTATTCTTCTCAGCCTTTTATTCCGATTTCTTCTCATCCTGCTCAAGTTCCATCAGGGAGTACAACTCCAGTTGTAAGATCAAAATAACAAACTAAGGCTCCAACTTATCTTGATGAATACCATTGCTACCTATTATATAAAGATAGAGAATTTTCAGCTCACCCTACACACACCACATCATATCTTATTTCCTCTTTTTTGACCTATGATCATCTTTCTCCTCATTATAAGAACTTTGTTCTGTCCATTTCCACTACTCCTATTCCCAAAACCTTTCAAGAGGCTGTCAAATCTGTTGAGTGGACCAATGCTGCCAAATCTGAAATGACTTTTCTAGAAGTTACTGGAACGTGGTCTGTTTGTGATCTTCCTTCAGGTAAACATCCCATTGGTTGTAAATGGGTTTTCACCATCAAACATAATCCGGATGGTAGTATTGAAAGATTTAAAGCAAGGTTGGTTGCTAAAGGTTACACTCAGTTACAAGGGTTGGATTATTTGGATACCTTCTGTCCAGTTGCTAAGATGGGGACAGTAAGGATGATTCTTGGTTTAGCTGCCATTAACAACTGGTCTTTAACAAAAAAAATGGATGTGAGTAATGCATTTCTTAATGGAGATCTTGAAGAAGATATTTATATGACTCTACCTCCGGGTTATTCACAGCTGACAGGGAAATCTTGACCTAAGAATTCAGTCTGCAGATTACACAAGTCTTTATATGGCTTAAAGCAAGCCTCTAGACAGTGGAATCAGAAGCTTTCCATGGTCATCTTAGCTGAGGGTTTTGTTCAAGCTTCTGCCGATCATTCTTTGTTTGTGAAGTGTACATCACACATTTTCTTGGCCATTTGGTGTATGTTGATGATATTTTGGTGGTTAGTAATGATGATATAGTTGTGGATCAATTTAAAACAGTTCTCAAGACTGCTTTTAAACTTAGAGATCTTGGACCAGCCAAGTATTTCCTAGGGTTTGAGATTGCTAGAAGTAAGCAGGGGATTTCTATTAACCAAAGGAAATATGCATTGGAACTTATTGAGGATGTAGGGGTACTTGGATGTAACCCGATTTCTACTCCAATAGAACCAAACCTCAAAATGTCTGCTACTGATGGAGAATTGTTTGATGATGCTTCTGTTTACAGGAAATTTGTGGGTAGGATGTTGTAGTTGACTCATACAAGACCGAATATTACATATGCAGTACATAAATTGAGTCAATACATGTCTGCTCCAACTATAGCTCATCTTCAAGCTGCAAATAAAGTATTGAGATTCCTCAAGAATGATCCAGGTCAGGGACTTTTTTACTCTGCAGCTTCTGAGATTCAGCTCACTGCTTTCTCTGATGCAGATTGGACAGCTTGCCCTGATTCCCGAAGATCTGTTACAGGGTATTGTATGTTTTTGGGAGACTCATTGATCTTATGGCGTTCAAAGAAACAACAAACTATTTCTCGAAGCAGTTCTGAGGCTGAATATAGAGCCATGGCTGATGCTACTTGTGAACTGATTTGGTTGAATTCTTTGCTTCAGGATCTTCATTGCACTCCTAAGACTCCTGCTACTTTGTTTTGTGACAACCAATCAGCCCTTCACATAGCCTCTAATCCAGTTTTCCATGAACATACAAAACACATCGAAAATGACTGCCATGTTGTTCGAGAAAGGTTACAAAGTGGATTCTTGAAGACACTCCATGTCCCGTCCGATAATCAATTTGCCGATATCTTCACGAAGGCTGTGCAACCGGGTCTCTTCAAGAGTTTGCTGATCAAGATGGACGTTCATAGTCTATTCCTTCCATCTTGAGGGGAGGGTATTAGAGTTATTTAACCGGTTTAAGTAAACTGAATATTAATATAAATCTTGTAACAAACTTTGTAGACTTAATTTTGATTCTAATAAAAGAAATATCTTTTCCTTTTTTCTTTCTCTAGATTCCTCAAGAACCATATTATAATATATTATAGAAAGAATATGCATACAAAATAAGTATTTCTATTGAATCAATAAGTACATTTTTTGTTTTTTGTTAAATATATGAATACATTATTCTAATACTCGCTTTGATTGATGTATTTTTAAGAGTGAATTATAATTTATACTATTTTTTGTGTAACTAATTAATAAAATAGTATTACAAAAAATAATACCATTATTTTTTATTATACTATTATATTTTATAACTATTTATACTGCTTCTAATTATTGTATTATCATCTTATACTATTATTATTTCGTACCATCAAAAAATTTGTACTATTTCATATTACCAATCGAACCCGCTATCTTTTTTTTCTTTCTTGTGAATTATCAGGAAAAAAATATTTGCAAGTTTGTTTCACGGCAAATATTGCGAGTATATTATATTTAACTTTTATACTGTTATCATCATTTAATTTCAACGCACGGTAAATCTTGTTCAAAAGAAGTCGCAGTGATATAGATAGAGGAAAGACGTCTCTTTGACTACTCTTCGAATTTAAAACAAAATGTGCTAAATTTTCAAAAGCGAAGTCCTTAACTCGCCTAACTTTATTTTCATTTGACTTTGCTGTAAATGTCAATAGTCCTATGTTATTTAGCTACATTCAAATCTGGGAAATAAGATTTGTTTTTATATACTTGAAGATAATTCCATCGTAAACTAGTTTTTTAGTAGTAATTAATAACTTGGTATTACTATATTTACCGAGTAGTTTCTTAGTGTTAGCTAATTCAAGAAAACGATGAGATTTCTTTATAGTATAAAACTTGTGTATTTCTTTGTTGGCCAAAAAACAATTTGTATATTTATTTTCCATCTCGTGCAAAGTACAACCATGGAAAATACTTTAGATCATTCTCAATTTCTCGCTTTTTCAAATATGAACATAAATTTGTTAACATAGCAATAACTGTGAAAATTACCTCATTTTGTAAATGTAACCCATACATATATATAAACACATTCAACTCTTTGAAGAATTGTAAAAAGATAGACATCGATGTTTTCTTAAGTCATTGATTTTACAGGTGAAAGGGACTAGTTTGAGTTTTTCACCCACAATATATTCCGGGTGATAAAAAAGCAATATATAATTCTATTATTTTACTACTAGTCATTGATTCTAGTCCATAGTCTTCTGGAATAATATAAATCATAAAGAAATTACAGAATATGTTGAAAATGTCATAGATATGGAAAATTAGTAAAATACCATTTTTGTAGAGATCAACGAAAATATAGAAGATCAACGTGAGTCGCTATATTCCATATATAGTAATCTTATCCTTTAGACAATTTAGATCATTTGTATTTCATATATATATTTACAGTTTTCTCTATCGTAGTAGTTCTTCTAAATAAAGATTATGGTCTCTATAATTTACTACAATGAAACTACGGAAAAAAAATTCGATTTAACAATACATTATGAAGCCACCATTTTTTGTTTGTGTCCTTGATATAACAAAATGACGAAAACGAAATCGTGATTACACAACAATATGTGATTGATATCGCCCATGGTAATCAGAGTCATTTTGAACAGAATTACAAATATAGAACAACTTACGTCTGCGCTGCTGTGTGATAAAATCTAGAAACTTTATAAAATAGAATTACTATTATCAAATAAAAATCAAGCGACGGTGCGTGTTACTATACATCCGAACAAGTCAAAGGGTCAAAAACCATAGTAATTTAAATTACACAAAAAGTTGAACAAATGGAGCGTTAATTATTATTAGAAAAGTATACTATATAGTAGCAAAATTCCACTTTAGAAACAAGGAATAAAAATAATAATTGAATATCACACACTTATGCCGTGTTCCAGTCACTCTTCATTCTTCTACTTATTTTCAAAGATCCTTAAAAAATTAATACTTTTTAAATTATTTATTCTCGTGTTTCTTCACTATATATATAAAAATCACACATTGCTTAAATCACTTCAAATCTAATCCACAAAACCTTTCACACCATCTCCTCTCTCATCATCTCTCTCTCTCTTTTTCCTTTTCTCATCAAAACTTTTTTTTTTAAATGGAAGATTACGAGCGAAACTCAAACTCTCCAAGTCACGAAGAAGATTCTGATGTACGGAAAGGTCCATGGACAGAGGAAGAAGATTCAATCCTCGTCAACTTCGTCTCTATCCATGGTGATGCTCGTTGGAACCACATCGCTCGTTCCTCAGGTACGAAAACATATACATACAGTCGCAGAGACCTATATATATTATATATAAATATACTTATTATATATTCATATATGCAGGGCTTAAGAGAACTGGTAAGAGTTGCAGATTAAGATGGCTTAATTACTTACGTCCAGATGTTAGAAGAGGCAACATCACTCTCGAAGAACAATTCATGATCCTCAAACTCCATTCTCTATGGGGCAATAGGTATATTATATTACTAATGATCCATTTTACTAGTATGTTGATAATTATGCGTAAATCTGATTTTTTTTCTTTTCTTTTCTTTGGATTATATAAAGGTGGTCGAAGATTGCACAGTATTTACCGGGAAGAACAGATAATGAAATAAAGAATTATTGGAGGACTCGAGTGCAAAAACAAGCTAAACACCTTAGATGCGATGTTAATAGCAATCTTTTCAAGGAGACAATGAGAAATGTTTGGATGCCGAGATTAGTTGAAAGAATCAACGCCCAATCATCTTCCGCCACGTGTGAACAAGCCGAGTCAATCACCGACCCAAGTCAACGTATCGAAGAACCGAATCCGGTCGAACCGGGTTTCGTCCAATTTAACCCGAATCATCAACAGTTCGTAACGGTATCGGAATTCTCGGCGACGTCTTCGAATTCGCCGGCTGAGACGTTATCGGACGTTCAAGGCGGGGTGATGAACGGGTCCGGTGGTTATGACCCGGTGGGTCAAACGGGTTTCGGGGAGTTCAACGATTGGGGCTGTGGTGGGGACAACAACATGTGGACCGATGATTTTTGGTTCTTGCAGGACCAGTTCTGCCACGAAACGACATCGTATTCATATAATTAAGGAGATATACGATTACGATACGTTAACGAGGAATTCAATTGCGTCACGTTTCGGTATGTACTATTCATTCGTGCGTGATGCCAGTTTAGATACGGCCTTGGTATACGAATCTTGACTTCATTAATGTTGTTTTTTTTTTAAAGATCGAATTAAGATCTGATCATCACCCGAGGATATTGTGATTTGTGATATACTGATATATGTGAATTATTCAATATAACGTTTTTTCTGCAAATTTTGACAAGGAAACAATTATTTATTTATTATTATTTTATTTTTTTAATAACTTGGAGATGATCCGAATTTTTATCACCCGACTAATTATCTAGGGTAAATGTAGCCGTCGAGTAGTTCACTCACCGAATTTTCTAATTGACTTAAAACGTGACACTATTTCAACTGACCAAATAGAGATAAAAGTGTTCCAAACAAAAATCGAACTCATGTTAAAAAAATTTACTTATGTCCATGATCATTTTATGACTAAGCCATCACCGCTTAGTTAATATTATTTATTTTACTTTAGGTTATTGTGGGGGAAAAGTTGTAGACTAGCTCGAATTAGTTAAATTCGTAAAAAAGAACCAAGATTATATCTGGTTTGGTCCGATTTATTCAAGACTAATTACATACAAAGATCGAGCTAAATAACTAAAAAAATGAACTTTATTAATTGACGGTTAACCACTGATTACTTACAGACCCACATGCCCGCACGGATCATATATAGTAATATAGACCATAAAAATCAACACCTATTTACTAACCAACCTTCATAAACTAATCTTGATCATAACCCAACTTGGGTGGTTCAAATTGTCACAAACGTATAATCAAACACATGATTTTTTTCTTACGTCATTAAACGCATGATTTTTTTTATTGATATTAAATTCCTGAATATATTTAAGCACATGTACAATTTGATAGTTTAAAATGCTCATATATCTCACTATATAACATACTTTACTATATGAAGCATATATGTCGTATATATCTTTTTATATAATAATTTGTTTTTTTAAGTATAATGACTGTTTAGCCGGGAAAAAAAAAAAATTTTACCTCGCGTGAAATATGCATGGTCGATCCAATTATGTAATTAAGGACTCACATTATTTATAAATACGCTTTATGAATTCACATGAGGTGATTCTTGACGATAATCCAGCAAAAACCTTCATCCATATCGTTGATCCCACGCGTAGTTCCGACGATAAACTCGTGATTATTGCCGCGATGAGATATATCAGCCACAGAGATTCTCTTCCTCGTCGTGTTCTCGTCTCCGGGGACGTTTCTGTAAGGTTTCACAGCCGACGAGGAAGGCGCCGCGGTCTCCGGCTCGTCTTTGGGCGTGAGACGGCAACTCATCAATGCTCTAAGGAACATCACGATCGACGCCATATGTCTCCGACGTCGTAGGATGATTTGATTAGCTTCAATTGCGTATCTAATCACTTTTATGTTCAAAGACACATCCAAAACATATATATCTATATATATATATGTGTGTGTGTATAGTCTTAACAACCATTGCTGAATGTTGAAACAAGACAGGACATGAGGAAGAAGATATAATCGAGAGGAAATCTAGTTTTGGTAAGTATTGTTAATTTACCAAGTTGCCCTTGTCGGAATGCCAACATGGAGTCTACAAGACTACAACAGCAGGAAAACAAGGGTGTTATGGTCTTTTTCGTGCCTTGTAGTTTTGAAGTTGACGAGAAAGAAAAAGAGTTCATCTTCGGCAAGAAACAATGAGAGGAGAATAGGGAATTTTGCAAAAGGAGCTTTAAAATAATATTATGGTCTAATTATTTCTCGTATAGGTCAACGATTGTTGGACAACCTTCTAGATTCTCCTTTTGAAAACTATGCTTTTGTTGGGTATATTTAGCATTTTTGTCAGTAATTTGTTTTAAATATTTATTGTTTCCTTTTCAAAAATTTTATCTTTGAAAATTATGTTTTTTTTTTTACAGTTTCTCTGAGGTATCAAATTATTTGTAGACCCTGTTCAAATTTTTTATCAAAAATATATTTAATATGGTAAAATAGTTTAAAAAAAAAATATGGTTCCGATTTATATATATAGTAAACAAAAATTTGATTTATTTGTTTTCACTTTCAGTTGCAAACATGCATGATTATAATGGTCAGGCCATGGATTCAAGCTCAACAAGCAAAAGCTTTAGGCTTTAGGCATCAGAATATCTTATCAATTTGAGGATAGCAAAATTTTGAAAAAGTCTGTAGTGTATTGATCAAACTCAGGTTGGAGGGACAGCATAATCTAGATTTAAATCATACGACAGCAATTTTATTGATTTATTAAACCAATGTCTTGTTATTGGACCAAAAAAAAATATTTTGTTTTAGGCGGGCCGCGGCCTATCACTTTAGGCCGATCCTGATAACGTCGGGATCACAGTTGGCTTTAGCTTCTTTATCAAACCCTCAAGAAAGACAAAATGCATCAGATTGACATCACTCGCAACGACGGGAAATCAAATAAATCTATGCCGACCATTTGATGAATATGATTCTCATATTTGACAGCTTCTTGGATGTTACTATGCACAAGATCACAAAGCTCATCTAAGGCCTAACATAGGAAATGACTCTTCTATAAGAAGGCTCACCTGCAGAGTTTTAAACCAAAACGAAGGTTTCATATGGATGGTTAGGGCAAAAGGAAATCCCTATACATATAAAACACAAGTCAGAGAGAAACTCCTAAATTTATTCTTAGAATAACACCTCATCAATTTTAACACGTGTCTTTACCACAAATTTTTTCAATTTTCTTTATTTTCCAGTTAATCCTTTTTAACTAATTAAAAATATTTTTTTATCAAGAGTCTAATTAAAACGCAGCAAATTTCTGGGTTATTTTTTCCCTCCACCATCCACTTCTCATTCTCTCCCACTATTCCACCATCAATCTAACCTCTCTTCAACTGTTTGATCACGATGATTTATATGCCCCCCTTTTTTTTTTCTTTTCTCTCAATTTGCTTCTTGATCATGTTTATTGGAAGCACTCCGATCTCAAAATGCTTTCATTGATTTCAGATCTAACTGACGAAATTACGGGATGAAAAATCAAGGTACGAGTCAAAATCAGAAACCAAAAGGAAATTTGTAGGTAAAATTTATCTATTTCTATAAATATGTTCTTCCCCTCTTTGCATTCTCTCTAAATCAATTTCTTATATGCAGGCGTACAAAATCAATCACGCGTTTCTCTCGCAATCAATTTATCATATATACAAAATCGTTTCCATAATCTTTGTTAGCAATCGAAGGTAATTTTTCCTGGTAAATTTTTGTCTTCTCCCTTGTGTTTTCTGAAAGTCCTATTGGTGCTAGTTATAATGATAATTTATACAAACAAGTGCACAAAGTAAATTGGAGACACAAGATTTGTTAACTAGAATTCATTTCCTACTCCCCGGGACCAAGTCCAGAACAAATTCACTAGAACAAGATTGCAACTATAATTGCGTATGGTATCCAGCACTACAATGCCTACCATTCTTTCTAGATGAATGAACTATAAAAACAGTATTAAGCCCGCATGTTTGACTACCATCCGGCAGCACCGGTGCATCACCGTCTTCTCAACGGCTGCAGTCTTCATAGAATTACCACAACCAGATCTACAAATCTTGTATGATGGGACGACGCCACACACATATGTGCATCTCTTGAGAATACCCTAGACGCGTAAGTCTTCAAGAGACCGCCTCTTGGTATTTATAACCAAACGCCAAAAACTCTAGACGACTCTTTTCCTTTTCCTTAAAGGTCAAATTTCCTCTTTACCTTCATATTCCTTTTTTTTTTTTTTAAAGTCATTTTCTTTCCTTTTCTTTCATTGCTCCAAGATAAATTACGTGCATCAACATACGATCATCTAAATATACATTAACTTGATCATCACATCCCGGTTCTGTTTTCTTAACTTCACAATTCAGTCAACACAACATTAACATTTTTCTCCTTATTGTTCTTAATCTCCATCTCTAGCGCTGTTATGTATAATTACTTAATTAGCATAATTGTTTTTTTTCAGAGTTCAAAGACGTAAACGATTGCAGGTGAGAGATTACGTCGAAGACAACAACGATGAATGACATGTAATTGACAAAACATAGTTTCAGGTTATGAAAGATATTAATTTCGAGATGTTACAATCTCATCTCTTTCCCGGTTCATGAGACTTTGTAGTACTAACACCAAATTTTATTTTTAACATCTCAAAATTAATATATATGTGGTTCAAATTAAATGTTATTTTATCAGATTTTTTCTCTATCAAAAGATTTGAAAACTTTCATATTAGCTTAGTTGGAAATGTTATTTTTTCTTTTGAAAAAACGACGTAATATATTATTATCGATAACTATAATGATTCCCGGTCAAAAAAAAAATTGTTTTTTACAAAATTATATTCTTAGGTTTGTCTTGAATCTGTATTGTGACTTCGAATCATTTTAAATTTATGTTTAACAATCATAATTAATAATTTATTATAACTATTTACCAAAATTTAAAAATATAATAATATTATTGATTTTCGCATATCTTAAATTACCAAAATATAATGCCTATGCACGGGTAAACAAATAAAATAGCTATTGTTGAGTGTGGAGTACGAAGACAGGAAGAAAACACACAACGACGTCGTCTTCCATAGCGAGATTTCGTTGCCTATCAAAGCTATGTGATTCCACACTTCGAGGTCCAAATTTCACCGACTCGTTCTTCGCCATATCTTCGTCTCGACCGAAGCTATTGTTCGCCTGCCTAAAAGACGGCGAAACGTTCTTCTTCTCATCACCACAGCCTCAAACTTCGTCTCCTTTAGCAGCCAAATTTCAGATGAGTTTTCCAAGTAATCGTCCCAGTTTCATTTGTCGTCCTGTTCGTAGCTTAGTATGTGGTTTAAATCAACGAACTTTGCTAAAAGCAGTTTCTGTGCCGTTGATATGTACGTAACCCTAGCACACGACAATTCTTTAACTTACCCGAAGTAAAGACTTGGGAAGTATGGAAAAACTGTTTAGGGTATGATCCAATTGACAAACAATTCAAAGTATATTGTGTATAACCGTGTCATATAAGCGACACGCTTATTCTCAAAAGTATCAAGTTCTAACATTAGGAACTGGGAAAAAACTGTCATGGAGAATGATCGAATGTGACATACCACATTATCCTAATGCTGTGGATTCTAGAAATTGCTTTTATGTATATGATGAGATGATATGCATCAATGGTGTTTGTTATTACTTTGCAACGCTCCACAGCGATGAGGACGTTCTTGTTATAGTTTGCTTTGATATTAGGTCTGAAAAATTCAAGTATATAAGAATAGCTCAAGACATGAGACATATCGTACTAACAGAGGTTGAAGCGACTCTGGTAAACTACAAGGATAAATTAGCTAAGCTTCAGTTGAATATTGTTGGTGGAATATGTACCGGTATTCGACTATGGGTTATGGAACACGCTGAAAAACACGAATGGTCGAGTTATATCTACGTTATGCCCCCTCCTTGGAAGAATATAGTTGAAGAGACCAAGTTACGTTTAGTTGGAAGGAATACTAGTAGGTGAAATTGTGTTGTCGCCAAACGAAATATCCGACTCTTTCTACCTTCTCTAGTACAATCCCGAGAGGAACACTATCACTAGAGTTGAAATCCAAGGACTGGAAGCTTTTAAGCATTGTAAAGTTTACACCTTTCTAGACCATGTGGAAGATGTGAAACTTATGACAAGTGTTTAGGATAAGGGGCTCTTAACATAGTCCTTAAATTATATTTTATTGGATACTATCTTTAATTTTCTCGATTTCATTCGATGGTGTTCATCTTTTCTTAGTGGTTCATTAACTTTTGAGCCTTTTGAGCCATGAATGTTTTAAGCATAAGTTTTTAGTTTCAAACTCTTCTTTTCATGAGCAATAGACTTTGCGAATTATTGCGTCTTTGGTAATTTCTACGTTAGTCATTATATATCTAACGGTAAAGACCACACTACAATAGAGCTAAATAATACAAAAAGGTATATTAAATACAAAAGTAAAGTTAGTCTAACACAAACTATGACTCAAAGGTAGAATCTGCATATAAACATCATTTACATACACAAAGACTATTACAAATACAAAATAAGAGTTACCCTATCAACTGGTATAAGGTGTTTCTGTACGACTAAATTTAAGATCCATATATATGCGGATTGATAATAAGATATTTTATTACTCGTGAAAAAAATAAATACTAAAAAATAGAAAATAAAACTATATTATTCGTAAAAATAAATAAAATAAGATTGAGAACGCTTACGTGAAAACATTAATCGATAAACCTAACATTTACTTTTTTTCAATTAAATTTTATCCCATCTTTTCAAATAATTAATTTATTTCTATTCCTATTTGAATTATGTTTAATTTTTTTATTATGTAGCTACTCATGGATCTATTTAAAAAAAAAACATCTTAACGATTGTTTATATAAAGGTGAAAGATTGTAATCCTTGTTTTGACAAAAAAAAGAGACATCCTTGAAGATTTGGATATGTAAACCTAATTCTCTTCAAACTCAAAAGATTTTTACACGTGTATTTAATATTCTAATGAGAAAATGTGCTTGATTTTGTGCCTTATCTATTTATATTCAAAATAAAAATATATGTAACGTATATAGATGTAGCTTATCTACTAATTTTGTTTTAACGAATTATTAATTAGAAGCTAATTGAAAAATATTGGTATATATTGCTTTTTATAATTTAATTGATAAATACAAATATATAAAAAATAATCTAATTGATAATTACAAATATATAAGAATTTCTTTTTCAAATAAAATTTGTTTAACATATGTCAAAATTTTATTAAAAAAATAATTTTACACATGTTAAAATCTGTTTGATTGATTGACACATGTCACGATCGTGTTAATTACAACGTTAAATATATCAAATTTTATATTGTAATTAATACGATTGTGACATATGTTAATATCACAGCTAAACTATGCCTTTTCCCTATCAACTGGTATAAGGTGTTTTTGTTTTTTTTTTCCAAAAATTTAATCTTTAAAAGCTATGTTTTTGTTTATATAATCAGTGTATAATTTTCTTTCTATAATTTTGGGTATGATAAATTAACTTTTATTGTTTATTTTTAAATTAAATATTGTATTTTCATTATCTACTCGTGCGTGTCGTTTAACATCGCATGAATTGACAGAACACGCTAAATGACTCCAAAGGTTTAAGCATTCTTTCGCGCTCAAAATCCCCAATTTCCCAATCTTCGTCTCCGTTGGAAATTAGTTTGTGTTCGAAACCCTAACCTCTGAATCGAAGTGGATCCTAATCGAATCGAAGGTCTTATTGCTTCTGGATCGAATGATACCTACCCATTGAAATCGTAACCCTAATTTCAATGGGTGGTACGGACGCAAAAGACATTCTCGGGTTGCCGAAGACTCCACTGTCTTTAACTCAGGAGAAGAAATCTCGACCTCAGAAAGAGTCACATAGAAAACCCGATGGCATTTCTCGCGAGGTGGGTTTTAAACGAATCGTTAACAATCCTTGGAATCGATTGATTTTCTAGCTCCTTTTCTTTCTCTTCTCGAGATAGATTTTCTGAATTGAGTTTTAAAGTTTCGGTTTTTTCGTTGTTGAATTGCAGGTTTATGCGCTTACTGGTGGCGTTGCACCTCTTATGCCTTCAATTGATGTTACCCAGTTAAAGCGCCGTCCTCCGGCAGATGAGAAGGTTTAAATTTAAGGGCTTTAAGAGTTTATCTTCTTGTTTTGAGATGATTCTTGTGGAGTATGATGATAGTGTTTATATGGTAAGAACCTTTCTTTCAGGTTGCTTGGAAATGGCTTCCTTTCACAAATTCTGCTAGGAAAGATGATTTGCAGCTTTACCATTGGGTTAGTTCCTTATCTGTTGGAACGTTATTGTAGAAAAGCTTGAGCATTTCGTTCTTTCTAATGCCATGTTTTTTGGGATCTATATATCTTTACAGGTTAGAGTGGTAAATGATGTTCCACCAACAGGTGACTATACCTTTGCCAAATATAACAAGGTATTATATTGCCTCGATGAGCGTCTGTTTTGGTCTCGTTTGAGTTGCTTTTACTGTCCTCTCTCTACGTTTCTTCTTCTTCTGACTTCTTTTTATAATTCCCATTTTAATGGTCGTACGCTTCTTTTTGTGTGAATGCAGTCAGTTGATATCTTGAAATACACGGACGACGAGTATGAGAATCATTTAATGGACCCTGTAAGTGTCTGCCCAAGGAAGAGTTTCCGTTTCGTGCTTAGCAGTAGTTGTTTCATTCTATTATGTATTAAGTAAAGACATGTTCTGCAGAGTAACTGTACTCGCTTGTTTTGGATAATGTCTTCTTGGTTGATTGTGCTCCAACTTGCAGGTGTGGACCAAGGAAGAGACAGATCAATTGTTTGAGTTGTGTGAAAGGTTTGATCTCCGCTTCACTATAATAGCTGATCGATTTCCGTTATCGCGGACTGTGGAGGAATTAAAGGATCGTTACTACAGTGGTATGTTTGGACCTCATCTGTTTTCAGACCATTATCCCTTCACTTACACCTTGTCCTTTCATTTGTTTTCATCTTTGTTCTCTCTCTTTCTAAAATGTGTTGCACCAGGGTTCGTTAGAAAATACAAGGAATGATAGTTCTCTTACGTACTTTCTTTTGTAGCTACCCGGGCCCTGCTGCGTGCTAGAGCTCAGTCTCCAGCAGATGTTGCAAACCATCCCCTGATGAAGGTCAACTTCCTCATCTATCTCTTCACAGCAGACTAAGAAGAACTTTGATGTTCATATATTTGTAGTTTATTTTAGCAATCTATCATTGTCGTGTTTTCTGGAGAGAACATCTCTCTAAATGCTGTTTTTCAATATATTGGCATAAACAGGAGCCATATGATATTACACGGGATAGAGAGCGCAAGCGTGCATTGACCATGGTCCTGTCTCAGAGTAGACATCAGGAGAAGAAAGATGCGGAGGTTAATCTTGAATGTACCTGCAACCGAATTAATTTAAATAGTTCTTTGCTTTCTCTTACCCGTCTACCATAACTACAGATTCTTGCTGAGGCTAAAAGAATCACAGAGATGCGTTTGGCTGCTCGTGTAAGTGTTGGGCTAAAATAAATATACTCCCTCTCACTAACTAAATAACAATGGATGAAATTTGCTTACCATGATTGAAGATACCCTTTTACCTTAGACGCATATCAGAACTCTATCTTTATCATCTTGTTTCTAAAACTATTCGTCTTTCTGGCTGTCCAGCGTGCGGAAGAGCCTGATGTGTCTGCGAATGAGAATGTCGGTCTTGATAAAGCTGATGGGGTAGGTCCAGGGCGTAGTGTATCTCCATCATCCAATTCTCAACTTCCTGCTACTGCTGTGGCTCCATCAACACTAACTATGGCAGATTATGCCTCTACCCTTGCTTCTCTGCGCATGGTGAGTGTCTCTCTCTTCTTCTCTTTCCCTTTTTCACTTGGGAATTATCTGATTCTTTTTGGTGAATGTGTTAAATTTCAGCTCCATGTATACTTGAGAACCTATGGACTTGAACAAATGGTCCAAGCTGCAAGCTCTGCTGTTGGTCTTCGAACGATCAAGCGTGTTGAGCAGACTCTGCAAGATCTCGGGGTTTGTTTTTTCTTCTTGTTCTGTTTTAAACTCTTTCTATTTGTCTTATATCATTTGCTCATCTTGCTCACTGATTGATGAATGAGACTTAACTAATGCCTTATAAAGGGCACCCTCACTCAAGCTAGCTTATGGGGATTTTGGTTTGGGTAGAGACTAGGTTTTTTATGAGTTTATTTGATTGGAGCTACTTATAAAATTTTTCCAAATGGATTTTGAGTATATAGAGTTTTCTGGTTTACAGGTTAATTTAAAGCCAAAGGTTCCTACGAAAACTGTATGTGATGAGCATCTTGAATTACGAAAAGAAATTTTAACACTACTGAATCTTCAGAAGCAGGTAAACCATACAAAGGTTCCATATAAAGCCTATCTCACATAGATTCACAACTTCTTTTCAAACATGGTCTGGTCGTAATTTCAGCTGCAATATAAGGAATCAGAAGGTTCATCAATTCGTGAAGGTTCATATGCCGCGATGCCAGATACTCCAAAGGTCAGCATCAAAACTTGGATGGCTAATTCTTACTGCAGTTTCATCTTCCTATTGATATCTCTAATCCTTTCATATTTGATCAGGATCGTGTTTTCGCAACTGACCCATTTAGTTTTGGAGGTACATTTCCTTATCTTCTTTGTTTCAGCATTGTATCTACTGCTTAACCATCTCTAACTTCATTTTCTCTGTGTGTGGATTTCAGCTGAAAGACCAATCAAGAAGGAACAAAAGCGCAAGGTGGTGCATCTTTCTTTTCATATCGATTTCTCTGAAAACCTTCTGCGTAGGTATGTCTAAATCTCAATGACAATATGTTTGTGAATCCTACAGGGTCCTGGAAGACAATCAGACACTCCTTCACCAGCTCATAAGCGGCCCAGAAAAATGAAAGCATCTGATCTCTAAAATCTCTACTCGGCTGCATACTGATTCGCAACTTTCATGTGTATGTATCTGCCTTATTTTCCGGTTGATTTCCAGACACTATACTGTTTTCAGTTGTTGAATTGTCCCAAGAATCAATCTTCCATTGGTGATTTCAAGTCTCTTTTTTGAGTCTTACACTGTGAAGACCGGTCTAAAACTCAGCAACCTACAGTATAGTCATCATGTAGAAGAATACGAAGCTAATGACTTAATAAATTAAAAACCTTTGTAAATGCATAATTAATCTCTACTTAACAACTTTAACTGAAATGCTTAAAATACAATAATCGCACATTTTACAAGGTAAGCTATAAGTATTTTCTTTTCATAATTTTAATCGGCGCCAAAAAATGAAAAAGCTTCGACATTTCTGACAATTGATGAAGCAAGTCTGTGGGTTTCTTTCATTTCAATTGTAAAGATTTTTTCTTTTCTTCTTGACGGATAAAAGGAAAAACAAAAGTGGGTTTACTTTTTTTTTCATTTCCAAAGGTTTGGGTTTGGGGTTTACGAAGAAGAAAGGTGTTTGTTTTAGGGTTTCTATAGGATCAAGGTTGGATTTTTATTTTATTTTCTACACTATGAGGAAATATCAAAGTGTATCACTGAGAAAAGGTTGTGAAATTGAGGTCTGTTCTGACGAAGATGGTTTTGAAGGAGCTTGGTTTAAAGCATTCCTCATGGATTTTCCAAGGAAATCTGCAAGGAAAAAGTTGAGAGTCCTCTACGTGGATTTGGAGGATGAAGATGGTTCCCTTCTTTGCGAAACCACTTACCGGAGGTTTATCCGGCCAGTCCCGCCGGAGAATCTCTTCTCCACCGGCGATTTTGAGGAATGCACTGTAGTGGAGGCGGGTCACAGTGACTGGTGGTGGACTTGTGTGTTTGTTAAGAAGCTAGACGATGACAAGCATTTGGTTTACTGTGACTCCCCACCAGATCTATTCCACTATAAGAGAAAACAACTCCGACAACATTTTGATTGGATCAAAGAGGAATGGGTCAGACCACAAAACCAGGTACGAGGTTTGAGCCCTTTCCTCTGATCTGTTCTTGTTCCTCTTGTGTTTCTCAATTTTGTCATCTTTTTGGTTTTGTGAAGCAACTGAGTAATAATAAGCCCAGCTTTAGTTGTGGAACCATGGTGGAAGTGATGGAGAAAACGAATGATGTTGTGTGGGTACCATCAAGAATTGTTAAGGAGATGGAGGATGGGAAGAGTTTTATTGTCAAGTCTTGCAAATACTTGAGCTGGAACGATGAAGTAAAACCCACAAGAACCGTTAGTTTACGCAACATCAGGCCTGTACCGCCTCCGTTATCTGTTGAAAACTATGAGTTGATGGAACCTGTTGAAGTGTTTGTTGATCCAGGATGGCGTCTAGGGATAGTGAAAGATATTCTCTGTGACAAAAAGTACAAGGTGAGTTTAAAGGCGACAAATGAGCTCTTGGTGTTCCAACACTCGGATCTAAGGCCTTCACAGGAGTCGGTATCCAAACGGTTCATGGTTAGTTTTCAGATGTTTTTGGTATGAAAGACCAAATATGTTTCAGGCAACATTGTGTCGATTTTGGTTCATTGCTAATTAAGTATTATGTTGTTTCCATTTTTAGCGAAAGTCTACCCAAGTAAATGCTGCCATCACTCCTCAAAGGTCTCTGAGTCCTGTGGAAAATGGCGAGGCAGCCATTGCTGAGGATGAAACTGTAGCTGTGAGTTAGTTTTTGCTCTATCTCTCTAGCTGCGTGTGTTTGCTTTCAACTCCTAAAAGCGTTACAAAGCGTATGAAAAGATCCATGAATTTTGAGGAAAGTGGCGAGACACTCACCAAGGCTGAACTGTAGCCGTGAGTTATAGACGCCCACAAATTTCGTTTGCTTTCATGTCTTTAAGGTTTTACAAATTGTGTTCCCTGAAATTAGCCCACGGAAGAATCGGGCAGAAGATGGCTGGTGCTATGATGAATGATGATACTCCTTCGGTCATAATCCCGAAAGTGAAATCAATAGGTAATTTTGATCTTCTGTAGCTTCATGAGTTTAATTCCTGCATCATGAAATTGATCTGTAATGCCACTGTTTGTCACTTTGTTCAGCAAAAGAATCTGTTTCATCTGTAACCTCTTCCCCTGTAATAACTGCAACACCGTTGAAACAAGTGGCTGAAGCTGGAGGAAAAACATCCCTTGAGAAGACTCTTCAGCCAGTGAGAGATCAGAATGGCATGGGAACTGATTCAACTCGACAGAAGGTAAAGTTAGTTCGTCATTTGAAAAATAATCATTCTCGCTTTCACTAGACGGTGCTTATTATCTTAGCCTTCATGATTCTCATTTACCTTTATCAATTACATGTATCAATGACTAATCCGAATGAGCTGCTACAAGACTCCAAAATGATGTGATTCTTGCACTCCTTCATTTATTTTCTAATGATTTGCAGACAAGGGAACCATCGTTAGCTCAAGGATCGGGAAATGAGATGGTTGATGATGTCAGAAATGGTAATACTCTGGTCATATAACCCTTCAAGTAGTTTCTGTTAATCCTTGTTTATTTATGCGTCATGAAACTGATCTAACCTGTCTCTTTTTTCTTGCAAAAGATTCTGGTACATCCGTCATAACTGACACACCGTTGAAACAAACAGAGGCTGAAACTCAAGAAAAGACATCCCCCAAGAATAAAATTCAGCCAACGAGGGATCAGAATGACCTGGGAAACGATTCAACACGAGAGAATGTAAAGTTAATTCTTCACTTAAGCATTATCACTCCTACTTTCTCAGTAGTTTGTTTGATGGTGACTTCTTATTATCTTAATCCTCATGATTATTATCTATCTTTGAGACGATGGTTCTCCATTGGGATGCAGGAGAGTAGCAAAGATAACAGTCGAAAGAGGAAAAGGGAACAAAACCGTAGCTCTGTTGCTAATGTTGAGGAAACCGGAGCAAATGACACAACAATGGTTTTGCCTTTTGCGAAGAAGTTACCGATCTGGAAGAAAGTTGAATCGATGGAGGTATTCAAAACGGTCCCACAAACTCCACATTTCAGCCCACTGGTGGAGACTGAAGAAGATTCCCGTGAATTGTCTGCGGTTGGTATGATGTTTACCTATTCTGCGCTACTAGGAGAAGTCAAAGGTCTGCAACCCGTTAGCACATTAGAATGCCTCAATGATTCTTTTGCCAAACTAGAGAAGCACGGATTTGATGTAAAAGCGCCTCAGTCGCGGATCCAAAAGCTGCTGTCTCTGAAAGATAGGCAAGCAAAGAAAATGGAGGAACTCAAAGGTACTGAGAAAGGGATTGCAGAGAAAGAGAGCGAAAAGGTCGAGAACAAACGCAAGATTCTCGAAAGGCTGAATGAGGAGCTGCAAAGGCTGAATGAGGAGGCAGACAAAGAGATAGCTCAGATGAAGTCAAGTGCAGAAATGATTGAACAAGAGCTTGAAGATGTGGAGCTTCAGTTTCAGACAACTGTGTAGACTCCATTGTAATAAGTTAAAAGAAGAGAAAAATGTTTGAGCTCTAAGTTAAGCTCTGTTTTGAAAACGAAAACTTAGATTAGATGTAATTGAATAGACTTTGTTGTCCCTTAGGTACTTATGGTTGATGAATGATGTAGAGGTTTGCCCATTGATTGATGATTGAGAGTTAGCTAGTGCCTTATAAAGGGTACCCTCACCCTTATAAACCAATCAAGAAGGAAACAAAAGCGCAAGGTGATGCAGATTAGAGTCTGATCTTTCTTTTCATTTCGATTTCTCTGCAAATATACAAAACCTAAGTCTCAATGACAATATGTTTGTGAATCATTAGGGTCCTGGAAGACAATCAGACACTCCTTCACCAACTCATAACGAAAGCCATCTGATCTCTAATTTCAGACACTGCACTGTTTCCATTTCTTGAATTGTCCCAAGAATCAATCTTTTCATTTGGTGATTTCAAGTCTCTTTTTGAGTCTTACACTGTGAAGACTGGTCTGAAAATTTGTTACGCATTATTAATCTGATCTTGACAACTTTAAACTAATTAAAAATTTGCTTTCCTTGTTTACAATTAGCAAAAGCGTATCATCTTTGACCAAAAAGAAAAGAAAAGTGAGTTTCTTTCTCCATCTCCAGGGTTTTTAGGGTTTCTAGAGGGAAAAAGTTGCAACTTTTCTTCAATTTTTAAGCATGAGGATCGCTATGGATGAAAGGCTAACTAAGTATGTAGGTCGTAGAGTCGAAGTGTGTTATAAAGAGAATGGCTTTCAAGGCATTTGGTACAAAGCCATTATCGAGGCAACACCTCCAACGAAACCCAAATCTAAATGCAGAGACTTCTCTGTCCGGTTGCTCAAGGATAACTTTTCGACTCCTCTTACCAAACTCTCCGACAATGTCTTGATTCGACCGGTTCCTCCAGTCCATGTGCACGCAGCTCGCATCGAGATCAAGGAAGGCTGCGTCGTTGACGCGTCTCATAAAGATGGGTGGTGGATTGGTCTTGTGATCAAAGTGATTGAGGATGGCAAGTGTTTGGTGTTGTTCGATTCACCACCTGATATTATTCAGTTTGAGAGAAAAGATTTGAGGCCTCATCTTCACTGGGTCAAAGAGAAATATTGGGTTGTAAAAGGACATAAATTGGAGGTAATCTGAATTGGTGTGTTATTGGTCTGAAATTGTGAATTTGATTTTATGTTTTGCATAGATTTGGTAGTGATAGTGTAATGAGTGACTTGCTTGTTTTTTTCTGTTAGCTCTTGAAACGTTTGACTGAGGACCCCATGTTTAGCTCTGGAACAATGGTGGAAGTGAGTTGTAAGATAAATAAAGTAGAAGTCGTTTGGGTTCCTGCAATGATTATTAAAGAATTTGAGGAGATTGACGAGAATGATGAGGAGACTGAGAAAGATGGTAAAGAGAACGAGGAGAATGATGAGGAGACTGAAGAGGATGATGAAGAGAATGATGAGGAGATTGAGGAAGAGATTGAGGAGGATGATGAAGAGATTGAGGAAATTGAGGATGTTGAGAAGAAATATATTGTCAAGTTTTGTGACAAGTCCTTGAGCTGCAAGAGTAACGAGGCAAAACCCAACAAAACCGTTGGTTTGCGTAGTATTCGGCCTACACCGCCTTCTTTTTGGGTTGAAGAGTATCAATTGGTGGAATATGTAGAGGCGTTTCATGGTACAAGATGGCGTCAAGGGCAAGTGATGGGATTTCTCTCTCAGAAATGGTATACGGTGCTTTTAAAGGCTACAAATGAGGAATTGGCATTCAAGCACTCGGATCTCAGGCCTTTGAAGGTGTGGGAAGATGGCGTTTGGAAGGTATTCAATGTTTTTTCACTGGTTTCAGTCAAGACCAGATTGTTGATAATGATTAATATGTGTTGAATTGTTTGCAAGACTACCCTTAAATAATGAAAATGCCATTTCAGCTTTAGAACTTCAGCAAAAATCTTGCTCCGTTGACTGCATTTCATAGTTGCGTAGTGATGGTTCGCATTGGGAGTCTTTGTATATTATCTTCCCGTTGTGAGTTTTGATATCTTTTTGATGTTGCAGACAAAGGAATTGTCGTTAACTCAGGCATTGGGAAATAAGATGGGTGGTTCTGTGACGAATGGTAATACTCCATCACTAAGTAAGTGTGATCTTCTTTACCTCCAAAATCTAAACGAATTCTTTAAATCCCTTTTCAGTTTCTGTATCATCAAAATTGATCTTTTAATGTACTGTTTTTACAGCAAAAGAACCGGGTCCACCTGTAACCCCATCTCCGGGCATAGCTGCAACTCAAGGAAACACATTCCCAAAGAAGACACTTCCGCCAATAAGGAAGCAAAATGGCTCGGGAAACGATTCAACACGAGAGAATGTAATGTTTATTCTTCACTTTAACACTATCATTCTCCCTCTCTTGCTAGTTGGTTAGATGGTGGCTTATTATCTTAATCCTCATGATTGTTGAGATGATGGTTCTATTTTGAGATTAATTTTGCAGGAAAGTAGCGAAGATAACAATCGAAAGAGGAAAAGAGAACAAAACCTTAGCTATGTTGCTAATGCTGAGGAAACCAGAGCAAAGAAGACAGCAATGGTTTTGCCTTTTGAGAAGAAGCTACCGATATGGGAAACAGTTGAATCAATGGAGGTGTTTAAAACAGTCCCACAAACTCCACATTTCAGCCCATTGGTGGAGACTCATGAAGATTCCCGTGAAATGTCTGCAGTTGGTATGATGTTTACCTATTCTGCGCTACTGGAAGAAGTCAAAGGTCTGCAACTCTTCGATCCCGTAAGCACATTAGAATGCCTCAATGATTCTTTTGCCAAACTAGAGAAGCACGGATTTGATGTAAAAGCGCCTCAGTCACGGATCCAAAAGCTGTCGTCTCTGAAAGATATGCGAGCAAAACTCAAAGGTGCTGAGAAAGGGATTGCAGAGAAAGAGAGCGAAAAGGTTGAGAACAAACGCAAGATTCTCGAGCTGCAAAGGCTGAATGAGGAGGCAGACAAAGAGATAGCTCAGATGAAGTCAAGTGCAGAAACGATTGAACAAGAGCTTGAAGATGCGGAGCTTCAGTTTCAGACAAGCTCCACTGTAATAAGTTAAAAGAAAAGAAAAATGTTTGAGCTCTAAGTTAAGCTCTGTTGAGAAAATGAAAACTTTGATTAGATGTAATTGAATGAAATTGTCTCTTTCTCCGGTGATTTCTGACACTGAACTGTTTTCAGTTCTTGCATTGTCCCAAGAATCAATCTTTCCATTGGTGATTTTAAGTCTCTTTTCCAGTCTTACACTGTGAAGACTGGTCTAAAACTCATTATTAGTTCTATAATCATGTAGAAAAAAACTAAGCTAATGAGTTATTTAAACTTTAAACCTTTGCTGCGCATTATTAATCTGTTCTTAGCAGCTTAAAACTTAGTTAAATTTTACAATAATCTCAGTGAGAGCATATTTTTATAAATAAGCGCCAAATAAAAAAGAAAGTTTTAATTAAAAAAAAAACAAAATTCTATATTTTTCATTTCCCACGATTCTTCGCATCTCCAGGGGTTTTGGGTTTCCGAAGAAGAAAACTGGGTTTCTTCCAATTTTAGGGTTTCTACTTTCTAGAGTCAGAAAGGTTTGTTTTTTTTTTTTTTTCTCGATTGAGTAAGCATGAAGGTGGCTCTGGATCAAAGGCTAGATAGAAGGGAAGGTAGTGAAGTCGAAGTGTGTTACAAAGATAATGGCTTTAAAGGCGTTTGGTACAAAGCCATTATCGAGGGAAAACCCGTCAACGTTACCGAAATCTAGTAGACTCAGAAAACTCTGTCTTCGGTTGCTTAAGGATGATTTTGCGACTCCACTTACTCAACTCTCCGACAATGTCTTGCTCCGACCTGTTCCTCCACACCATTTGGAAGGTCGCATCGATATCAAGGAAGGTTGCGTCGTTGACGCTTATCATCAAGATGGTTGGTGGACTGGTTTTGTGATCAAAGAGATTGATGATGATAATTGTTTGGTGTTCTTCGATTCACCACCTGATATCATTCAATTCAAGAGACAGCATTTGAGGCCTCATTTTGACTGGGTTGATGAGAAATGGTGGGTCGTAGCAAGACCTAAATCACAGGTAATCGAAATTTGGGTGGTCCCTTTTTGTGTTATCGATTTTGTTTTTATATGTTTAGCATTGATTTGGTATTGGGAAGCTTAATGAGTGAGTTAACTTTTTTTTCTTTTAGCTCTTGAAGCGTTTGACTGAGGAGTCCACGTTTAGCTCTGGAACAATGGTGGAAGTGAGTTCTAAGATAGATAAAAGGGAAATTGTTTGGGTTCCTGCAATGATTATTAAAGAGATTGAGGAGGATGATGAGAAGAAATATATTGTCAAGTTTTGTAATAAGTCCTTGAACTGCAAGGGTAATAAGGAAAACGTTGATTCGCAGAGTGTTAGGCCTACGCCGCCTCCTTTTTTAGTTGAAGTGTTCAAACTGTCGGAATGTGTAGAGGCGTTTCGTGGTTCGAAGTGGCGTAAAGGGATAGTGAAACGAATTATCTCTCAGAAACGGTATATGGTGACTTTCGAGACTACAAAGGAGCAGTTGAAATTCAATCACTCAGATCTAAGGCCTCCAATGGAGTGGAAAGATGGGGTTTGGAAGGTAATTCAACACTAGATTGTAGCCAATGACTAATATGTGTGAACTGTTTGCAAGACTCTTAAAAGAATGAAACTGCCATTTCAGCATTAGAGTTTGAGAAAAAATGTTGTCTCTTTTGACTGCATTGTTTCAAAATGCGTAATGATGGTTTGCATTGGGAGTCTTTTGTGTTTTATCTGATAGTTGTGATTCTTGAACTCTATTTGCTTAATGTTGCAGACAAGGGAATCACTATTTGCTCAAGGATCGGGAAATAAGATCGCTGATTCTATGATGAGTGGTAATACTCCATCACTAGGTAAGTGTGACCTTTCTTTACATGTAATATCTAATGGATTATCTTAATCCTTGTTCAGTTGCTGCACCCTAAACTTGATCTATAATGTCACCGTTTTCCAGCAAATGTATCTGTTTCACCTGTAATCCCGTCCCCGGTCATAGCTGACACACCGTTGAAACAAGCAGAGGCTGAAACTCAAGAAAAGACAGCCCGCAAGAATACAACTCAGCCAACGAGGGATCAAAATGGCCTGGGAAACGATTCAACACGAGAGAATGTAAAGTTAATTCTTCACTTTAGCATTATCACTCTTACTTTCTCAGTAGTTTGTTAGCATGGTGGCTTATTATTATCTTAATCCTCATGATTGTTATACATCTTGAGATGATTGTTCCCTTTGGGATGCAGGAGAGTAGAGAAGATAACAATCGAAAGAGAAAAAGAGAACAAAACCTTAGTTCTACTGCTAATGTTGAGGAAACCAGAGCAAATGATACAACAACAGTGGTTTTGCCCTTTGAGAAGAAGTTACCGATTTGGAAGACAGTTGAATCAATGGAGGTGTTTAAAACAGTCCCACAAAGTCCTCATTTCCGCCCATTGGTGGAGACTAGAGAAAATATCCGTGAAATGTCTGCGGTTGGTATGATGCTTACCTTTTCTGGTTTACTAGAAGAAGTCAAAGATCTGCAACTCTTCAATCCCAAAAGCACATTAGAAAGCCTCAGTGATTCTTTCGCCGAGCTAGAGAAGCACGGGTTTGCTGTAAAAGCGCCTCAGTCGCGGATCCACAAGCTGTTGTCCCTCAGACAGGGAAGCAAAGAAAATGGAGGAACTCAAAGGTGCCGAGAAAGAGATTGCAGAGAAAGAGAGCAAAAAGGTTGTGATTGAACAGAAGATTCTCGAGCTGCAGAGGAAAAAGGAGGAGGCAAAAAAAGAGATAGCTCAGATGCAGTCATGTGCAATAACGATTGGCCAAGAGCTTGAAGATGTGGAGCTTCAGTTTCAGACAACTGTCTCAGCTCCTTGGTAATAAGCTACGCGAGCTCTATTCTTCAAATGGAAACTTAGATTACATGTAATTGAAAAAGACTTCGTTGGCCCTTATGGATCTATGGTTGATGAATGATGTTTAGTTTTATTCAATTAACATGAAAAATCTAGAAGCAACCACTTACTTGTGTGTTCTTATACAGAGGAATTTTTTCTGATTTGATACTAATGTGATTATCATAACATGGTTAGTTAGTGGTTGGTAATAATATAACCAGGTGATTAAATGGCACAAATTAGTACTTTTTTAAGTTTTAACCATTAATCTTCTTTGCTTGTCAGCATTTGTATCTAATTTGAAGCCATATCTTAACTTCATTTCCTGATTGTGGATTTCAGGTGAAAAACCAAACAAGGAACAAAAGCTCAAAGGATATGATCAAGAAGAGAGTCAAATGTCTTTTTTCAGTCAAAGGTGCTGATATGGCAGAGACTTGTGTACTAAAGGGTCTTGGTCTTGGTCTTACTCTACGATCATGTAGAGAGAATAATGAAGCTAGGCTTAATTAGTAAATCAAAACCTTTGTGCTCGTTATTAATCTGATCTTAGCTACTATGTTAATTGAAATATATTTTGTTAATCTTAAACGTAATACGTTTAATCCCAGTAAGAGAGGCCCATTTATTGTGTGGCTCGTTAATTTAGGCCCAATAGATAGTCTTATCGAATATTTCTTTTTCTTTTTTCGTAATTTTGAGCGCCAAGAAAAAAAGAAAAGATAATTATTAATTAGCTTTCTACTCACAATTAAGGCATATATGATGACGTCTCCGCTTCCACACTGTAAATGTGCTGTTTTCACTTTCAGACTTGGACTTGGGGTTTTCAGATTTTTTTAGGGTTTTCTCTGTGGAAAGAAGAAGAAAGGCGGGCTTTTTCCGTTTTTGTTTCTAGGGTTTTTTTTTCTTTTCAGAGTAGAGTGAGTAACCAACATTGTTGATTTCCGGAGACAATGATGCTCAAAGATTGTGAGGTAGAGGTACGTTCTGAAGAAGAAGGGTTTCGAGGGGCTTGGTTTAGAGCGGTTTTGGAAGAGAGCCCAACGAAATCGGGAAGAAAAAAGCTTCGTGTTCGTTACCTGACGTTGCTAGACGAAAACGGTTCGTCTCCGTTAACCGAAAACATCGATCAGAAGTTTATCAGACCGGTCCCGCCGGAGAATCAGTACGACTACATCGTTTTGGAGGAAGGTGTGATGGTCGACGCAGATCACAAAGACGGATGGTGGATTGGTGTGGTGATTAAGAAAATGGAAGATGAAAAGTTTCTGGTTTACTTTGATTCTCCACCGGACATTATTCAATTCGAGAGAAAGCAGTTGCGGGCTCACATTGACTGGACCGGTTGGAAATGGGTCCGAACTGAAATTGAGGTACGAGGATGATTTCATTCAATCAAAGTGGGGTCTTTTTCTTCAATCTGGGTTTTATGGCTGGAAATTGTTCCTAAATTTTGTTGTTTTTTTTTTTTTTTTGTTGCAAAAGGTTGAAACTTTTCTCTGTTTTGATTTGTTGCATGCTATGATTCAACACTTAAAGGTCATTTCTTTAATCTGGTTTTGTTTTTTTTGTTGGGTTTGGAGCTGTCTCAATTTTGTCCCTTTCTTTGTTTTTGTTATTGTTGCATGTTATGGTTGAGAAATGGTTAAAGGTTTTAGCTTTGTTTTGTGTTTGTTGTCTTTGAAGGAACTGAGTAAGTCCATGTTTTGCCATGGGACAATTGTGGAAGTGAGTTCTGTCACAGACAAAGGGGAAACTTCGTGGGTTCCTGCTATGATTGTTACAGAGATTGAAGAGGATGACGAGAAAAAATTCATTGTCAAGGACTGTAATAAGTACTTGAACTACAATGGTGATGAGGCAAGACCAAACAAGATCGTTGATCCTCGCCGTGTTAGGCCTGCACCACCGCCTGTTTCCTCGGTTGAAGAGTACACATTGTTGGAATGTGTTGAGGCGTTTCGTGGTTCGAGTTGGCGTCAAGGGTTGGTGAGGGGAATTCTCTCTCAGAAACAGTACATGGTTAGTTTAGGGGATACAAAGGAGGAATTGATATTCAGACACTCGGAACTTAGGCCTTTGATGGAGTGGGAAGACGGGATTTGGCTTAGAGGAACAAAGAAGGTATTATTCACTAATTTCTGTCAAACATTCTGTTAATTCTTGTTTATTGGTATGAATGGAACCTGTTGTGTTTTTTTTTTCATCCTCAGCAGCAACCGGTAAAAGAAACTCCTTCCAACAGCGTAAAAAAGAAGTCAATGCGCTCTTGTTCTTCTGGTGCTAAACCAACGACTCCTAAAAGCACTACAAAGCGTACGAAAAGATCCGTGAATTTTGAGGAAAATGGCGAGACACTCAGCGAGGCTGAAACTGTAGCCGTGAGTTAGACACTCACTGATTTCGTTTGCTTTCATGTCTTTAAGGTTGTTTTACAAATTATGTCTCCCGAAATTAGGCCGCCGCTGAAGAATCGGGAAAGAAGATGGCTGGTGCTGTTATGAATGAAGATACTCCTTCGGTCATAATCCCGCAAGTGAAATCAATAGGTAATAATTTTGATCATCTGTAGCTTCATGAGTTTAATTCCTGCATCATGAAATTGATCTATAATTCCACTGCTTGTCACTTTGTCCAGCAAAAGAATCTGTTTCATCTGTAACCCCGTCCCCTGTAATAACTGCAACACCGTTGAAACAACCGGTGGCTGAAACTGGAGGAGAGACAGCTCCTGAGAAGGCACCCGAGGAAGTGAGTAATCAGAATGGTATGGGAACTGATTCAACTCGACAGAAGGTAAAGTTAGGTCGTCGTTTGAAAAATAATCATTCTCGCTTTCACTAGATGGTGCTTATTATCTTAGCCTTCATGATTGTTATCTATCATTGAAACGATGGTTTGACATTATTTACGCAGATGCCCGAGGACGAGAGTAGAAAAAGAAAAAGAGAACATGAACAACACTCGGACCTGAATGAAACTGGTATGTCTAAACCGGCATCAGTTATAGTTTTGGTATCTTTGTTTCTTGCCATATCTTAAATCATACCATTGGCTGTAATTTTGTAGATGGGACTTGCAATGGTACAAGGGCTGAGATCAATAATACGAGTAAAAATATCTGCAACGATGGTGATGTTGATGATCAGCCTCTCTCTACTTGGATAGGTAATTTATCTACTGGTTCGGAAATCTTTTCAATATAGCAATTTCTTTTCAAAGTAGCTGAGATGCATTCTTGTTAAAATTTTCTGGAAGTATATGCTAAAACAATTTTGTTTTTTTGTTTTTTCGATATATTCAGAGCTATCCCCTGATCATACCCCAAACATGGTGAAGAATTCTGCTGCTATTGCTCATCTTGAGGAAACACCAGGAGAAGATACAGTTATGATTTTGCCTTTTGCAAAGAAGAGTCCGTTTTGGAAGACATGTGAATCAATGGAAGGTTTCAAATCAGTACCACAGAGACCGCACTTCAGCCCATTGGTCGAAGCTAAAGAAGATTTCCGTGAGTGGTCAGCGGTTGGCATGATGGTGACCTTTTACGGGTTACTAGAGGAAGTCAAAACCCTGAAAATCGATGATTCCACAAGCAAACTCAATAGCCTGAGTGTTTCTTTTGCGGAGCTAGAGAAGCACGGTTTTGACGTTGCAGCCCCTCAGCTACGGATCAGCAAAGTCTTGTCTCTCCAAGATGGTCGAGCAAAGAAGACAGAGGAAATGAAATGTTTCGAGAAGAAGATCGAAGAGGAACAGAGCGAAATGCGCAAGTTAGAAGAAGAAATGGCTGAGTTGGAGCGCAAAATTCTCGAGTTGCAGAGACAAGATGCGGTTGCGAAAGAGGAGAAGGAAGCGAGTGACAAAAGGATGGTTGAGATGAAGTCAAGTGCAGAAACTACTAAGCAAGAGATTGAAGATGTTGAGCTTGAGTTTCAAAAAACTCTGTCTGCTCCATGGTAACAGTTAAAGAAGATAACAAAACTATGAATTAGCTCTAAACTCTTGTGTTTTGGTAAATCAAAATTTCGAGTAAAAAAAAAAGACTTGAAAGGGTTGTCTGAGATTGTTTAGCTTTTATGGTTATGCTTAAGAGGTTAGTTTGACTTATTGTTTTAAGGTTTAATCAGAAAAATCTTATCTTATAAACAAAATTCGAATTCGGTTTAGATTTGGTTTGATTATTAAGTCGGTATAAAAAAATATTATTTATTAATTTAATCTCAGATGACGACAGTTACAAAGCAGGAAAAGCTCGTAGTAAGAGGTCATTCATCATCGAGCTCGTTAATTTAGGGCCCAGTAGATATTTTTGGGTTTTTAATATTCTTCTTAATTCTTTACAATATTTATTTTATAATTTCAAGCGCCAAAAAAAAAAAAAAAAAAAAACAAAATTCGACATCTTTACCTTCTCACAATTAAATCATGGCGTATCTTCTTCTTCTTCCACTAACACTTGTGTTTTGACTGTAAGAAAAAAGAGAAGTGGGTTTGCTTCTTCTTCATCTCTCTAGGGTTTTCGGATTTCAGGGTTTCTAGAGCATAAAAAAAGGAGCGATTTTTCAGAGTAATAATCATGTTGCTAAATCAAGACAAGGAGCAATTGAAATCCATTAGAAAAGACAGTGCAGTTGAAGTTTCTTCTGAAGACGAAGGTTTTAAAGGCGCTTGGTACAGAGCAATTCTACAAGAAAACCCAACAAAATCAGGACGGAAAAAGCTCCAAGTCCGTTACACGACATTAGTCGACGAAGACCGTTCGTCTCTTCTTACCGAAGTCGTCGGACAGAGGTTTATCCGACCAGTCCCACCGGAGGATCTGAACGAATTTGAGGAAGGATCGGTGGTCGACGCTGATCTGAAAGATGGGTGGTGGACTGGTGTTGTGATAAAGAAATTGGAAGATGAAAAGTTTTTGGTTTACTTCGATTCTCCACCAGACGTGATTCAGTTCGAAAAGAAGCAGCTTAGGACTCATCTTGACTGGATTGGCTCGAAATGGGTCCGACCTGAAAACAAGGTATGTGGCTTTTGTTTAATCGACGTGGGTCCTTTGTTTTGCATGTCAAAGTTTTCAGCTTTTTTCACTGTGAAGCTTATCTATTGCTATCTCTGTTTGTCTGTCTTGTAATGAAGGAATTGAGTGAGTCCTTGTTTAGATCGGGAACATTTGTTGAAGTGAGTTGTAAGATTGATAAACTAGAAGCTGTTTGGGTCCCGGGATTGATTGTTAAGGAGATTGAAGAAGATGGTGAGAAGAAATTCATTGTCAAATGTTGTAATAAGTCTTTGAGCTTCAACGGTGATGAAGTGAAACCAAACATAGTCATTGATCTGTGCAACGTCAGGCCTATACCTCCTCCGTTTTTTGTTAAAGAGTATGAATTGTTGGATCGTGTTGACGCGTTTCGTGGTTCGGGTTGGCGTCAAGGTCTGGTGAGAGGAATTCTCTCTGATAAACGTTATACGGTGAGTTTCGTGGCTACGAAAGATGAGTCGGTATTCCAACACTCGGATCTTAGGCCTTCAAAGGAATGGGAAGATGGTGTTTGGCATCAAGGACCAAAGGTATGTTTTTCTCACTTGTTTTTACTCACATTGTGTCCAATTTGGTTTTATTGTGAGTAAGTTATAATGTTCTTTCTATTTTCAGAGGAACACTGATAAAAATACTCGGTCAGACGGAAAAAGAAAGATGTCAGTAGCTATGGACACTACATTGAGTGAATTTACTGCGTTGTGCCGACCGAAGAAACTGAAGATAATCCACTCTTCTACTGCTGCTAAGCCAATCACTCGTGCCTCATTATCTGCTGGAAGAAATGCTGCGATAACTCCTAAAAGGACTACAAGGCATACCAAAAAATCCCCGAATTCTGCAGAAAATACTGAGACAGCCAATGAGCGTGAAACAGAACTCCGTGAAATTGTAGCTGTGAGTTATTGATTTTCATGCCGTGTGTTGTGTTTGGCGCTGCTTTAGCAGGGATCTTCCTGTTCTGATTGTTGAACTCCATTTGTTTTACTAATGATGTGTAGGCAATGGAATTACCATTAGCTCCGGAATCGGGAAATCAAATGGCTGATGATGTGATGAATGGTGATGCTACGCCTGTCATAACCCCTCAAGTTATACCAATAGGTAATTTTGATCTTCTTTAGCCTCCAATTTCTGTTGGATTCTGTGTTGAATGGTTTAACTTTAACCTCACCAGTGGTATCAGACGCTTAAGTGTGAGCTTCCATAGCTCCAAAATCTGATGGATTCTCTTGTCCTTTTTTCATATCTGCATCATGAAACTGATCTACATTGTGTCTGTTTCCAGAAAAGGATTCTGCTCCACCTGTAACCCCGGTCATAAGCGCAACACTGGTGAAAGAACCAGAGGCCAAAACTCAAGGAAAGGCATCCCCTGAGAAGACCCTTCAGCTAATAAGGATGCAGAATGGCTTGGGAATTGATTCAACTGGAGAGAAGGTAAAGTTAATTCATGATTTGGTTTAAACATTAATCATTCTAACTTCTCGCTACTACATCCTTTGCTTGTTATTTATCTTTGAAAGGTTTTCCTTTGGGTTCTACACATTTTATGCAGATGTCTTCAGAGCATAACATGCGAGAATACAGTCGTAAAAGGAAAAGGGAACAGAAGCATGACTCAAACCTTAATGATACAAGTGATGATATATGTGACGATGATGATGATGATCAGCCTCTCTCTGCTTGGATCCGTGGAGGAAAATCATCTACTGGTTCTGATAAATCAAGTAAGACACTTCTTTTTTGTTATATAAATTTGCTCTATTACATTAGCTCATTAGATGTGTCCTTTGGAACAGTATGCTAAAAAAAATTCTTTTGTTTCTCATTGTTGATCTATCCAGAGTTATCCCCTGCTCGAACCTCCAATGCGGTTAAGACTTCTGCTGATCATGGAACCCGAGCAAATGAGGATACAACAATGATTCTGCCTTTTGTGAAACACTCGCCGATTTGGAAAGTGTTTGAAACAATGGAGATCTTCAAAACAGTAAAGCAGACTCCGCATTTCATCCCGTTGCTCGAGACGAGGGAAGAGTTCCGTGAAGGGTCAGCCGTGGGTGAGATGGTGAAATATTCCGGTTTAATAGAGAGAGTCAAAAATCTGCAACTTCACACTCCCAAAAGCACACTAGAGACACTGAAAGAGTGCTTTTCCGAGCTTGAGAAGTATGGATTCGATGTCACAACGCCTATATCACGTATCGACATGCTGATCCCTCTCAAAGATAAACGAGTAGATAGAGAGGAGGAACTAAAAGATAAGGAGAGACAGATGGCAGAGGAAGATATCAAAAGGCAAAAGGTTGAAGAAGATATGCGAGGAGTTGAGCGCAAGATTCTCGAGCTGCAGAGCCGAGAAGCGGACTTGAAAGTGAAGAAGGAGGCATCAGAGAAAGAGATTGCTCGAATGCAGCTATGTGCATCAGCCCTTGACAAAAATATTCAAGACGTGGAGCTTGAGTTTCAGTCGATTGTGTCATCTCCTTGGTGATATCTCCATGATCAACCGTAAGCTCTTTTGTGTAAAGGTATAGTTAGAAACAAAACCATGATGAGCTCTCTAAGCTCTGTGTAGCAAATGGAAGCTTAGATTAGATGTAAGTAAAAAAACTTTTGGCCCTTATGGTTAAGGTAGACGATAATGTTATGATAATGTTAGTATTAAGTATTAACTAATCTTTTGAAGATTAATTAGGAAAAATCTAGAACCAGTCACCTTGTAGATCTTTTGATGAAGATATGAAAACTGGTTGTTCAGTGGTATTTTGGTAGTGATGAAGTGCTAATTCTTGGTGAAATATTACTTTTCTGATTCCATTATTAATTTTGGACACTAATCAACGTGGTTAGTGATTGATTAGTGGTTTCATTAGATTTAGCTAGAAAATTTAGCTGTGCAATTACTAAGGTGGAGGTTATTGGTGATGAATTTATTTGCGTGGGTGATGAAATTCTAAACATATCACTTTTTAAAAAATGAAAAAAAATTCACAACCATGTTTTTATAATAATGGCTTCGACTGATTTTTTTTTCTTTACATATATATCTTGTAGATTCATTTCCATATTAATAATTCGTTTATGTTATTATTAAAAATCTTATTAACATTTTTTGTAAATATATATGCAAAAACACAAAAGTTATATATTTTTGGATATAGATTTATAATCGACAAAAATATATTAAATAAAAAAACAAAACAAAAGGAATGGTTTCCTTGAGAAAAAAAAAAGTGTAGCAAGCAAAAGTTTCAAACTACAAAACCTAATATACATAAATGAATTAAAGATGGAGATAACAAATGTGATATTTGGCGACAATAAAAAATGGATAGGAGCCTAAAGATTCGGTGTGACTTAGAAGGTTCCGTATCCTCCATAGTATCTTATTCTAATTCCTTTTTTTGCCAATATTTTTCTTTTATAATCATGAAATTCTGGACCGAAATCCGATATATCTCAAGGATAAATGTAGCCGTCGAGTAGTCAATTCACCGAATTTTCTAATGGATTTAAAACGTGACACTATTTCGACTGGTCGAAGTGTTCCAATATTTATTTTAATACTAATTTGTCTCTTTTTATTTTATTTTCTCTGTGTATATATATAGTTTGATTTGCAAATTGTTCAAGAAAATTTTAAACCAGTTATTGCTTGAGCCCTACAACTGTGAGTCTGTGACACATTAATGCGACCGGTCTTGTTGTCCATGCATTACATTTATTTAATTTTTATTTTTCAAATATTCTGCAAGAATTTATCTCAACATTTTTAAATCGACCCATATTTTTCTTTCTATCAGTGAAATACGATATATATGTTATATTAGTGGTACCTTCTTAGGTTTTGTTTTAAATAAATGTTTTACAACGTACTTCGATTGGAAATAAACGACAGCTTACGAAGTCCAATAATTTGCGTCGATATGTAGATAAAATAAATGTATGGATAAAATAAAATAAAAGTCATTAAATTATTTGCTGCTCATATAGGTTTATGAAAAAAATCCAACTTAACAAAAAGAAATGAAAATTGATTAAAAATTTCTATGACTTTAATTTGTTGGTTTTATGAGCAATTTTCGACTTGACTTCGACTCTTTTTTTTTTGCTGACTTATTAGGCTGAAACATAACAGTTAGAAGTTGGAACAAACAATAATTAAAAAAGCTAAGTTGACAAACAAAAATTTGAAAATTATTTCGTGATCTATTAAACAAATAGTTGAAAAAAATTAATCATTTGTATTTGACCGCTTACTTGGAATAAGTCTAAACAAAACAAGAAGTTTAAATATATTATAATCACTTTATATAATAACAAACAAAAAATCAACACGGTAGCCTTTGATCCGTTGGAATTGCTCGCTGAAAACTTTTTATAAGAATTGATATTTTCTAAAAAAAATAATCGGTCTAATACATATTGACATTGATATTAAAAGCTATCAGAAATTTTGGTGATATTTTTCAAATGTTATCTTATTTAAGATGTAGACCCGAGTGAAGAAATGTGGATCCATTAATATTATGTACGGACCAACAGATTTTTTTTAATATAAAGCGAAAAGTATTTTGCATGATGGAGAGTCTCTTTACAATTTCAAACATGAACGACTTCTTACAAAATAATACAATAACATAATTATTTTATTAATCTTTAATTGTCACAATCTTTGTCGAGATCGTTAAGTTTTTAGTGATTAGATCGAGTAATTAAACTGTTTCCTCACGTTAATCGAGATCATGGGATCTGTTTTTACTAAGTCCACACATTTAATCATTGTATTAGATTTTTTTGACACACGCCAAGCGCGAAATTAAATGATTAAATAGATGGATTAATCGATTTTAATATATACAATTTTTTTAATATTTACACGTGTATAACAAAACATATAATTTATAATATCTATAAACGTACAAAATGATATATATTGTGTATAAATGTAATAAAATTAAATACTTTTGATCAAGCATATGTTAATGTCATTGATTTTAATATTTTTATGTGTAAAATTGATTAAAAATATGCAAATATTATTTATTTCAATATTTTTAAGTGTAAAATTGATCTTCATATTTTTCCGTCTAAATTGATTTTTATAATAATAAAAAACTTGTTAATATATCATAAAAATTAAAAATAGATATGACAAGTCTAAAATATTATATCTAGTTGGGTTTAAATTTGTAAAACATGTATTAATGGGTTTATGTTATAAAATTAATGAGAATATGTAGAGATTTCCATCATGGCATATATTTTTAATTGAAATCTTCAGATTGGTTAAAATTAAATGATGTGTCTTTTAAATTGTTGATTGTTTGACACTTAGAATTTTTTTTTAATGTCTCTCTGTTAATATATATATATATATGATTACTCGATATCATAAATGTTGTGTTGAGTGAACGTTATAACTTATAAACCAAAAATAGAAACTGATAATTTTTTTTTTTTTTTTGCCATTATGACTTAATAATTATATCTGCAAAATCGACTGGATTATCACTTACCAGTAACCACGTGACGGTAAATGCAATAGTAAATACAAAACAACTTTACGAAATGAACCACAAAACGTTTTAGTTTGGGAAAATGTCAAAAAAGCTTTCGTCACAAATTATAAAACACTGAAAATCATGATTTTGCAAATTGATTCTCAGAGTTGGATACAAGTTGTAAACTGAAAGAAAAAAAAAGATTTAATTTGTATAGTTGCAACAAATTGTAATAAATGATTGTGCAAATTGATTCTCAAAGTAGGATACAAGTAGAAAAGAGACTATTTTACTCAATGTGTCTTCTAAATTAATCACATGCTTTATAAAATCATACTACTGTTTTTTATAAAGGACGTAATTTCAATTAATGGAAAAGCAGTAGTTGAAGATTTATGGAAAAGTTAACTTTCGGCTAACAACACTAATAGCTAAATGTATAGCACAATAATCAATTGGTTGGATCCATTTTCTTTTGTTTCACTTTTTTTCTTCTCTTCTTTATTATTTACACATTGATATTGAAACTTAAAAATAAAAATATTAAAAACGAAAGACACAGGCCTGGCCTGTATCAACCAACTCATATATTATTATATAAACCAACAACCATTTCTCAGCTCCTCAACTTATCTTCTTTCTCTCTGATCATTTTTCAAAGAATCCTAAACAAAGACATTTTAAAAATAAACTTCTTAAAAAACTGGAAAAAATAACAATTAATCCGACCTGCCGGATCCGAACAAGCAACCTAAGGATCATCTGCAAATTACTACAATCCTCCGATCTACCAACTGAGCTATAAGGTCAGTTGCTTAATCTCCATTTTTTGTAATTATGATTTTGTTTGCTTTTAGGATTTGAGATCAGGATAATATTGTTGTTTTTGTGTGTTTTACAATTAAGAATCTCAACTACCGCCCAGTAAACTAAATTATTTAATCTAATCACTGGTTTTTATTTGAGTGATCTTCGTTATGATAACAAAAGAAATATAGTTATAGTTTAAACAAGTTCCTATCAACAAAAAAAAGTTTAAATAAGTTTGTTTAGTTATACAAAACTAATTAAGGAGACATTTTATGTTTTGAAAAGAGAATGGAAGAGTTCAAGTGTTTAACTATGAAGATTCATCTCTCTATGTGCTAATTACATAACACACACACATCACTTTCATACTTATTGTTTTTTTTTTTTCTTTTTCCAGAAGTTTTCATATTCTCGTTAAATTCATCCACTTGCAATATTATGTAAAAATAGAGAAGATGATGAAAAAGGATAGAGAGAGTGAAGCCAGGGTTATGCATGCTCTCACGTTTAGGGCGTGACTCTAAAACTAGTGGATTATTTTGTGGTATTATTATATTATAATTTTAGTTGAAATTAATGGGTGAAAAAAGTGGAAGCTCGACTTGTACTTTCCTTGGATCCTTGGGAATAAACATATGCACTTAATATCCATTCATTTTTAAATCATGACTATGGAAACCAAGTTAGTGTCGAATCTAAATGGTGTAGTAAGTGGTATCTTAGGTTGTTTATCATAAATGCAGAAACTTTGGTTGTGCACTCGATCGGTATGGTTAGGTGGTCCGGACTGGTGACAATTAATGCCATTCTCTATTAGTGAAATTATAATATAAAGTTTTTTATTTTTATTTATAATCATATTAAAAGTACGAGTAGGCAAGAAGATTCATTCATGAAACTTTAGTATCTGTCTTTCAACGATTATGTATTTTTCACTAATTTTATAATTAAGTCAATTGTTTTAGTTATTTTCTCTCATTTGATTTCGCATTTTTTTCTTAACATGTTGTAGTGTTGTACTATTCATTATCCGTAGTGTTAACCGATTGAGACCAACCTACGTACTTTCATATATTAACTACGTTGGTTGGATTTTAAATTGAAAGCATTTTATCCCAAAAAAAAAACCAAGTTGGTTGGATTTATCGTATCTTTTGGCAACAAAAAAATCTTTTTAATTATTTTGTATTAGAAAATAACTTCGAAAGTTTCTCTTCAAAGAAAAATAGAAGACGAGAGAAATAGAGAATGAAGTCTTTTGCGGCGAAGGTGGAAGAAGGAGTTAAAGGGAAAGATGGAAAGCCGTCGGTAGGTCCGGTGTACCGGAATCTTCTATCGGAAAAAGGTTTTCCTCCGACTGATTCTGAAATCACCACTGCTTGGGACATTTTCAGGTACATATATATATTTATAATTTTCTTATAATATCATATTCCTTTTTTAGTTTCTATATATTTTTTGTTATAATGAATCTCTTTTGGGTTTTGTTAGTAAATCAGTGGAAAAATTCCCTGAGAATAAGATGCTTGGATGGCGTCGAATCGTCGATGAGAAGGTGATTTTTTTAATAGAGAAAAAAAATGACTGGACTTATGTGTGTACATATTGTTTTATACGTGTATTTGTACGGATCGATTAGGTTGGACCGTATATGTGGAAAACGTATAAGGAAGTATACGAAGAAGTTCTTCAGATCGGGTCTGCATTACGAGCTGTTGGAGCTGAACCTGTAAAATTTTTTTTATATTAATACATATACCTTTTTCTCAAATCAACTCATTATTATTAATTTTTTGGAGATTTATCATATATATTGAAATAAAATGTTACAATATGTATATATGTAGGGGTGTCGAGTGGGGATCTATGGAGTTAATTGTCCCCAGTGGATCATAGCAATGGAGGTCCATCTCTTTTTTTTTTTAATAAAAATTTCTCTGATTGATTTTTCTATCAAAATTTCTTCATTAAATCTAACAATAATTATGCTACACATTTTTGTAAAAATATTTAGGCTTGTGCAGCTCACAGTCTAATCTGTGTACCTCTATATGATACATTGGGTAGGTTAAAGTTTATTTTCTTGTGACTATATAATTTTTTTTTGGCTCGAACTTTAAAACACGTGACTACAAAAATTTGCTTTTTAGGCCCGGGAGCAGTCGATTATATCGTTGATCATGCAGAAATCGACTTTGTGTTCGTCCAAGACACAAAAATTAAAGGAGTTAAGATCTTTGAAATTTATCTCACTAATGAATTTATGAATTTTGAGAAACATTTATTTATGTGAGTAATTAACTTCTTGATTTTTAATGTTATTGAAATTTAGCTTCTTGAGCCAGATTGCAAATGTGCTAAACGGCTAAAAGCTATAGTTTCCTTCACTAATGTGACCGAAGAACATACCCTCAAGGCTTCAGAAATTGGAGTCAAAACATACTCTTGGCTCGATTTTCTCCATATGGTTCGTTTCTCTTTTTATTTTGTAAATGATAAATTTTTACTACATCCTTACGTTATTTTATAATTTATATGTTCGGACCATTCTTTGTGGTATTTAATGACCGGCACATGTGGTTAAACCAACTTGACGGCATTTGATCTTTCGTGTATATGCATAGAATTAAATGAATTAGGTGCCCACCACACATGATACACCTACCACATTGATAATTGGTAAATATAAATTTGTCTTGACTATTTCACTGTTGACTAATTGACCAGGGACAAGAGAAGCCAGAAGAGACGACCCCGCCTAAGCCGTTTAACGTGTGCACCATAATGTACACGAGTGGCACGAGCGGTGACCCTAAAGGTGTGGTTTTGAGTCACGAAGCGGTTGCGACTTTCGTTGTTGGGATGGAACTTTACATGGACCAGTTTGAAGACAAGGTAAACCCTGAATTATATAATTTAAAGAAACACATGAAACATTTATATAAAATCGAAGGATTTTAACCGAAACTCAAAATTAATTTCTAAGACATATGAAAGAATGGTGGTCTACTATGATTAAAATCGCGGTGAAACAATTACTACTTCAAATTATATATTAAAATGTATAATATTAATAGTTTATATAAATTAGATTTAAAAGATAGTTAAAATATTAATAGTTTATATAAAATATTTTATTTAAAAGATTAATATTAATTATGAGGGAGTGCAAAGATAATTTTTTGTGTGAAAAGAATATATAAAGTCACTAATCAAGTAATCATACATTTGAATTTAACAAATGGGATCCGAATTTTGGATACTTTAAAATTTGTTATTAGTATGAAGAGAATATGATAAGTAATTAAGCATATGATAATGACTTAAAAGTAATATTTAACTACTATAAAAGTTATAAACCAAAGTTTCTATTTAAAGAACAAAAAAATCTTCTTTAAAAGTTAAAACACTTTTAGACTAACACCTTAGCAAAAAACAATATTTTTGTTTGTTTCTGCTTTAACAAACAAGGACTTAACATTAAACAACGTCGTCTTGCTTAATCCTCTGTTTTTTGTACTAATCCTCTGTTTTCTTTGGGCTGATTAAATACGAGTAGATGACACATGAAGATGTTTATCTCTCCTTCTTGCCCTTGGCTCATATTCTTGACCGTATGAATGAGGAATACTTCTTCCGAAAAGGCGCTTCCGTTGGCTATTACCATGGAGTATGTTAAACTCTTAAAAGATATAATAAAATTATGATCAAATTATTGAATAAAAATGGATATAAATTGGATATGTTGTTTTTTGTGTAGGATTTGAATGTGTTACGCGATGACATTCAAGAATTGAAACCGACTTATCTAGCTGGAGTTCCGCGAGTTTTCGAGAGAATCCATGAGGGGATTCAAAAGGCTCTTCAAGAACTTAACCCAAGAAGGAGACTTATCTTCAATGCTCTCTACAAACAGTAAGCAACTTCATTGTTAATCGCTCTGTTTTCTCTAATGATTTAACGTTGTGAAAACAAAATGATGATGCAGCAAGCTTGCGTGGATGAATCGTGGATATTCTCATAGTAAAGCTTCACCCATGGCTGATTTCATAGCTTTCAGAAAGGTTAAAAACAGTTGGAAACAATTGATTTTTCTTAGTATTTTGGGAGTTTTTTTTACCAACTTTTTCGCGGTTTTTTCTTCTTCTTTCTATTAAAGATTAGAGACAAATTGGGAGGTCGAATCCGGCTGCTAGTATCTGGAGGAGCACCTTTGAGCCCTGAGATTGAAGAGTTCTTGAGAGTTACTTGTTGTTGCTTTGTCGTCCAAGGCTACGGTATATATATTCATCTCCTCTGCATTCTAGGATTTCTTCTCTCTGTTTCGTGCCTGTCAAGGAAGGTCAATGTTGCTGTGATTGTTTGCATTAGGTCTAACGGAGACCCTCGGAGGAACGGCTTTGGGTTTCCCGGATGAGATGTGTATGCTTGGGACGGTTGGTATCCCGGCGGTTTACAACGAGATACGGCTTGAGGAGGTGGCGGAAATGGGATATGACCCATTGGGGGAAAATCCGGCAGGCGAGATTTGTATAAGAGGAAAATGTCTGTTTTCTGGGTATTACAAGAACCCTGAACTCACTGAAGAAGTCATGAAAGACGGATGGTTCCATACAGGTGACTGATTTATTGAAACAAAGATTTCGATTGTTCTGATTCTTGTTTCTAAATTGTTCTTGATGTGGGTGGGATGTTTTTAACAGGAGATATAGGTGAGATTCAACCAAATGGAGTACTCAAGATCATCGATCGTAAGAAGAATCTGATCAAACTCTCTCAAGGAGAATATGTTGCTCTCGAGCATTTGGAAAACATCTACGGACAAAACTCTGTTGTGCAGGATGCAAGTTTTTCTAACTCTGAATCATGGTTTCTTGTCAAGCAAGAAAGCCATCTTTTTAGGGTTTTCCTCATTTATCCTTAAATTGTTGTCTGATTTTTCTCTATGTTTGTTTTATCAGATATGGGTCTATGGAGACAGCTACAAATCAATGCTTGTCGCGGTGATTGTTCCCAATCCAGAAACCGTAAACCGGTGGGCTAAAGATCTTGGTTTTACTAAACCATTTGAAGAACTATGTTCTCTCCCGGAGCTACAAGAACACATCATCTCCGAACTCAAGTCCACGGCAGAGAAGAACAAGGTTTGTTTGAAATGGTTTGCTTTGTCTGAATCAAAATTCTTCAAAATTTTGTTTCTAAATAAATACTTATACAAGAATTATTCGTAAATGTGACAAATAATAGCTAAGAAAGTTTGAGTACATCAAAGCGGTAACGGTGGAGACAAAACCTTTCGACGTAGAAAGAGACTTAGTGACTGCGACGCTCAAGAATCGGAGGAACAATCTTCTAAAATATTATCAGGTTTCAATCATCTTAATTTTACTTTATTTTATACATATTGTTGGATTTAAATGTTTGTAACCATTCCATCCGTTAACGTTCCATTATACAGGTATCAGTCGACGAAATGTACCGAAAAGTGGCGACAAAGAAAATCTGAAAGTGTTACGATGATGTGTGTGGTATTGATAATTATGTTATATATATCAATAATTGATAGAAATGAGCCTTGTGGTTTCTGTAATATTTTATTTTTATGTTGTATGACCGTTTACATCAATTATTTAATTTTCCATGCAACTTACGTTTTCTAATTGTTTCCATCACCGGTTTAATCCGACCCGGAATCCGATAATTCATTCTGTGAATCCAGATCATATAAAACTCTAAAAAAACTTCTTGTGTGAGATTTCTCTGATTCATAGCTTTGAATAATCTAGAAACTACATCAGAATGAAGAAAACGACGTACGTAACGTACTCAAGAGAAATTGAGTCATTTAATGCCATATTATACCACTGAAATTATAATATAATTTTTTTATTAAATTTATGTATATAGTAAGTAAATTAAAGTACGGAATACGCAAGCAGAGATCAAACCTTTCGACGTAGAGAGAGACCTAGTGACTGCGACGTTCAAGAATCGGAGGAACAATCTTCTCAAGTATTATCAGGTTTCAATCATCTAAATTTCACTTTAATTTTTATAGAGTAGTTATTGCTGAATCTAAATGTTTGCAACCATTTAATCCGTTAACGTTCCATTATACACTAGTACTAGTTGATAGAAATGAACCTTATGCTTTTCTGCAATAATTTATTTTTATGTTGTATGATTAGATTTTTTTTTTATGTAACATTTAAGTCTCTACCTGATTATTTTCTTGGATAATTTACTAGTTCTAATCTATAGTATTAGAACGGATATAGCAGTTTATTTTGCGTGGGTAAATCATAATAATAATAAAAAAAAAGAATTTGGATCTTGTGAAAATGTAAGGCGTGACAATGAATTGTTCAAAACCTCACTTATAAGAAGATCTATATACGATGGACAAGACTTTATTGTTCAACATGTGAGTTTTCCAACTCTTTCTTCTCCAGCAAGTACCTCACTTACAAATATGAATTGATGGCGTGAAAGGCTAAAGATGCGATTATATCCCTTTTTCATGGGGACCGTTAAACACAATTATAAAATATATAACAAATATAATTTATATTAAAAAAAGCAAATCTTGAAGAAAAAAAAACAGTTCTCGACAAACAAAAAAATTAAGAAACCCTCGAGTCGCCATCACCCACAAGCCGATGTAAAAGACTCAAAAAACGAGGCCATGAAAGTCATGATAGACCTTATATCCCTTAAAAGCCCAAACAACGAAAAGCAAAGAAGTGTTGATGGATCTATCAATCACCTAAACAAGAACAACGAAGGTTTCCTAGAAGCTTCATGTGTGCTGCTCAACAATTCCAATAATTTCTTATGCAGGATAAGGGAAATGATTAGAATTAAGATAATTAAGTATTATTTATATTTTATATATTTTAATAAACTTTTTATTTTAATTAGAGTTAGGGTTTTCTAGGTTTTTGAAGTTTCTTATAAATAGTCTCTTAAACTTATTGTTTTGTGAAGTTGTTGTTTTTGATAATTAATAAAAAAAGTTTTGAGCTTTTTGAGAGAAGAGTAATATCATCCTTATGTTGATTTTCATCAAATAAGAATCATGTCTTTTCGAATCTTTTGGTTGAGCTGGCAGGTCTCAATCGATTCTCTCGAATCTATTGGTTGAGCTGTTTATTCATGCAAAATTCGTGCATAATTTTTTGCAGGTGCATATCCAAACAAGTTGAGAAGGGATTCATTCGTCAAAGAGTCGCATCAGGAGTGATTCCACCATAAGGGTCTTCAATCTGTTTGATTTTGCTTGCATAAACTGTTTTCCTATGTGGTATTTTTTCATATTCTGTATCTTCCAGGTCACTGACAAATTTGGTAATGTAATATTCATCTTCTTCATCTACTACCACTGTACTTTTCCATTCATGTTTAACATTGACTTGCACAAATGACCCACGGCCATTGATTTTTTGTTCCACTTCCTGAAGACCAAAACCAACCGAAAATACATGTTTAGCAACACAAAATAAAAAAAAAACAAAAAAATTTAAAAACCAAAAACCAAATTGGAGTCAAAGCATACTCTTGGCTCGATTTTCTCCACTTGGTTCGTCTCTTCCGTATGATGTGAACATAGTTTTGTATTTTACGTTATTACAATCTTTCATATACTATAAAATCAGACCATTATTCGAGGTATTTAATGATAACGGTAATACATATACTATATAGTATTACAATTTCATATATGCTAAACATGAATGGAAATCTGCAGTGGTGGTAGGTGGAGAAAAAGGATATTATACTATCAAATATGCCACTGACCTGGAGGATACCGAATATGAGAAAACTCCGCCTAGGGAAACCTTTCATGCTAGCAAAATCAAATAGGTGGAAGACGGTGGAATCACTCCTCCTGATGCGACTCGATCTCCTACTGAAGAATTAGATGACTATTCTTCTTCCCATGGAAATCCTCCCGCTGTAGCTGTTCCTGAAGCAATTTATGAAGATGACCCTTCTGAAGATGACTACACTGTTGCAGAAGACTCTCGTGAAGTAGTCGTTCCTGGTGGAAATTCTGAAGAAGTCATCCCTGATGATGGAAATACTTCTGCTGTGGAATTTATTCTACCTTTCGAGAAGTCCTTGCCCGATTGGAAGGAATTCGAGTCGATGGATGCCTTCATAGGCCAACGCCCTCATTTCCGTCCGTTGATGGAGTTGCAAAAGAACGAAATTGTTTGCGAAGGATATGCTTTTGGCCTCGTTCGTGCATTTTGTGGCATACTACAGAAGGCACAACATCCGGAGGAAGTCCCCATTGGACAGCTGGAGAAATATCGAATCTCTCTTTCGGTTATGGAGAAGGAGGGATTCGATATCAAGAAACCGCTATCTGTCATCTTAACGGAGTTAAGAACACGCCTGGAAGAAGAAATCACGAACCGTAGAAAAAGTCTTATTGCTGCGAAAGAGAAGATAAAGTCAGATGAAGCAACGCTCTGTGAGATCCTTTCAAAGAAGGAAAACATCTCCAAAGAGATTGACAGCCTCTTCGATCACAGGTAATCGAAATTTAATGTATTTTTTGTGTTACTGGCCTGAAATTGCTTCTCAATTTTGTTGCTTTCCTGCAAATGATCGATTTTTTCTTTGATGTTTAGCATGATTTGGTTGATAGATTTTTTTCTTTGATGTTTAGCATGATTTGGTTGTGAAAGCTTAGTGAGTGACTTAATTTGCTCTCTTTTTCCGGTTAGCTCTTGAGGCGTTGGATCTCTGGAACAATGGTGGAAGGTTAGCTGAGGCGTTGGATCTTTGGAACAATTGTGGAAGTGATGGGCTCTCTAAGCTCTGTTTTGCAAGTAGACTATATGCAAGTAAAAGACTTTTTGTCTATGGTTAAGCTAGACTAATATTTTGAAGATCAATTAGGAGGAACTCTTTTGATGAAGATATGAAGACTGCTTACTTGTTCAGTTACTTTTGTCTATGGTTAAGCTAGACTAATATTTTGAAGATCAATTAGGAGGAACTCATATGAAGACTGCTTTGCTTGTTCAGTGGTATTTTGGTGATTATATGAAGTGCTAATTCAGGGTAAAGATATTACGTTTCTGATTCCATTATTAATTGGACACTTAGTACACTAATCGATATGATTAGTCGTTTCCTTAAATTTAGCTGTCCAGTTACCGAAGGTGGAGGAGCTTTTTAGGTGATGAATTTATATCGTGTAGCTGCTGAATTTCTAAAATCTAAGATTCTAAACATATCGTTTTTTTATATAAAGAAAAATTCACAACAGCCTTTTTCATGAATAATATATCTTTGTAGATTCAGTTCCATATTATTAAATTTATGCTATTATTAAAAATCAAAAACGTTTAAAAAGGTGTATTAAATAAAGAAAACTAAAAAGTATAGTTTTATTAAAATAAAAAATAATATTTCTTAGCAAACAAAAGTTACGATTTCAAACTACAAAAACCTCGGCCTGAATTAGAAGATTTCAAATACATAAATGAATTAAAGACGGAGACGAGATAACAGGGAATATTTTGGATAGGAACCAAAGACTCGGCCTGAATTAGAAGGTTCTGTACGACTGGTTGGCTCTTGTTAAGATGGCAACAACACAACATACCAGAAACAAAAAAGCAGCGTTTTAAAATAAGCGGGTGCGTTTGCTCGAGTTATTAAAAACAGTTGAATACCTCCGATAATCGGCCCAATATATGAAAAGGCCCAATAAATCGAAAGAGAGAAATTTAACATTTTTTCCCAAAAGAAACCGGGAGAAACGAACCCGCCTAAACCGGCCGCGACTTGTGTTATTGGGATGGATCTCTGTTTGGACCAGTTGGAAGATAAGGTGGCTCTCTCTTTCAATCAATTTAAAGAAAACACTAAATACTTGTTTTTGCATTTTGTGGGGATAAACAGATATATTTAACTACGGTAAAATTATATAAATAATTACCATTTCAATGAACAAAAAAAAATCTTAAAACGATACATTATAGCAAATGAAATTTTAATTTCTGTTTCATATAAAGTTTCAAAAAAAAAAACTTATGTTTCATATACAAGGGATTAGCAGTTTAACACTAAACGATGCCGCTTAATTAATATGTTTCTTTTCGACTAATCTTCTGTTTTTTTCTCTTGGATTTAATTAAAACAATATCGTACGATTATATGACACATGAAGACGTTTATCTCTCGTTCTTGCCGTTAAGGTCATATTCTTGCGGTACAATGGCCTCGGAAGAGGCTGGCTCTTCTTAAGATGGCAACAACACGCAGTGCCGGTCCTGAAAATATATAGGCTACAAGCAAAAAAAAAATATTGGCCTTTCACCCAAGGCCGGTTCTGACAACACGGCATACCTGAAAAAAGAAAAGGAAAAAAAAAAAAAAAAAGGAAAGCAGCGTTTTAAAATAAGTGGGTGCGTTTGCTCGAGTTATTAAAAAGCAGGTGAAATACCGATAATGGGCCCAATAAATGAAATGGCCCAATAAATCGAAAGATAGAAATATAACATATTTTCCCAAAAGGAAAAGGAAGATTGTTGGGTATTAAAAGAAAAGAAGGATGACAGATATAGTCATAACTTTTAATCCTTGAAATCGATCGATCTAATATGCTTCTTCTTTCCAGAAGCAAGAAGGAAATCTATTGTGCCAAGCCCGAGTGGCTTGGGAAACGATTCAACTCAAGAGAAGGTATTGCTGTAACGTAATCCTCATGATTGCTCTTTTTGTAAAGAGTTAAAGAGATGATTTGCCTTCTCGATGATGTATTAACGCTTTTATGCACAGATGCCTGAGGAGCATAACAAGGAAGATACCAGTCATAAGAGGAAAAGAGGAGAACAAGAGCACCTCCACGATACTGGTATGTCTTAACTCTTTCATTCGATAAGCATTTCTCATTGCTTATGTGTCTCCACTGCCCAATGTAATAAGCAATTCTGCTACAGAATCAGTTGAGGAAATTGTTTTACCTTTTGCGAAAGACATTCCGTTTTGGAAGAAGTTTGAGTCAATGGAGGTCTTCACAAGGACACCGCAACGTCCTCACTTCGGTCCATTGGTTGAGACGCACGACGAAGTTCTTCGTGAAGGGGCTGCGTATGGTCTCATGTGGTCTTTTTCCAGATTAACAGAGAAAGTAGAAAATATGGACGTTCCCATAAGCCAACTAGATCTCTACAAACAGTCTTTTGCCATGCTAGGGGAGCACGGATTCCATGTTAGAGATTCTTTATCACGGATCAACGAGTTGTTGTCATCTGCCAAAGATGGACAAGCAAATATGTCGGAGGAACAGAAAGGTTTCGATGAATCTGGCAAAGAGCCAAAGCTGAAGAAGAGTCTAAACACAACATTACTCAGGTGCAAAAGCAGAGAAACGGCTTTGAAAAAGTAGACTCATGGGTGCGGAGACTCCTTTTATTTATGCTTACTGGTTTTCTTCTTTGTTCGTTGTTTTTCTGCATATTTATTAATCTAATCTTAGAAACATGATGTATTGCAGTCTCGGTGAGAACTCAACTTATATATTTTCAAAATTTTAGTTTTTTTTTTTTTTTTTATCATCAAAAAAATTTTAGTTTGTAAACTTCTTTATAATTAATGTCTCAAAAAACTAAGACAACATTTGAAAAATGAAAACAATGCAAATATTAATGAAAATCTACAAGGGCCCATTTTTTTTCTATCTTCCCCTCGGATTGAGCTTGTAGTTAAAAAACCGTGGGGCTAGCCCAAATAAACCGCTCATCGTCGAGATCTTGACAAAAAAGATTCAAGATGTGAACTTCCATATTGGAGAATGAGATGCACCGTTTTACAATTGAGAACACATGCTATGATGCTACTTGACAACTTCCATATAGCCGATCCAAAACCAATCTTAGCCAATTCTGAACACAAAAACAACATTCCTTGCTCTTCCTTAAAGTACACCTAAGTTAAAAACAAAAGAAACCAGATCCCTTTGAAATTTAGACTTTCAAGTTTCACTGTTAAACTCTGATTCATAGCTTAGAATAAGGTAAAAACTAGTACATCAGAATGAAGCAAACAACGTACGTACTCAAGAGAAATTGACTCAATTAATGCCATTCTATTAATGAGAAATTTTAATATAAAGTTTTTATTAAATTTATGTATATGGTATCTAAATTAAGGTACGGAGTACGCAAGATAGAGACTTTAATATGTCTTCATTTCAACGACTCTGATTAGTAACTTGATTATATATGATTACGTAATTTTCACTAATCATACAATTATACGAAATATGCAATATATGTTCTGTCATCCTCTTCAAAGAAAAAAAAAACAAGAGAGAAAGAGAGAATGAAGTCTTTTGCGGCAAAGGTGGAAGGAGTTAAAGGGGAAGATGGGAAGCTATCGGTAGGTCCGGTGTACCGAAATCTTTTGCCGGAGAAAGGTTTTCCTCCACGTGATTCTGATATCACTACTACTTGGGACATTTTCAGGTTTAATCTTCTTATAATATCATATCCCTTTTAGTAATTTCTTTATAATTATTGTTAGTAAATCTCTTTTGAGTTTTTGTTAGCAAATCGGTGGAGAAATTCCCTGAGAACAAGATGCTTGGATGGCGTCAAATTTTCGATGAGAAGGTTAAAATTTTCGAAATTTTTTACTAATAAAAAGAATAGAAAATATATTTTGATTAAAACTTTTATGAGTACATATTTGATTTAATACGTATATTTGTACGGATTGGTTAGGTTGGACCGTATATATGGAAAACGTACAAGGAAGTATACGAAGAAGTTTTGCAGATCGGCTCTGCACTACGAGCCGACGGAGCTAAAGCGGTAAGTATTTTTATATATATATTTTCAATTTTTTTTTGGTAATTCTCTAAAATAACACTTTTAAAATTTTTTTGTTTCAAACATATATAGCACCGTTAGTATTACTATATATCGAAATAAAATGGTGTATGTTTATTTGTAGGGGTGTCGAGTGGGGATTTATGGAGCTAATTGTCCTCAATGGATCATAACAATGGAGGTCGATCTCAAGTTTTGATAAAAAAATTCTCCGATTTACTTTTCCTTCAAAATTTCTTAATTAAATCTAACAATACATATATATACACATCGTTGTGAAAATATACAGGCTTGTGCAGCTCACACTCTAATCTGTGTACCTCTATATGATACATTGGGTGAGTTCAATTTTATTTTCTTGTGACCATATATATATATATATTAGTGTCTCAAACTCAAGAACGCGATTTTAAAAGATGGTTTTGTATCCAATGTTCTTCAAGTTCGAGAGCAGTCGATTATATTGTTGATCACGCGGAAATCGACTTTGTGTTCGTCCAGAACACCAAGATTGAAGGAGTTAAGATTTTGAAATTAATTTCATTACCTACTTTATACATTTGAAAACATGTTTATTTATGTGAATATTAAACTCTCCTTTTGTATGTTATTAAAATTTTAGCTTCTTGAGCCGGATTGCAAAAGTGCAAAACGACTTAAAGCTATAGTTGCTTTCACAAACGTGAGCGAAGAATATAGCCACAAGGCTTCAGAAATTGGAGTCAAAGCATACTCTTGGTTCGACTTTCTCCTTATGGTTCGTCTCTTCTATATTATTTGAACACAATTTAGTATTTTACGTTATGCCAACATGTTAAACCAACTTGACGAAATTATACATAGCTTTGTACGCATAGAATTAATTGAAGTAGGTGCCTTCACTTACACCTTTGGTATATGGTAAAATATATTTTGTTGACTATTTAATCGTTGACTATTTGACTAGGGACGAGACAAGCCGGAAGAGACGAACCCGCCTAAACCGGCTAACGTGTGCACCATAATGTACACGAGCGGCACGAGCGGTGAACCTAAAGGTGTGGTTTTGACCCACGAAGCGGCCGCGACTTACGTTATTGGGATGGATCTCGTCTTGGACCAGTTCGAAGACAAGGTGACTCTCTCTCTCTCAATCAATTTAAAGAAACACTCAAAACTTGTTTTTTGCGTTTTGTGCAAATAAACATATAATATTTAACTACGATAAGGGATTAACACTAAACAATTCTTAAAACGATACATTAGCAAATAGAATTTTCACTTCTTTTTAATATACAAGAGATTAACACTAAACAATGTCGTATACGATCAGATGACACATCAAGATGTTTATCTATCGTTCTTGCCGTTGGCTCATATTCTTGACCGTGCGAATGAGGAATACTTCTTTCGAAAAGGCGCTTCCGTTGGCTATTACCATGGAGTATGTTAATATCTCTTAAGATTCATAATCATCATCAAAGTATGGAAAGAAAATGGATGTAAAGGAACTAATAAGAGAATTGATTATGTTGATGTGTTTTTTTTGTGTGTTAGGATCTAAATGCGTTACGAGATGATATTCAAGAACTGAAACCGACTTTTCTAGCCGGAGTTCCGAGAGTCTTCGAGAGGATCCATGAGGGGATTCAGAAGGCTCTTTAGGAGCTTAACCTAAGAAGGAGACTCATCTTCTATGCTCTCTATAGATAGTAAAACTCGCCGTTATTATTGGCAAACTAAATTTTTTGATAAAACCAAAAAAAAACTCGAAAATTAGCATTTTGGTAACTTTCAAAAAACTAACTTTTTTTGCCAATTCCCTTTTTATTGATAGACGTATATGAGTTTTGCACTTAATTAAAACAGTGTTACTTCTAGCAAAAAAAGAACTTTTTTTTTTCATGATATATATCTCTCTATTTTGCGTCTCCTCTCTCTCTTTTTATCTTTTTCTTTTCACTTTCCTCACAATATATTTATATTTATGATGCAGCAAGCATGCGTGGATAAATCGTGGATACTCTCACAGTAAAGCTTCACCATTGGCTGATTTCATAGCTTTCAAAAAGGTTTGAAACTGTTGAAATAATGGTTTTTGCTTCATATTTGGGATTGTCGCGGTGACTGTTCCCAACCCAGAACCGTGAACCGGTGGGCTAAAGATCTTGGTTTTACTAAACCATTCGAAGAACTATGTTATCTCTCGGAGCTACAAGAACACATCATCTCAGAGCTCAAGTCCACGGCAGAGAAGAACAAGGTTTGTGTGATTTTTTCTGAAATCAAAATTCTTATATAGTTTTCTGTAAATACTGACAATTAAACAATATTTTTTTGTGGATATATGTGAAAAACAAAATAGCTAGGCAAGTTTGAGCACATCAAAACGGTGCACATTATAACATTGCATTATAACTTGTATCACCTCATGCGTAACAAATCAGTAAAATAACGTTCCAAAAAATAATACTAATATTTTTGATTGTACTGACATCTTTTATCACTATTTATATTGCTTCTAATTATATTATTATTTTCTACCGGTATTTCGTACCATCAAAAAATTGATACCGTCTTTAATCGGACCACTTATTTTTATGTTGTATGAACGTTTACATCATAATTACGTATTGATGTTTTTTTATGTAACTTTAATTCTCTAATTGTTTATTTTCTTGGGTAATTTACTAGTTGTAGAGTATTAGAACCAATATGTAGCACTTTATTTTACATGGTAAATCATAAAAACAAAAAAAATGTTAACATAAGCACTCACAAGATCAGCCCATGAAAGTCATGATGGGCCTTAGATCACTTAAAAGCCCAAATAATGTAGGCGCAAAAGAAGCCACGATAATCTTTATATCAATCACCTGAACGAGAGCGACGAAAGTTTTCCAGAAGCTTCTCCTCTTCAGTGTTTGAAGATTTACAATTCCTCCTTCTCTGATTCAGCGATTGATCAGGTTTTTGAGGTAATTCGATTTGACTAAAACCCTAATATGATTGATTGATGTCTGTATATAAGAGACTGATGATGATTGATTCTGAAATCACAAATCTCTTCTTGTTCTGGGTTCCTGCAGTGTATGACTTTTGTTGCTAGATAATCACGATTATAGTGTAGTTGCATTAATCACGATCATAAATTAGGGTTTACTAATTCTCGATATACCCTGCTTTGTCTGCTTGAGAATCGATGATTAAGATTATGCTTTTATAATCACAGCAAAAAGATTATTTTAGGGATTTGTGAATTGTGGATCTTCTTATTCATATAATACCCATTACTCAGAATACTATAATGATTATATATTGTGACTTGATTGATATTAATTTCTTGTTTGATATACATATTGTATTATCCTTTCAACTAGCTTTTCAGGTAGAGTAGCTAAACCATGGATGCCAATATTCCTCGGGTTGAGTTTGCATGTCTGGTGAGTGACCAATGTGCGCGGTGGGACTGCATACGAGTCGCATTAAGATCAGGCTATTGCCACGAGAGCTGCCTAGGGATGGCTACTTCTGATTCAAAAGCCACACGCCCGATTTAGTTGGCAAACGTATATTCTTCAACGACTAAATTCGCGTCCGTTGCTGCCAAAATCGTCAACTTGCTAAAGACTGAAAAGGAGAGCGGTGTTCCTCACCTCTCTCCCGATTTGCTTAAAATCCCTCCTTGGCAATCAAGTATAGTATACATTACCTATATCAATTTTATATTTTTTCCATGTTATATATAGATACATTATTTTAAACTTTTGATTCTCCTTGCAGATACGTTCGATGTTGAGTTTAGTCGAAGGGAAGATTACTTTCAGTGGCTGTTCATTGGATTGGATCAGATTCCTAACTCCACGACGGATTTCAAGTGGATAGGAGGTCGTAGCAAGACGATTGGCGAAGTGAGACATTGCGTTTTCAAGCCTTCTCCTCGAGAGGACAATAAATGGAAACTCCACCAGTATTCAAGTCCGGATCTGATTGGAAAAGCCGTCTATGTGATGCATTGCAGCAAATACTGATAGCGATCGAGGAGAATGGGAAAGAAGGAGATGAGGAGATTGCATCTACAGATGGAAAATTCTGAAACCATTCAAAAGTGAAGCTTGAGAGAGCGATTCGCAAAGAGTATATGTTACACTTTTGATTTTACTCTTATCGAATCCGAATATTCGTGTTACGAGTCTATTAGATTGTTGTTGTCTTGGCACTATATGATGTTATTCGATTCATGTAACTTCTTCATCTACGATTTTCAATTTTCATAAACCCACTCCACATATCATATACAAATTTTCTGTGTATGTATATAACATTGTTAGTTAGCTATGTTATAAACTCACTGTAATAGGGAAAACGGCGTCGTATGGAGATAGTCACGTCATGATTTATTGATCTAAAGAAAGGTCCGCGCAAGATTAGACTCAAATAACAGAGTTAAATAAATGCGCATGTTAGAGGCAAGTGCAACTTTTCTACGCGGACATTTTTCGCGCCGGATTTTCACGATACCAACGGCTACTCTCAACCGTTTGATCAGCGATCACTTGAGGGACGATGGTTTGGTGGAAGCACGCAGGCTTTTTGATCAGAACCCGACGTCGTTGGATAACTCGACATGGAACATGATGACCACGGCTTATGTTCAGCGTGGTCTGATGTTGGAAGCTCACCAAGTGTTCGATCAAATGCCTGTGAGAGATGTTGTGTCGTGGAACAGCATGTTCATGGGTTTGAAGAAAACGAGAGATCCAGAAAGAGTTTATAGGTTTTTTATAGAGATGCGGAGATCTGGGTTAGATCCCGACGAGCTTACTATTCCTGCGGTCATAGATTCAGTGTCGGGATCTGGATTTAAGGTTTTGATAATGCAGATACACACGCTTGCTATTCGATTAGGGCTTAACTTAAGCGTTTATGCTGGATCTTCTTTGTTAAGAGGCTACACCAGTTTAAGGAGTTTGAGGGGTTTAGAAAGAGTATTTGAGGAAATCTTGCTCAAGGATGTGGTGACGTGGAATGTGTTGATTATGGGTTACATGAAATTAGGTTTTGTGGAAGATGGTGAGAGAGCATTCGGTGCAATGCCAGAAAGGAACATCATTACTTGGCATACGATGTTAATTGGATACATAAACAACATGAAGATCGATAAAGCTAGGGAATTTTTCGATAAGATGAGTCAAAGGAATGTTTTTTCTTGGACTGTGATGATCAATGGCTATGTGCAGTGCAGGGAATTTAAAGTAGCGTTGGTGCTTTTCCGTGAAATGGTTGAATCATGGAATAATAGACCAAGTCACTACACATTTTCGACTGTATTAAAAGCGTGTGCAGCTTCTTCGTCGCTTCTTATGGGCAGACAAGTGCACTCAATGATCACAAAACGTGGAATGGATTGTGACATAGTCTTGTCGACTTCGCTCATAGACATGTATGCCAAGTCAGGTGATATTACCGCTGCTTCACATGTGTTTAAATTGATGCAAATGAAGAATCCGGCTTCATGGAATTCGATGATTGGAGGTTTCGCAAGACATGGATTAGGAGTGGATGCTTTAGAGGAATTCGACAAAATGATCGAGTGCGGTTACAAGCCTGATCAGGTGACTTTCATCAACTTGTTATCGGCTTGTGCTCATGCAGGACTAGTGGAAGAAGGGGAAAAGCAGTTCATGTTGATGGGTAGGCTTGGGATAGCTGCAGAAAAGGAGCATTATGCTTGTATGGTGGATCTATTAGGAAGAGCTGGTCAATTACATAAAGCAGAGAGGTTGATAAAGGGAATGCCTTTTGAGCCTGATGTTGTTATTTGGGGTGCTTTGCTCGGGGCTTGCGGATTGCATTCGTGTTTGGAGCTCGGTGAAGTTGCTGCTGAGGGAATCTCCAGGCTGAAGAGAGAACATCCCGCGGCTTACAATGTTCTTTGTAGAGTTCACGGCGAGAAAGGAGATTGGACTAGTGTTATGGAGTTGAGGAAATTGATGAAGAAGACCAAAGCGAAGAAGCAAGACGCTAGTAGCTGGGTTGAAGCTCTTAGTTGAGATCATCGGAAATCGACATTTTTGTGTTATATAGAGTTGCAAAACAGAGCTTTTGTAATATGTCAATCACCTATTGAGAAGAATCTCAAAGGAACAAGAGACATAAAAAGAACACACTTCGGGTAATGCAAGATTCTTTCATTGAACATAAAAACAAAGCAAAGTATCCAACATAGCTTATACAAAACAAGTGGTCTTATGACTAAGAGATTTCTTCTTGTCCGAGTAATTTGATTCTCTAGTCGAAACAGAGATTGATTCTCTTCAGTCTTCACTTTCGGTTCTTGCTCTCGTCCTTTACCCTCTCTCTCTTCTTATAAAGCTTCTCGAGGGTTCGTTTTGCCTCGCAGTTGGGGAAGTTGGAAAGATCATAGTAATGCGGAGCAACATCTACTAACCTGTTTACAAGCAAAGATCGGTTTTTACAGGTTTTGAATTGATCCCATGTCAAAAAACAAGAAATAACAGGAAACAGGAGATGGAAACTAACCATTCACCGCGGATATCTGTAACAGTGCGAATGAAATTCCGAGTAGTCAAGACATATTCATTGTAAATCACCCACTCCGGTTTGTGATCCAGGCAATTGGATGGATGCAAGTGAACCACCTATGAGCAGAATTTTCCGGTAAACCATCAGATATAAGCTATAAGGAGTCTCTCTTGGATGGGGGAAATCAAGAATCTGTAACAGAATGCAAAAAGGAGACATACTTGGTTATCTTTGACAGTCAAGTAATGGCCAGTGCGTTCTAGGTGAGCCACCTGCATGAAATAACCAGCAAGCATGGCCTTTCTTATGTTGACGTAGTAGTCCCGGCTGTTGAAATCTGTGCTGCACATCTTCAGATTAAACCTCGACATTATCCGCACTAGCTGCTGTCTAACATTGTCTGCAGACTTCATTGCTCTACTGTTGACAAAGTTTTCAAAACACCAGTTTGGGTCTTCATCTGCGAGAATTTCAAGTGCCCAGGTTTGGTGAGGTCAATTTACTTGTCTTACAAAGCTATAAAGAGAAATGCGGAAGATAGAGAAAAGATAACTCACTGTTTTGCTTGTAAGCGTGGTACACGTTTAGCAGCGTGAGGTGATCTCCATCAATGTGTCCAAACCTAGCTTTAGCTTCATCTGCTGCTTTTTGAGCCTCTCTAGGCCGGACAAAGCAATTCGGTACTAGAGAAAGAATTGGTTTTATAACAGAATAGGCCCATGGAAGAGGTCAGCAGATGCATAGAGGCGAGAGAGACGATACCATTTGCTTGAGATAATACTGAGAAACTGCAACTAGATGTATCAGCATTACTTAGATATCCCCAACCATGGACATGGACAACCCAAACTAGTGATCTGCTTACGACAACCTAACTCGAAGAATAATGTCTAATGGCAAACACGCACACAAATGACTTTCATGCAGACACATGGCATACTTGTATGCAGTAGATGTTCATGTATATGACATGCTTATCGATCAGTTCTCCTCATACACAGTGAACAATTGCCGAAAAATATAGCACACAATCTACCATGGCGAAGGACATACCTGATAACATTGCAGAAACTGAGAGAATCTCATTTGAACAGTTGAATTCAGGGCTGACTATAAGCATCTTTGACATCTGTGGATCCAAGGGAAACTCGCTCATTATCTCACCAGTCTTTGTCAAGTTACCTTCATCATCCAATGCTCCCAAATAATTCAAAACCTCTAATGCCCGCATCAGTGTCTCAGGAGCAGGGGGGTCCATGAAATCAAAGTGCACCAAGTCATCTATACCCAGCTTTTTCAATGTCAAGACTGTATTAGCAAGGTTTGATCTCAATATCTCAGGATATGTCTGCGGCTGCAGATCATTGTTGAAACTCTTCTCTGTGTAAAGCCTGAAACATTTTCCAGGCCGAGTTCTACCAGCACGACCTGATCTCTGGTGAGCACTTGCCTTTGATATTGGGGATACCAGCAATGACTCAACACGAATCCGTGGGTTGTAGACCTTCTGCTTAGCAAAACCAGGGTCAATAACATAAACAATCCCATCAATGGTTAAAGACGTTTCAGCGATGTTGGTTGAGACAACAATCTTTCTACCAGCAGGACCACCTTCTGTTAACGGCTCTGGAGCAGGGTCGAAAATCTTCTGCTGCATCGCAGGTGGAAGAGTAGAATACAAAGGCACAACTTTGACAGGCCCCACTTGATCTCCAAGATTACTGACCTCTTTATTGATTTTACGGCAGGCGTCTTCTATCTCCTCTTCCCCAGTTAAGAAAACAAGAATATCTCCAGGTGGCTCGCACATGTGTATCTGAACAACGGTCCTTATAGCAGCCTCAAGATAGTCCCTCTCAGGTTCCTGTGTATAGAAGATCTCAACAGGATGAAGCCTACCAGGGACTTTCATAAGAGGTGCACCACTAAAATATTCCTGAAACTTCTCAGCTTCTAAGGTTGCACTCATCACAACTAGCTTAAGGTCAGGTCTATTCCTCAAGACCTCCTTCAGAAGACCAAACAGCACATCCGTGGCTAAAGTTCTTTCATGAGCTTCATCGAGAATAATAACTTTGTATCTCTCTAGAAGCGGATCCGCCATTGCTTCTCTCAACAGCATACCATCAGTCAAATACCTGTCATGGTGAGAGAGAGATTATAATCAAATCATAAACATTAAAACGAGAAGCCAAAGAAAAGAAAAAAAAGACAAACACTCACTTCAACATAGTACGAGGGCCACTACAGTCCTCGAAACGAATGCTGTAACCGACTTCTTCTCCAATGGTTACATCCATTTCATCAGCAACACGACGAGACACAGACATTGCAGCAACTCTACGAGGCTGCGTACAGCCAACCAACCATTTCTTACGCTTATCTGAGTTCTCAGCCTCCACTGCATCTAAAACAAACTGTGGAATCTGTACAATAAAAACATCATCTACTGTCAAATTTCACATCCGAGCACACTAAACACTAAATCCACATAATCTTTATCATTCCCAATGAGAAACAAAAATAAAAAATTGATCAAATTGGGAGAAAATTTCACCTGTGTGGTTTTACCACTTCCGGTTTCACCGACGAGTATCAGAGTCTGATTAGAGCTCAAAGTCCGGAGAAAATCATCTTTCTGCAGCCAAACTGGAAGATCTCTTCTCTTCTCGAGTATATCGTAATACCTCTGCGAATAAGCCTTTCCGTTCCACTTGTTGATCAGATTGCTCACACCCGCCGCCGCAACTCCGAGACCGTTGGATTTGGTGTTCTTCGCCGAGAGCGATGGATCTTCCATAACATCGAACAAGCTCACCTTCCGTTTTCTCTCCGTACCCATGACGAGCGATCGAACGAAACGAGGAAATTAGCCTCAACGAAGCTGCGGAAAAAGGAAAGCTAGGGTTTGTGGCGCGAGGACTTTAGGAAGAGAGATTAATTTCATCCAATTTACAATTTAATCCCTCATCTTTTCAAAATTGTCTTAGGCATCAAGGCCCGTTAAGTTTTAACTGGGTTGCAATTTTATTGTTAACGTTATATGTGGCTCGGCCCATGTAAGGCCCGTTTATCTCTCTCTCTGTATATTTGTTTTTTTAAGTCACTTGTAACCAAACTTTTTGTTTTGGAGGTAACAATAATTTACGAAATATTGGTCGTTTACAAAGAAAAGTGATTTCGGTTTTATGATCGTTTGAAAAGAAATTTACGAAGTGGGACGATAATTATGAGCAGTGTTACGAATCGATCAGAATTACATATATTCACTAAAAAAACCACGCCTAAGAAATTACATGATAAAGCAAGGATCTGGAAAAAAAACTTCATAAATCATTACCGAAGAAACTTGGAACACACGAAACATAAGCACAGCTCGAACACAAACGCAGATTACTTTCAAGTAATTGTAATAACATAAAACGAAAATTAAAACTCAAAATCACTTCAAAGTGATTAAAAATATGATTGAAGCATTTGGGATCCAAGACGAAATGCAGCAGAGGCATTTTGAGACAGCGAGTGTGATCTCAACCTCATTGAGTTCACAATTAATACCCCAAGCATAAGAGATGAAGATAGTATTTATGGTGATGTGGAAACTGAAATCATAACAAACAAAAAGGAAAAGAAGATCAAAGAGAAAAGATAAATAGGCAAAATCAAGCAAAAAAAATATACAAAAAACTTTTAATTAGAAAACTTACAAGTCTCTCAATAATCTAATCTCTCAAATCTCTTTACAAGGAATTCTCTTTCTCTCTTCCCCTTAGAATTATGAATATCACAATACACACTTTCTAAAGTTATCATCGATATCTATGATGTCAATGGTTTTCCAATTCTATGATACTAACAATTTCCTTTTAATTAGCAACATATTTCATTTTTGCTTGATTTTGCCTATTTGTCTTTTGAGTAGTTTTTCTCTTTGATCTTCTTTTCCTTTGTTTGTTATGATTTCAGTTTCCACATCACCATAAAGACTATTTTCATTTTGCATCTTCAAGAGATACTATTATCGTAGACTTAAACACGTGTTGTGTTTTTTTCTTAGGATCAGGAGTACAATTTAGTACATCATGTAACAAGGCTAGCTGTTAAAACAACTTGTTCATAAAAGGTCTCTGTAATAAACAGTTGATTCTCTTTGTTAAGGAAGCTAAGAGTAGAAGAGACTTAGGGTAAAGGAAGTCAATCTCTTCAAGAACCAAAAAAAGAAGAAGTAAATATATATGTCATTGCTTTCTCGAGTCTTGAGAATCTGATTGGATCCACTAGGAAATGTGTTATGGGCATACTAACCTTCGAGACTTCCAAGGACCAATTATTTTACTATTGAGCAAAGGTTGTAAGTTGTTGCTTCCTTATCAATGGGTCTCTATAAGTTTGTCTTTTAGTCATTTACTTTTAAGACATCAAGAGTTTTAGGTACTTTTGCTTTCGGTTGCAGTCGTGGCTTTGTTTGGGACAATGATTATGTACCTTCGGTTTGGGATTATCACTCACCGTAAAGGTCAATACAGACATACTAAAGCCAATAGCGTTGCTATGCACTCACTAGACAAAAAGACAAAAAGTAATATTACCTCATACGATTGTTTTTTTTTTTGCTTACTTGTTCTGTTCTATTGAACATTTTCTCACTCACACACACACATGGCTGCAAAAGTAACAAAAAGAAGAAGAAAAAGGTGAATTTGCATGGTAACTTGTTTCTCTGCTTTTTACTTTTTGTTTATTTTGGTTTTTACCCTTTTTCCAACGAGTCTATGCACTTAGTGGACTACACAAACTTTGATTGTTATTGCTATGTTTCACTACCATTAAAAAGGCTTGCCAAATTGGTGTCAAGCGTTGAACTCAAGATTCAATGGTTTTTAGGCAAACAAAAAGATGAAATTGCACTAGAGTTTACATATAAATGTTAAACTTTTCCATTAAAAAACACATTTTTGTTCTTTTCCCGCAAACATATTTTGCAAACACAAACAAATCTTTTTTTTTTTTTTTTTTGACAACATATAGTCTAATGGTTTGTGTTAGTATTGTTGTGTGTCACCACTTGTGTTCAAAGTTCAAACAGATAATGCAAGTTATTGATAAAAAAAAAAATTGTATTTACCTTTTCTGAAAGATCAATTTTTCAGTCGTTTATCTTTAGGCGCAAAAAAAAAATGATAAAACAAAACAATCTCATCAAATAGTATTGGTCACATCAATTTATTGAAAACGTCTTTAAGAAAGAGAATGGGATTCTAAGCTAAACACGTTTAAATCAACCAGAAGACTATCGAGTCTTCATCACATGTCATTTGTCTTAAACGTACAAAACATTAGCGAAGAGAGTGTCAATTTCTCTCTTATGTTTTCCATTTGGGTTTCAATTTTTTTTTAAGTAAATGAAAATAGCAAACGACATAAAACAGTGCACACGTCTTTTTCTTCACCGCAGTGTAATCATGAAACAGCAAGAAGAACAAACTCGGTAAATAAAATTAAAATTTAAAAAAATCATGAACGTCGATCAAAACATAGAAAAGAGTAGGTAGAAGTAGTTGGGTTTATGCTTCCAACTTCGCATTAATTTCCTCTTTAGTTATCTCACTTAATTATAAAACCTCAGTTATAAATTTACAGATTCCAAGACAAAAACTGAGGCAAGGCAAAAAAAACAAAAAAAACTCAAAAAACCATTAATTGTCTCTTGTCTTTGAGTAGAGATAGAGTAACCTAAAACCCTAGAACGCATTAGAACCGTAGATCAAATTAGATTTCGATTTTAAAACAAACCACGAACTACAATGCCTAGCTATGAACATAGAGTTATACCAAATGTAAAAACACACGACCATAGTTATATAGACTATGATCGGTAATTTACAAAACGACAAAATTATTATGTGATTTGAAAGTTTTTGCGAATCATAATATTTACAAAAAGTTACAATTCATGTTAACCATGCCACCTATTTTTATTAACAAATCAATTTTTTGTGGCTAGTTTTATGTTATTCCATGGTTTCATCGATGAAAAGTCTTCATTACTTTGACATTACCTTCAGATTTGTTTGATCCACAAAGAAAACATCTCCCTCGTGAGAACGAAAGATCCGTTTCTTTAGACAATTATACAAATTAAAAAACCTAGATTATAAATATTATAAATTACAATACTATTATCAAAAACTATAGCTACTCCTCCTTCAACATATGAGACGGAACAACATCTTGAAGAAGCCCATTATCTTTAACCAAACCTCGACTCTTTTTCACACGATCATCATCACCATACCCAATTGCGTGGCTATTAAGGTACTCACTAACTCCTCCAAAACAAGACAAGAGTTCTTGTTGTTGCTGCTGTTGGTGGTAATGGACAAGCTGTTGGAATTGAGGAGAGATTAATGTCGAGCTCTCTATTGGAAACCCGAAGTTACCGAGATTCGAAGCAGCGACTCCTGATGATCCGAAGTAGCCACCAGTGGAAATTGGACGAGACGTGAGTGGACTAATGTGTGTGTGTTGACCTTCGTAGGTTGTAACCACAATGCTTGGATCTCTGAATGATCTCTCCACTCTCTTCTTCACGTTACATGAAGCCGTTGTGCAACGGTAGTAACTCCTGCAAAAACAAACACCATTTTAACACAAAATTAGCCTCATACAACTTTGGGTTAGCATAATGCATGTGCTCAAGCAAATCACAGAAGAAACCAAAATGAAAAAGGCATTTTTTGATGTATTTTTAAAAAATCTGATTACTTACTACTAAAGTGATTTGAGTTTTCTTCTGATGTTTGCTTATGGAGACAGAAAGAAGAAGAAAAAGATGGTCAAAGGAAGGATTTTTACCTGGGAAAAGGACTGTTTTTGACAGCTTTTTGACCATATTTTCTCCAACGATAACCATCTTCGAGATGATCAACTTCACTCTTTGTCATGAATGCCACTCTTGCCTCTCTCTGTCTCTTCTGATTATTCTTCTTTGGTTTCAACCTGTTCATACATAAAAATGCTTACTTTATCAAACCATTTTTCTCTCTGAGTCTTTTTATCGAACATCTTCTGCTCATTCAAAACATGAGAGAGAGAGAGAGAAACTGTGAAAATTAAAAAAGAGAGAAGGAATCTCTCACTGTTTATTAGCAACACTCTTCTTCTGTTCCTCTTCTTCTTCTTCTTCGTCTTCTCTTTTCGCTTTCTCTTCATTCACAGCTTCGCTTGAAGCCGACGAAATCGACGACGAGTTTGGTGTCGCCGGTGGATTTATCAACAAATGATCAGCCGATTCCACCTTTGATGCCACTGATTTCTCCGCCGTCAAGTTTGACGGTGGAGCTTCAAGGATAGTCGAAACAGAAGAAGAAAGTTTCGCCGACGTTTGCGTTTGCGGTTGCGGTTGGGGCGTTTCGAGAAGTAAGGAATGAGGAGAAGCAGTAGCAAAATCCTGATGCTGAGAACCTAATAACTCCATAAACCCTAACGAATTCCTCTCCGCCGCCGCGAAATCTCCGAAATCCCAAACGCTTTGCGACGACGGGTAGTAAAAACTCGTCTTCGAGAAATCCGTAAACTCCATTGTTATCCTTCTCTCTCTCTCTCTTCGCCGGAAAAAATCAATCAGACCCACTTAAAACAGAGAAATCGAATCAAAACAGAGATCGACACGAAGAAGCAGAAACCAATACGATCTAATCCTTCGATTAGGAGAAAAAGGCGAAAACAAGAAAGAGAGACGATGAGAAAGAGAGAGTTTTTAGGGTTAAAAGAGAAGAGAGAAGTGAAATTTGGCGTAGTAGAGAGGAAAGAGGGATAATTATTATGAAGGATTTGATATTTGTCACTGTATGTTAAAATCATAAATGGGGATGGTTTTTTTTTTTTGGTTGACCGGCAATAGTAGGTTGGTATACAGTACGGAAAGTTACAGTAACCGGTCACCGACCATGTTTTTTCAAAAATTGTAGTCATTGGTCAAAGCGTAAGTCAGACAAAACAGTGATGGCTTTCATACGTTCGGGGTCTGACTGGTTCAACAGTTAACCGGTTTTAGTGTGAACGAGAACGAAAATAAATAAATTAAAACATATATATATAAAAAAAGCGTCCGTGTTGGTTCGTGTGCATGGGGAATATATAAATGTGAACACAAAAACTTGTCTTTTCCTTTTAAAAAAACTTGCACTTATATTATTTCTTTTTTTTTTTGATAAAGACTTATTATTTCTTTAAACGTTTAATTATATTATCTAGTAAAAAATATATATTATACTCCATTATCTATAATCATAATAGATCTCGCTGATGAGATGTGGTTTATTTCTCAAGCCACACGAGACAATTGTGGGAGGTGAGACCTTTGTCCGACGGAAATTTAATTCGCCCACTATTTTAAGCAATGATGTAATCATGTAATTGAAGATAAGAAAAGGTTGAATTTGGTTGATAACTAAATTAGAATTATAATTAGTAATTTAATTACAAATTGTTTATGTGGAGCAATAATAGCCATAAGATTAGTTATTAAATTATAATTTTTTTTTGTTGGTTATTGGTGTCAATTCCCTGTTAGAAAATCATGTAACAAAAAAATGTAAATCAAAATTCGTAGTATGTTTTGAGACGTCAACAAAAAAAAAGGTATTGTTTTGATGTTAGACAAAGATCGAAAGTAAAATTTAATTTGTTTTGTACATGGAAACAAATTGGTTACGTGATTATATCAATTAAATAGCATTTGTGATTGACTATACTTTTGATTAGGAAAGAAGCACGTATAAATCTAAAATCTCGGCGTTTTTTTTAATAAGAAAAAATTTAAGTGGAGGGAAAATAAGATATTAGTATCAGAAAAGGCCGAATTTAATGGACCGTGTTCACATCTCCTTTTTGTCTTTTGGAATGTGAAATTGTGCACACAAAAAAATTTGATAAAAAAGCCTGCAGCGCAGGTAAAATAAATTTTTTTTTTTGGGTACAACTTCTTGTGAATCAATTAAAACTATATTACTATTATTTAAAACTAAAATTCATAAAAAAACGCTCAAAACTTGTAAAACTCTAATTATAAAGTTATAAATTATATAAATACATAATAAGGAGGTGTGGATGATGTTGATAATTCAGTTCGGGGACACGAACATGAACACGTATACGGTGTAGATAAGATTGCATATCACAAACTGTGCCTACTCTTAAACTATATGAAATTAAACTAATCGCTTCTCGAGATAGAGATTATAGAGTAATGATTTTATTTATAAAGTTCAAATTTTCTTTAAAATCATGATAGATAGTACACAACTCTTTGTATAGTATTCTAACTACGTTACTTAAATATTAGCGAGTTTGTTTTTTATACATTCGTAGCACCAATTATTGATGTAGGATGAAATATATAATTTGATAAATTAGATTAGTGTTGTTTATTATAACTTTTTAATAAAATAAAAAACCCGTGGACCCAAAGCAAATCCGAATAGATCAAAGTTAAGGGCCCAGATTTATATAACTCCTGCATGCTTCATGAATTTTTTTTATAACCAGCGGTGATCCCGATGACAAAGCAAAAAAGATAAAGGTAACAAAGTCAAGATTTGAATTTCTCTTTTTGTTCTTTTTTTACCGATTTTTCTATATAGAAATTTGCTTTATCCTTTTGATTTTTTTTTTTTACCTCGGCTTTGTAAATTATATTTAAATTTCAATTCGTTTTCTTTTGTTGAAAAAAAAAAAAGAAAGAAGCATGCACGTGTGGTGTACCATGGGAGAAGACTGAGGACCCACTCCCGTATAATTTGCTTGCAAACTTAGCTCTCCTTTTGCATGCTTCCATGATTTTGTTTTTCCCCTTTTTTAGTAACCATCTTTTAGTTTTCATTTTATAAATTTATTTTCCTTCGACCGTGTGTCATAATTTCCCGGTTACAGATATTATTATTAGTTACAACCTGGTTCTGGTGTAGCGTAAGTAATAGTATCAGTTATATTGTAATGACTCGGAACATTTTTTGTTTTGCATTTTAAATTTTTATGACGTTGAATATTGATGGGGAAATTTAATTAAATAAATTTGAAAAAGGGTCGCAATCGAAGGTCGGCCCAAAGACGCGCGGCTCGGTGTTAGCGTCGGGTTGCGCACATCAATGGTGGTGTATGTTACTCCTACGTTTGCAAATATTACACGTGTCTTGTTCTGTCGGCTCATGGGACCCATTAACTAAAGTGTACACCTGGCACCTGCTCGAATCCAATGGCCCACGCTCCATCCTTGATTTACTCCATGTTCTTTGTGCCGTTAGATTGCGAGAAAAAAAGAAACTATTTGTTTTTTTTTTCCTTTCTAAATATCTAGTTACTTTACTTATTTATTTCGATAAATTTATTTGCTAATTATTTCGATTCGATCAGATTAAAAAAAAAGAAATTGAAGAAAATGCGGAACTAAAATATTTAAAGGAAATGATTAAAATAAATAGGATGATAGAAAAGGTAGATTCGTATCACCGAACGATAAAGAAAAATATTTAATTTTTGTTTTACTGATAGGGTTGTTTGCTTCTTGGATACGTTTAGGATCTCAAAACGTAGTGGATACAAATTATAGAAGAAAGAAATGAAATTTTAAATAAAAAGAGCTTGATAAAAAGCAGATAATAAAGTAATTTAATCAATGTTAGAATAATATTGAATTTCACTCCGGTCACGAGTCACAAGGTAACGAGTCACCAGTCTTCCACTATACCACGTAATGCTGCGATTGTTCATAAAACAATATTTTCGAATATTGGGATATATCACATATCATATATGGTTAGATCTTTAAAATTTGAATTATATAAGCCCATCAACCAACAATTATTTTACAGATTCATATACTTGACGTATATGTGTGTGTGTATATATATATATTGGTCTTTATATTAATTTATACACACCATTACACCCACAAAACAAAATTGGTGTTTTGATACGCATGGTGTGGCAAGTTTACGGATGATTCATTTTTTTATAATATGTTTCCATTTATACACGGATGTCTAAAAAAATAAAAAAAAGAGATATAGTAATATATTTATTTAATTGATAAATAATGTACGTTTATGATAAAAAATATATATATAATTTTTTGTGCTAAAAAAAAATATATATATATACTCCCTCTATATCATAATAGTTGATGTTTAAGGATTTTACACACAAATTAAGAAAACATTAAATTTTTTATTTTCTCTAAATTAAAATATCATTTATCATTCAATTAAATACAATTCAACCAATAGTAAATTAAACTGCAGAATACAAATAGTCATATCAAATAAAAATATATTTAATTTTATATTTAATTTTGTATTGAAAACTGAAAAAATCATCTAATTTGATACAAAAAAAATTTCTAAAACATCAAGTAATATGATACAGAGGGAGTATATATATAGTTATATACGTCATACGCGTAGAATATTATAATGTAAGTGATTATAGAATTGGTATTAATTGCCTTTGGTGTACTCTTATTTATCAGTTGAGTTTATTGATACATGTAGATTTATTTTAGATCTTAACGGTAATCAATTAACGTAAAATCTATTGTTGTATGCGTGTATATATTTTTATAAACCCAAATCTGTCCCCTAACAAGAGAAAACCTTCTAGAGGGGAGTTGACAAGGCATGAATCAAGGGATACTTCATGTTGCTTCTTTCTTGTATACTTATGTCTCGTGAATTCACAAGTAGCAATCAAATCCCCAATTAAATGCCTTTTACAAATATTTTAATTGAAAAAGATAACACTCAAACGAAACTCGTATCCCATGTGTTGACCCACTTAAGATTTTTTCCTAATACTAAAATTTAAGTTGTAGATGAGTTAAAAACAAAATAATTAATTAATAACCGTTGCGTTGGTATTTGCACATGGGTAAGTCAAAGTAAACGCATTTTGGGATCTTATTTTATTTATTAATCGCCGCATCAAACATGATGCCGATTAATGTAAATCTTGTCTGATGGTAGCTAGTCATTAACTTATAGTCATTAATATCTCCACATATATATATTTTTGTCCTCTATCCACACACACACACGCAGTTAAAAATATACTATATGTTCTAATTACATTTTGATACAATTATACAAATTACTAGATATTGTCATATTGAACAGCCACCTAGTTTGATTTGATTTTCCTTTATTCCAAAAAAGAGAGTTTAATTTGAATGAGTGAATTAGGTTCTAGATTAGTACAACTGTCGATATATATGTATATCACGTATCCTTCTGTTTACTCCTCCTCACTTCACTAATCAGAAATGTTTGGATTCAAGTACGAACTAACGAAGAGTCGTTAAAAATATTCTCACGTCACGGTGAAAACCAAAATCTTATCAGTAAATAACATGTTGTACTACGTGTGAGCGAATGAAATTGACTCATGGATACTACCTGAATTTCCAATAAGATATTTTTAATTCAATGATCATCCAATTCGTTCATCCAACATATTTGTTTTCGTGTCATCCACCATAATTTGTGAGTCACTTAATTAGTGCTATACTTGGTAAATCTTAAGGAAATATAGAAAACATATATAAAATAAATATTTCTGCCCAAAAGAGCTCTGAGCTATTTGTATATAAAAAAACTAACGGATAAACATCTGGTACCATATATAAATTTGATGAACCCCAAATTCAAGTCGATATAAAACAAAATTTCGGTCCATTTCATTCTCACCAATTCGTGTCATATCAAATAATAAAAGGATTAAATAATACGTCTCCGTCAAACAATTTGCTTGTTATCTATCACTATCACCACGATCCAATCGCAGAATTTAAAAGCATTCAATTCATCTTTTACCATTTGATTTTATGAAAAAGGAAACTCTAATATTGATATTGTTAAAAAATGCTTTGCAAATGAAAATCATACGATAAAAGGGACTAATCTTGTCGATCGATGAATTTTATTAGTCTTTGCTTATTCCCAAAATCGAAAAATCAATCCGTGATTGTGTATCATTTTTTTTTCCAACATATATCATTTTTGTGTGTGTGTACTATATGTCATATGCATTTCGAATTTGCTTTTTTTATTAATACTAAATGCATGAAAAACGATATAGAGCCGGTAGCTCAACCGGTTGAATTCGGAGTCAAAATTTGGAGAAGTCGGTGATGGTATATCCTTTTTTCTGTGTGTACTACGGCTTTCGACTGGTATTACACGTGACACGTCGCAATTTTGGATCGGAGGTGGACGCGAGGTCGGCTAGTGCGTCGGTTGTCACCTCGAGGATATGTCATGTGCATTTCAAATTTGATTTTTCAATAATACTAAACATATGAAAAACGATACAAAGTCAATAGCTCAACGGGTCAAATTCGGAGAAGTCGGAGGAGGTGTTGCCTTTAAGCATTCGTTGAGGGGAAAATATTAATTTCCACTATATGGACAAAAAAATCGTTATGTTAATTCTTGGCCCATATACTTACAAAGCCCAACGTTAAACGTTCTTCTCTTAATACACAGTCGTTTGGTTTTATTGGTAAAACACTTGTATTACCTCCCTACATTTGTATTTCTCTAACTGAACATAATTTTATTGATTTTCCTGTTTATAGATTTTTATATTGTTCTTTTCTATTTATTTATATAGACACGTCTTTAAAATATATATATATATATATATATATAATTTTTTTTTAACTAGAACAATATATATATATATATATATATCTTGATATTTTTTACCAATCACACCCATAAGCATATATAATAATATGTATATAATTCTTGATTTGTTTTCGGAGTCTACATCAGAAACATAAACCAAGTTCTTTTCTATATAGCAAAACAAGACAATCACACAAGATAATAAAAATAAATACGAACAAATAAAAACTAAAAACACATATTAATTATGAGAAAGATTAAACAAACCGGCAAGATTTACAAAAAAATATATTAGAGCTAAACACAATCAGTTTCGGTCAAAACCTGAACCATTGTCTGCATAACCCTCACTTTCATTTCCAAAGCCAAAATATAATCCGCCGTTTGTCTAAAGAGTCCATCCAAACCTTCTGATGATTTGGTGTTGGGAACAAGCTCTTTAAGAGTCTCGACTCGTCTATGTATCGCGCGACACGGTCTTCTAGAAGCTTCTAGACTCTTCTTTGGTCGGATCATGATCTTCTTCACAAGTGCCCTTCGAGCTCTTTGTCTTCTCATCAAAACCCAAATTGATTCCTTTCTTTGTCCTTCTAATGTAACTCCCATTATTGTGAATGATCAAAGAATGTCGTATAGACAAAGTGAGAACAACTCTTTACAAGATTATATTATAAGATGTGCAAATATGAGACGGCCTTAGCTTATATAGACAGAGATAAAGGTTAGCGACCTTTATATATAACTTAAAATGGAGATTACAGCTTCTCGGAAGGTTCTCTTTTATCTCACAAAAGAATTGGATGAGAATTTGACAAGTGTCCACAATGGTGTTTTGTTTTGTTTTTAAAATGTTGTTTTTGATGGATAATTAGGGTTTAGCTTAAATTAGAGGACATGTCATCAAAATACAACTCGATGCACATGCACTCACATGATTCTCATCATCACCCAACTCTCCTACATGCTTAAAAACACCAACTTTCTTCCCATTCACATCACCATAAAACACCCTGTCTTATTCCTCCTTTGTTGCGCTTTACATTTTTTATTTTAATTTTGCGGCCAATAAGTTTGTGTTTACGAAAGTCGGGTCGATTAAACGAGAAGAATGTAATTATTTGTACGCCTTAATTATTTTTCTAGATTAAACTCCAATCTTATTTACAAGCATGCATGCAGTCAATGTGTTAAGAATAAAGAGTCAATAGTCATATTATAAATTGTATTGTGTATGATAATTTTTTCCCGAGTTTACAAGAGTCGGAACAATTATAGAAATTAAATGATTTTATATTTTCACCCGATTTTTTTGGTCTGGTTCATAAACTAATTCAGAAACATACGTACAATCAATGTTTTAATTTATCTACAATGTATTTGGTTTGAATTGATCTATCCATTTTGATAGATATGATAAAATATGACTAATTGGTTGTCACCATGCTTTTGCTTTTATTGAGTCCTTATATCTCATTATTTCCAGCTGATATAAGCCGGCGCAACTAATTAACAATTGAAAATAAACTAATGATACAATTACAAAAGCACTCCCGAGTAGTTTAATAAGTGTTTTGAGTTTTTGGACAAAGTAGATAACGATGTTGGGAAATGGGATAAGGTTTAAATTTTAAAAGACATAAGAACATGCAATGATCTTCTATGTTTCTTTGAATTTGTGGACTCATATTTAGGACTTTTTTTTTTTTTTTTTTTGTGAGTGGATTTGATTGAAGCATCTTAAAGATTATGTTCTTTGCTCATCATGTGTTTGTGTGTTTTTCTTTAAAAACAAAAGGAAAAAAGAAAAAGCAGATTCGTGGAGCGATGTTGATCAGACATCTTCGGAGACTAGCTATTAGATTCAATGTATATCTCCCATCGCCGTCATCACGAAACATTGTACTTAGAAATTCTCTTAGACATATATGTACGTCTCATACTTAATTATATGAATGAATAAATGAGAATTAGCTTAAACATTCGCATATGATTGATCAGAGTATTGTGTATATTTTATGGGTTTGAAGGTAACGTGAAAAGTACCTAACTAATTAAGGTAGGTTTATATATATAAAGTAGCCATGATGGAGAGTTTAGTGGTCGAAATTGATAGCTCGTTAGCACGTTGTATGTATATAATCTTAACGTGCATGCACATGTTCTTATATCCTCCCTATTCGTCTAGGCCACCCAAAATATATCCCAATTCAATTTTTTTATACCAGAAAATTTCCAATTTACGGAAAGTATGATCGAATATAAATGTGTGTGTGTATATGTGTGGTCTAATAAAGATACTAAAACAATAGAAGAAGATTATATAGGTCGAACCTAAGTTGAAAGTTATGTTTTCCAAGAAATGGTTTACAAATTATGATCCATCAAATGACACAACAATCAATTTATCCTAATTTTAGAAACAACTATGGATTGAAATAAAATAATAGCATATGCGAGTTTTCATATCTTCCAAAAATTGTGCGTATTTGAGTCTCTATCTTGAAATAAAAGCAAATATTTTCCGACAAAAAGATGTATCGACCTCGATCCATAATTTTTCGTTTCTAAAATTAAATAAAAACTGAAAATTTAATAATTACAATAAAAAAACAGAACACCATGTATACTTTTTAGATTTAATCTTGTTAGCAATAATATTTACTTAAAAAATAAATTATTTTCAAAATCATAGTTTAATTTTTAATTAACATGCACAGCACTGTGTTTTTAAATATTCTTTGAGGTTAAATAATTGTTGGGCCAAAGCCAGAAAAAATAGTTGGGCCTAAGCCAATTTATAAGACTGAGCTTAAAAAATTTGGCCCATAAACCGACACTTTGATAAACTATTTGACTGATACAAATTAGGTTTAGCTGATAAGGAAGAAGCACTTTACTTTTGCGCCGGCGAAATAAAAGTCTCTCTGAAAAAAGATGACGATTTCATTAGAAGAGTCATATTACATGTTTTGTGCTTGAATCTAATTCGAAGGCTTATCAAATCCGATTTTTAGCTATTGGATTAGATTCACGCACAAACTCGTAATCTGTCTTTTCGATTTTCTTTTTTATAGATCTGTGTTCGATTTCATCTCGAGGAATCAAATATCTGTACGATCTTTTTTTTTTTTACTGATAACTGTTATACGATTTCGATGTTGTTTAATTGCGATTCGTAATCAAGATCTAACTTTCTACTTTTGGAAAACTTCGTTTCCTTTGAATCTCTTGTTTTTTATTACCAGTTTTGGTTCTTACTATGTTTGGTATTAATCGATTCGAGAGCCATGTAATGATCAAAACAAAATATCGTCTCTGTTTAGGTATATGATATCTCAAAGTTTCAAACAACTCGTTTTTTTTTTTGGGGTTTATTGTTAAGAAACTCGTTTCCTAATTGTCTTGGCTAGATTATGTTTTAAGAATTATTTACTCGGAATCTTTACTTTATTAGCTAGGTTTAGGATCTTAGCATATGCCTGTTCGTAATCTAATATTTAATAACCTGTAAAAATGGAAATCAATCGATTTGTTATAATAACAAACAAAATTAGATTATTCATAAAAATAAATAAAATTAAATTAAAAAAGCTAATGCAAAATCTTGAAAACTTAATATTTATTTTTATTATTTTATTATTTAATTTCTAACTAAATTTATCACATATTTTAAAATTATTAGTTTTTTCTATTTTAACTTTTATTTGAATCATGATTATTTTTTCATCTATTTTTTTTAATCTAATCTTGATAAATTTATTTTCATATTTTGTTTTTTAATTAAAATTTATTATCATATTTTTAGTTGAATTGTTTTTTCTTTTATTATTTTATAACTCGTTAAAAAACCCAAACACAAAAATAGAAAACAAAATTAGATCATATGTGAAAATAAATAAAATTAAATTAAAAAAATCGATGTGAAATCAGTGATAGAGAAATTTCACTTTTTATCGCATGTTTTTAAATAATTAGTATTTTCTATTTCTATTTAAATTATGTTTACTTTTTATTACATAATTACTCATATATCTTTTTTTTTAATTTTGACAAATTGATTTTTGTATTAATTAGACTTATTCATGTTTTTAATCATATTTTGACTTTTTTTGTTCTCTTAATCGACATATTATTTTTTTTCCGATGAAAAACGAATTATAAGTATTTCATTACTTGATTTCTTACTTTCTTTAATTTTCACAACATCAAAAACTTTCAAAATAATTTTCTTTCATACATCAATTTTGCAAATTTTAGGATGTCTACATAATGGTATGTCTAAAAAAACTACAATATAATGTATATTTTTTTTTAATAATCTGATTAAAAAATATAATGATATTAGATTTTTAAAAATTAATTAATTTTTTTTTACATGTGCCTAAAACTAAATTGACAAAATTTCTAGAAGAGATTAGTGAAATTTTAAATTGTTTGGTGAGAAGATTGAGAGAACAAAAAATTGTTTAAATAAAGATGAAAGATTATAATTCTTGAAGATTTGAGTATATAAACCTAATTATATTCAAATTCAAAAGATTTTTACATGTGTATTTAATATTTTAATGAGAAAACGTGTTTGATTTTTTGCCTTATCTATTTATATCAAAATTAAAATATCTGTAAGCGTGTATATATGTAATTTATCTACTAAGTTTTTTATGAATTATTAATTAGAAGGTAATAGAATAACGTTGATATATATTGATTTTATAATCTGAATACAAATATATATGTTTTTTTTGAAATAAGATTTTTCTGATATATGGCAAAATATAATTGGAAAAAAAAATTTACGCGTGTCAAAATTTGATCAATCGAATGCCGTTAAAATCGTGTTAATTATAATGTTTGACGCATTAAATTTTATATAATAAGATAAGATTTTGGATATACAGTAATTTTTTTTTTAATGATTAGTAGTAATTCAAAAATAATAATTATTTTAAAATTCATCTAAAAAAGCCAAGTCAAATGATTTGTCTTTAAATGCTAGTCGTCCAGTATAGTAAGATATATTTTGAAGATTCTGATTAAAAGCAGGTAATTTGACTTAATTAGTATAGCATTTTATATGCGATAATAAAACTATAACAAAATATCTTAACAAACGAAATAGGGCATTCATAATAGCTTACTAAACAGAAATAAGTTTTCAATGTGGCAATAGATTATTTTCATTAAGATTCTTAACCCATTGTCAAATAAAACAGTCAATTTACAATAACAAGAAAAAGGTAAGAAAATCAAAGCAGCATTGACTCTTCCTCTCTCTGACTAATCCTTAATCCAAACTAGAAAACAATGTACACGTCGAACTTGATATATTAACACCTAACGGCTTATCATTATTTATCATGAAACTCTTTCTGATACATAATTACATTTGATAAAAAGAAAAAATGAAGGAAGTGACATTTTACAGTTTCTGTTACTATTACTACTACATCGTGTGTCTAATGGCGATGTTATTGGTGTACGGATCCGCCGTGGAGGATTACTACGGCCAAATAGCTAACACCATAACCGTCGATCTAAACGGCGCCGGAGACTACAATACGGTCCAAAGTGCAATTGATTCAATCCCTTTTCAAAACCAAAATTGGACCCGTATCCTCATAAAAACCGGCATTTACATGTAACGTATATTTGTAATGTTTATGATTTATCATCTTGTCACATTTTCTTGATTTTAATACTATATATAAATACATTTCTAGAGAGAAAGTAACAATACCAAAAGGTAAAGGATTCGTATATATGCAAGGCGGAGGAATTGAAAAGACGATAATAGCTTACGACGATCATCAACTTACCGATACAAGCCCCACTTTCACGGCCTATCCTGACAATATCATCATTTCCGGAATCACTTTCAAAGCATGTCTACGAATGTTTTTTCTAATTAGCTTTCGACTGATTGCGGAATTTATGATTGTTTCTTATAATCAAAAGTTTAATTGTGTGTGTAGAATACGTATAATATCGGATTAACGTCGACTTCTTTAGCCACACCAATTAAACCAGCGGTGGCTGCGAGGCTGCTTGGAGACAAATACGTAATGATCGATTCTAGTTTTGATGGTTTTCAAGATACATTGTACGACTGTATAGGCAGACATTACTATAGAAGATGTGTTATCTCCGGTGGCATCGATTTCATTTTTGGCTATGCCCAAACCATTTTCGAGGTATATATAAATTATATACTATAAATCTATTTTTAATATTTTTTTCCGTAAAAGCGGTATACCTAAAGAAAAACCCTATGTACATATATATGTGTTTCTTCACAAAGTGATTTCTTGATTCTAGTCGAAGAAACTTTAAACTACATAAACTATTTTGAAAAAATTAAATAACACCAAGTTTTTTAAACATGTTTGGTATTGATCCCGAATTAAGCGCTAAGAAAAGCCGAATTTTGTTAGGAAAAATATAATCGTTTTATATGTACATCATAGAATCATACATAGTATAAAGATACATGTGTTTAATAATGGTGAATATATATGTAACAAAAAAGGGATGCACGTTGAATATAACGGTGGGAATCTACGCACCGGACAAAGCGTACGGAACGATAACGGCGCAAGGAAGACAGTCGCCGACAGATAACGGAGGGTTCGTGTTTAACGGCTGCACCGTTACTGGAAACGGCAAGGCCTTACTAGGACGAGCGTGGGAACCTTACGCACGTGTCATCTTTTACCGTTCAAAGTTTTCAGACGTTATTTTGCCAATCGGTTGGGATGCTTGGAGAGCAAAAGGCCAAGAGTATATAAAATTCTCTTCATTAAACTTTTTATTTTATTTTGTCTCTCATCATTTTACACATTTTAATATGATATTCGAAATGTGTAATACGATGTCGTATTAGGAACCATACAACGTTTGTGGAGTATGGTTGCACAGGAGCTGGAGCAGATACGTCACAGAGAGTGCCATGGCTCAAGAAGGCGAGTGAAAACGACGTTTTTAAACTCATTAATGTTTCATCTATTAACCAAGGAGGTTGGCTTAATAGGCTCCCCATCAAGTTTTAGAGATGTTAATACGGATTAGTCCGCTTAATTAAGTCCGCTCTACAGTAGATTAAAAAAAACGTAGTCAATCATATAACTTTTCTGGTCTATGCTGTGTAACTTTTTGTTTTCATCATATACAATGGTTAAACATTACTTAAAAAAGACGTAGATTTCCCATGGAAAAGTTTAAATAGCGTGTACTAACATAGTACGTACGTAATCTCTTACCTTCTCTCTCCGTAATTTGCGTTTTAATCCAATTAATTTGGTATATTTAACTTAAGAAATTGACATAAAGAGTGGGATAGTAGCCTGGTGGTAACACAAGGGATTGGTTTTTTTGGATTCCGGGTTCAATCTTCCATTGGTACGGAAAGTTATTTTTTAAATCGGAATATATAAAATCTAACTCCGGACACCGAAAAAATTATAGGTCGAAGATGCGGTTTATTAAAAAAAAAAACCATTAACATTCATGGAGTCAGATTGAGCAACCATGTCACAGAGAGTATCCATGGCTTAAGAAGGAGAGGGAAAACGACGTCGCTAAATGCTTCGCCAACGTTTCCTTCATTGACCAAGAGGGTTGGATCTCTAATGAATCGCCATTAATGGAGTTGGGTCCTTGATTTAGTTCACCAAATTAGCTTGTACAACCAAATGAATGGGCTCAGTGAAGGCCCAATAATTTAGCCCATTATATATATATATATAATATAGTCTATATAATTGTTTTACACGAAAATTACCATAAAAAACTTTCCACAATTTACATTTTTCCAACTTAAATCTCAAAAAGTTTTGGTTTCTAGTTTAAACATTTAACTTAATTATACTTTTTAAACAAACCTTCAAATTACCAAAACAGTGCGTGATGTTGAATTGACTAACGGTCAACGCTAATGATATTTAACACCGTTATAATAATTAATTAAATTATTTTTCTTTATTATTAATTATTAATGATAAAATAATCAAATAAAATAAAAAATAAATAAATTTTTAAAAAAAAACATATGGATTCCGTTGAGATTTTCAATACTTTAATTCGCCTCATCGATGTCATCCGGATTGAATATGTCGACATTGTTCAAGAGCAAACATGATCTACAGTCGAAAGACGAAGGAACATTTTTTTTTTTTTTTAACTTTTTTAGAAAATTACTTATTTTAATTCTCTAATAAATATAAGAAAATTATTTTTTCTTTTAAAAAAATATATTTATATTTTTTGTTTATTTATTATTATTATTATTTTTTTATCAATTATCTATTTTTTAAAATAATAATTTCATTACCATTTATAGATTTAACGTTGACCGTTAGTCAACCCAACGGCATGTACTGTTTCAATAACTGAAGTTTGTTTAAAAAAAATAATTAAGTTGAAGGTTTGAATTGGAAACCAAAAAAGTTTGAGGTTTAAGTTGGAAAAATGTAAATAGTCAAGGTTTTTTATGGTAATTTTTCAATCGTTTATATACAAAGTTAAAATGGGATTTTGAAAGAAAAAAATAATCTTATTAGATTAAGGATTTTGTTATTACCAAAAAGGCCAAAAAGATCTATGTAAAATTGCATGCATGATGTATATCCACTGTTTCCATTTTTTATATTCCAATTTTATTCTAAATACACTACCTATTATACCTCAATACAATGTATATATTTTCCTTCTCACATAGTCTTATTTTTATTTTTAATTATTTTTCTCTATCTTAAAATTGGCAGAAGTATCTATTAATATTTTATATGATGAAATTATTAAAATTCAGAAAGGTAAACAATCAGAATTTCATTTTTCTTGTAATATTAAAGTTATCCTTTTTAGTAATTCTCTAGCGTTTTTATATTTTCATATAGTTAATAAAAATACTAAGGTTTTAACTTTTAACTTTCTTTAGTTAGAGAATCTAGTAGCAGAAGATTATATCATACCACGAAAGTATATATTAATTAGCGCATGCAGGATAATGATAAATGTAAACAGTGTAATACATATTACATACATACACACCTTATGTCTAACCATGCTTTGTAATAAAACATAATTATTACGTAAGATCATAAAAAATGAAGATGGCAACATCTTACAATTACAACATCGTGTGTGTAGTTGTGACTTTGTTGATGTACGGATCAGCCGCAGCTGAAGAATTAGCTTACACCATAACTGTTGATCCTAACGGTGTTGAAAATTTCACGACAGTCCAAAGTGCAATCGATTCAATCCCTATTCTTAACCAGAAATGGATTCGTATCTTCATACAAAATGGAGTTTACCGGTACTATTATATAGTCTTTTTTATAACAAATATTGTCAACTTTCTTTTATATATTAATATTAGGTGAAGTTTTATACCCTCTCTCTATATATATATATATATCAATGATCAATAATGAAAACGTAGAGAAAAGGTAACAATACCGAAAGAAAAAGGATTCATATATTTGCAAGGCGAAGGAATTGAACATACGGTAATAGAGTACGATGATCATCAAGCGACCGATACCAGCGCAACGTTCTCTGCTTTTGCTGATGATATCGTCATCTCCGGCATAACTTTTAAGGTATATATCTATTTCTATTTTGTTAAAAATCAAAATAAATTATACCTTTATTTTCAATAAAAGAATATTTTATCCAAAAGTTACTGTTCACACCATAACTTAGTTTTTTTCGTTTGTATTGGAGTTTTTGGTTTCAATGACTAAAAAAATCGTAAATACATGAAAATTTTAGTAATAGAATATACAAAACTACTAGATTTGATAGTAATAAAAAGCCTAATAGTGGTAGTTCTGATTTTTAATTACTGATTATTCATTACTATGAATATTATATTAATTTGTTTGAATAAAGAGTTTTGATACATAAACATCGATAATATATTGGAGTAGAACACGTACAATGTGCCAAACAACAAACCGGAGATCGTACCGGCGGTGGCGGCGAGGATGCTCGGAGATCGATATTTAGTGATTGATTCTAGTTTCGACGGACTTCAAGATACTTTATTCGACGGAAAAGGAAGACATTATTACAAACGATGTATCATTTCCGGTGGTATCGATTTCATATTTGGTTATGCTCAATCCCTCTTCGAGGTATATATATATATATATATTATAAAAATCCATTTTTCTTATTTTCCTTTAAAAAGTAATCTATTCACCATTATATATGTGTTACATTACATCAAAGGGATGTACATTGAATTTGACGTTGGGGATATACGCACCGGAAAAACCGTACGGTACGATAACGGCGCAAGAGAGATTGTCACCGTCAGATAACGGAGGGTTTGTGTTCAGTGACTGCACCGTAACGGGAATAGGCAAAACGTTGTTGGGACGAGCGTGGGGAGCAAACGCACGTGTCATCTTCAACGGCTCGGAGTTATCCGACGTTGTTCTTCCTATTGGTTGGGATTCTTGGCATGCCAAAGGCCAAGAGTATGTGATCAATTTGTTATACATTTTAACTTTTAATAAACAAGTGCTTAAAACGGTGTCGTATTTGCATTTTCGGTGATGTAGGGAAGAGTTAACTTTTGTGGAGTCTGGTTGCACCGGAGCTGGAGCGGACACGTCACAGAGAGTGCCATGGCTAATAAAAGCGACTCTAAACGACGTCGCTGGATTCGCGAGCGTTTCCTTCGTTGACGAAGATGGTTGGATCTCTAGGTGCCCCATTGAGATTGGACCTTACCATTAGACCAAAAAGAGTATATTTGAATGAAAAAGATTAATAAAAAAAGGAACTTAACCAAATCATCAATCTTTCTTTCATAAATTGTCACATGATCACATGATCTTATGTCAAGTTATTGTTTAAACAATATATTGGGCACAGTATTACCAAAACTCAGTATGTAAAATAACCAATGAAGGCCCATCGTATTTGGGCCTTTTGTTGGGGAATTAAGCCCTATTGTTCTTCTCTAATTTGATTTGATATGAAACGAAAAACCCTTAATTTTCTTCTTTCGATTACAACTTCAGATTTATAAATCTTCCAAATTTTCCGACCAAAGCTATTTATCTCGTCGTTTGCGTCATTGTTGACTGCTTCTCTAAGCCGCGAAGCTCACCAAACTGTGCTAATCTCTGCTCTTGTCTTGTTGCTGTCGCAGCTCCTTTTCTTGCGCACCAACTGTTCGTCAAATTGCCTGAACCAAATTCTTCAAGAACATAAAAGCCCTAGTTTGTTTTTGAGATTATAAATCATATCAAGTCTTTCATAGTAAGTTTTCTTCATTCCGAGAATCCTGAAAATTTTGGATTTTTGGGATTTCTGGACACGAGGGTTTCGTTCCAAGAATGGCTACTTCTTCTACTAATGGTAACAGTAAGAAGCGAGTTGGTAGTTTGTCTTCGCTTGCCCCTCGCAATATCAACGTTCATAGATTTTCGGAGGCTCGAACAGCTGAGCTCGAATCTCTTCACTCGGTTGTGTCTGATCGTTTGAATAAGGACTTTCGGTCAAAGAGGAACAAGAGGAGAAGGACCAACGCTTTCAGTAACGAACCTGCAAAGAGACGTAATATAAAAAGGCAAAGATCAGAGTCATTGATTTGTCAAGCATCAAGAGACCATAAAACAAAGATCCCTAGACGAGTTAAGAGGAGAATGGAACTTAAAGAGAACCCTGAATCAGGGTTTTGTACCTCTGGTGATGGAACAAAGAGGCTGAGAACACATGTTTGGTATGCTAAACGATTTTCTATGGTGAAGCTTTGGGGTTTTCACCTTCCTCTTGGCTTACATGGAAGGTAAACTTCATATTTAATTTGAAGTGTAGTTGCCTCGGATAATTACAAAAAGGTGGCGCCTTTTGAAATCTTTTTTAAGGTTGTTGTGTTTTTGTGTCATGGTTTTAGAGGAAGAGGATCTAGGGATATCTTGAAGCAGTCTAGGCAAGGTGTTCTTGTGCATGATGCAAGCTATCACATTGCTGTGCAATTGGAGGGTCCAAAGGCAGGCATTTACCTTATTCTTGAGATTCTTCTTAAAATTTTGTTTTAACTTTGGTTGTAATTTAATATTTTCTTCATGTCTTTTGGCTTGAATTTTCTCAGGAATCACTCTTGTCGATATTAAATATGCTACTGGAGCCTTCTCCGTCATCTCATTCCAAGGAAGTTTTCGACTCTATTCTCACAGGCTTTAGTTATGAAAGCGCCATGGTATAGAGAATCTATGAATTTCACTTATGTTTTCTAATGGGAAACGACAACCTAAGCTGGATGTATTCGTAACTTTTTTTGTTTTTTTCAGCTTTATCATGTCGAACCACCGGTTTCTCAGCCGATTGCTCCTGTAATTTATATGTGGAGACCTTCTCAATTACCTGAGAGAAGAGATGAGTGTAAAGGGGGTGCCGGCGTAGGAACTGATGGTCCAGTCTCAAATGAAGATTGTGTAGACGTTCGAAAATTTTGGGTGTGGATCCATGCTTCTTCCTTCAGTGAGGGATACGATGCTCTTAAACTAGCTTGTCAAAAACAGGTAGTTATTTTTTGTCTTTGATGTTATTTTTAGGCGTCTCTAGCTGACATTTGTCATTAGTAGTTTTGAATCATGCTTTACATTTTTTCGAGGAGATATTGACGCTTAAAGTTCCTTCATTCAGATGGATGAGACAGGTGTCTCAGTTGATTGCTTTTCACTCGAGGGTCAACTTGCAAAACTTGAGATTTTTGGTCCAAAAGCATCTCATCTTCTTCAAAAGACTCTACATCCTGTTACAAGGTGAGGCATCTAAGCGAATATATTATTGTTTGCAAGAACGCAAATGAACAACGTAAGATTTATCTAGCCTTTTTTTTTTGTCTTCGTAGCTGCTCAGAGGAACCCTCTGTTTTCAGAAAGTGTTCAATGGCAAAAGATGAAGTTAAGAACGTTGCTGATCCTTACAATGAAGAGAACATATCATCTTCTGCTATTTTAGCACGTTTTGTCATGGATCCGCGGTTAATCCCTAATAATCCACGTGATGATGGTACAGTGTCAGTTGAAACGACCAAAACTGAGCCTACTGAGTCACTTGAAACAACAACCAAAACCGAGGTTGAAACTTCACCTGAAGTTTTCAAGTGCTTGTGGGATGCAAATAGTGAACTGACCCCTCCAGAAGAAGAGAACTTGTTGTGTTGGGAAAAGCATCAAAGTCGTATGGATTCTCTTTGCCTCGATGACCCAGCTGCTAAGCTTCCAAAGGTATCTAGCAGGCCAAGGAGTTCGAGGTCTTGTCCTTTACTGCTTCTCAAACATAAAAAACTTGGGAATGCACCTGCCGGGTAATCTCCACTTTGGTTATCGTTCCGTGATGTTCTTTAGAATCAAAGTCCTTAATGTTCCACAATTAATCATTATGATTCTCTCTCAGATGGTCTCTTATACTTCCCCTTAGTTGGATCAAAGTCTTCTGGAATGCCTTTGTCTCAAAAGGAGCTCATGCAATAGGTCAGAGGGAGAAACGCTGGGTTTCTTGTGATGTATATTTTCTCTCTCTTTAGTCCCCTAATGTTTAGATTCTCTTTCTACATAAGCATATTGAATCGTAGACCTGAAAATGTCTGAAACTTGCCATTTTTTCGTTTGCAGGCTGGTTTGCCCTTTTTCCCATCAGATTTTCCCGACTGCAAAGCATATTCATCTTTAAAAATGAGCGAGGCCGCAGACTTGGAGGAAATGGCACAACGACGCCCTCTTGCCGTAAGACCATTCAGAATTCCCATTCCACCTCCATGGAATAGCATCCATGTTACGCGTTCTATTGGAGAGAGTCCCAATCAAAAGCTTACAACCGACGAGACAAACGGAATTGAAAATTTCAGTGCTGGTGGTAATCTATTTGATGGTATTGTTGCAAGAACATCAGATTCGCTGAGTACTTTTCTCCAAACTTTTGCAAGTGACGGCTTGCATTTATTTCCTTACGACACTTCAAAACCAAACACAAACCTTATGAAGATGCTTCAGGAAGATGAAACAAAAGCAACAGCTCAGATCCATCAAAGTAGTAATAAACTATGCCTCCTCAGAGTTCTTCTACATGCTTTCAAGGAAGGTTCTTTCGAAGAAGGCGCGGTCGTATGCGCACCATCTCTCACAGACTTATCATTATTAAAATCCAGGTAACGTCTCCAAGACATTGTGTTCAACAACAAGTGATCACATTTCGGGTTATATTGAATTATGTTTTACAGCAGCGGTGAAGGAGAAGAAAGGCGTCTTACAATCCCTCAATCTTCGGTAAGTTGTTACTTCCAAGAACAACCTTCTGGAACATGGGAACTAAATGTCCCTGAAGACACTCTTGCAAAGCAATCTCATAGATGGCCAATCGGGTTTATAACGACAGGATTTGTCCGTGGGAGGTAGAGAAGACAAAAGAAACCCACAAAATCTTTGATTATAGAATTCACCAGAGAGGCTGGTTTTGGTTTCTGAGGCTCTTAAACTTGTTTTAATGTGCAGTAAAAAGCCGACGGCGGAAGCTCTGTGTGATGCAGTGTTGTTAGGGAGGCTAAGAGATGAGCAATGGAGAGACAAAGATGTGAAACGGAGGAAGAAGGAGATTTATGTTTTGGTTAGAAACCTAAGATCTTGTGCTTATAGACTCGCACTTGCTACTATTGTTTTGGAGCAACAAGACTCTAGTGATGTCCACTGCTTTTAAATAAGCTTATTTTGTTTGTTCTTTTTCTCTTAAAATTTAAATCCACCAGCACTATTGTTTTATCAAATTATTTGCACAATATTTTTAATTATTTATTATAGCAAGTTTAGTGGAAATTTGGAAATGTTGTCAATATTACATTGACAATATTACTGGTTTCTTAACTTAGATAGGTTTTTTGCCAACAATATATTTATCAAATCATTAATTTTCCAACAATATGCATTATATAGATTTGAACACGGTAGTGATACAATAACGACACTAACACAAATTAAAATTTTTAATACGGATAGCACCACAATAACAACATTAATTGTACATTAACTTAATTCGTTTTGAAACCCAAAATTGAAAAGGAAAAAACGAAAAGGTGAATGTTAATTAAAATTTTGTTTGTTTGGTAAATAAAACAGATTTTCACCTTGATACCAAATCAAACATTTCAATTAAATTTTAATATTTACATAAATCTAAAAATCCTGAAAAATAATAATAATTTCCTTTGTTTAGTGTTGAAATTAGTGTTGGCCAATAGCTCAGAACGTTGTCGTTTCAGTACTCAGATTTTATTTAACCGAATCGCATCGAAACTTACAGTCCGGTACGGGAAACCCCTAAGACTGACTCTCTCTCTCTCTCTCTCTCCCCGTCTCTCTCCCGGCGCCGGTGAAATTTTCCGATTTACCCAATCTCGACTACTGAGACGAGTTCGAGTAATCGAGTCAATTAGGGTTCTAGATGGAGAGACGCGTCGCAAACACCTTCACTGGTCCACCGCCACCAGTTCCGTACTATCATAACAACTACAACCCTCATCATCATCAGATTCATCCGCCGCCGCCGCACCACCATGTCGCCGCCGTTGGATTCCACCAATACCCACAAAACGACAACAGAGATCAGCGTTTCAATCAGCCGCATTTTGATAATCATTACCACGTCCAACAACCGCAGAATATGATCGTTGATCATAATAACGCCCCGCCGTTTCCACCGAGTAGTAGTAATGGGTTTAGTCCTTGCGGTGGCAGCTCAAGGAAGAGAAGGTCTCAATCCACTACTGGATTTTCCCCAGGTTTGACTTTTCTTCTGCTTCGTATCTGAACGAAAAGGTGTAAACTTTGGTGATTCACCATTAAGAAACTACTTTCTTGGAACTGTCTCATTGCTTTCTTTTCATCTTAATGTGAGTTTGTTTAGTTTCGAGTAGTTTATGATATTGTGCATTCTTGTTTTGTGTACATGAAGATCCTAGTGCTGATGGTAGTATTGCCAAGTTATATGTTGCGCCGGTCACAAAGACAGCAAACGAAGACGATGTGAGTTTCTTGGCTTACGGTTTTATGAAATGTTTCCTGTGTGACAATCTTGTGTTATATATCAGGTCCGTCAGGTGTTTGAAAAATATGGTAATGTCATTGAGATCATTCTACCCAAAGATAAGATGACTGGTGAACGAGCAGGTTGCAATTTCTTTTGCTGGCTTTCATTGATATTATTGCTTCTGGGGATTTAGCAGTTTGCTTATATAACATCCTTTATGTATCTTTGCAGCTTACTGTTTTGTTAAGTACAAAAAATTAGAAGAGGGTAATGCGGCTATTGCAGCTTTAACAGATCAGTATACCTTTCCTGGGGTGGGTCTTAGCTGCAATGTTTTGTAAACACCGCCTCCTGAATGTGGAATTCGTTTCATAAGTTTATTTCATTGTTTTCAGGAAATCGCTCCAGTCAAGGTCAGATATGCCGATGCAGAACGGGAACGGATTGGTAAGAGTTGGTGTCCAATACTTCTATGAACAGAAATTTAGATAGACCGTAGCTAGATGAAGACAACATGGTAGTTTATTATGGGAACTTTTGAAACAAAATCATGTTTTACCTTAGTCAGTATTTGATTTCTCATGCCTTCGACTGCTTCTCCTTCTTTTTCTGAGTACGAATTCTTTTTCTCATTACTGTATTCTCTTTTCATCTCAGCTTTAGGTTTTCCCAGTGTGCAAATTCCAGAAAAACTATACGTTAGATGCCTCAACAAACAAACAACAAAAGCTGAAGTCCATGAGGTATGGAAGGAGTCTTTTTAGCTTTAATTTTCAGTTACTCTGAATTTTTCACTGAAAATTGACAGAACCGTGAGCAGAATATACATATATTTTTCCAGTTTTAGTTAAATTTCTTTCTATAATATACATTTGATTTCTATGAATTCTCAAAGTGTCCTCTTCTCAGGTATTTGCTAGGTACGGAGTCATTGAAGATATTTATATGGCAGTCGACGACATGAAGATTAGTCGTGGTATGTCCGTTACCTTGCAATTGCATATTTTGGTGCTTGACTTTGAATCATGCTTCCTCCAGAGATCCTAGTTTGAACTGTTCAGATTTTGTAGTTTCTTCTCCAGTAGATTGTGAACACTTCATATGCTCAATAACTGACTGTAAAACTTCCGTATAGCCCTTAGTAACAGAAGATAATTGCACTTAGTTAAGTGTTATGACAGTTCTTCCCGAAAAATTGCCTGGACAAACACTTACAAAACATGATTTATATGGACTATGGAGCTATATACAAGTCGCTTTAATATCTTGTTAGTTTTGTTCTTTCTCCAAGCCTGTCTTAATGTGATCTTCTGGATAGCATGAAACCTGATTATAGGTGCTTATAACTAACTTCTTTGCTCTCTGCAGGTTATGCATTTGTTCAGTTTGCTCGTAGGGAGATGGCACTAGCGGCAATCAAAGGTTTAAATGGAGTCTTGACCATCCGGGTAGGTCAGAAAGTTCTTTGTTGTATCGCAGTGCCTCGATGTTTATTTGGCGTCCACTGTTCATGACTTCCTGTATTTTTGTCTTCCTTTCAGGGTTCTGATCAGCCTCTAACTGTTAGATTTGCAGATCCTAAAAAACCTCGTCTAGGGGAACCAAGGTTTTACTGTTTACTATTCCTTTTCTACATTATCTGTTTGAGGATTTGCCTAATTTTTTTTTCAATTGCAAACTCATCTTCTTGGTTCTTACACTTTAACTTTACCGGCATCACTTGCGGTTTTGCCACTTAGTTATAGCTCTTGAGGGATTTACTTTCAAAACTTTTCAGCTAGCTGTTGGCGTTTCTTATGGAACCGAATCCTAATAGCTGATATATACTTCACTCCATCTCAACATATTTGGATTGTTCCGTATCTTCAGGTCTACCTTTAACACTCCTCCTGCGATGCAACAATTCGACCCAAATTGGAACCCACAACCATATCCCCAATGGGGAAACAAAGAACCTGCAGCCCCTAGAGTCGTTCAGCATCATGATTTCGCTTCACAGCCGAATCACTTCCCGCAGCAAAATGCTCAAGCAGTATCCGAGGTTCATAAACCGCTGCATCAAGATATTCCACCTCAAAATTTTGATAAGCATCAGAAATCTGAGACTGCCAGCGTGGAGGTACTACTTTTGTAGGATCTGCTAATGGTAGACGGATCTTGAACTCTGGACCACGAGTTTATTTAGACGGTTTAGGTTTCATAAATCTCTTATACACATCTGCTTGATCTCGTATCTTTTACTACTTTTTTTTGTAGACTAGAGGCAATGGTCAGAAGATCTCTAGTCATTTAAATGCATTCCCTGAAGACCAAAATACAATGAGCCCTGAGTGTGACTGGAGTGAACACACTTGTCCAGATGGGAACAAGTATTACTTCCATTGTGTCACTTGCGAAAGCACGGTACTACTTTTCCCTCTTTCTTTGTACTCCATTGAAGCCATGTCTAGTTAGACTGATTATATGGATGACCACACAGTGGGAGAAACCCGAGGAATACTCCATGTTTGAGAGGTGGTTCGAAGAGCAAACAAGGCTACAAGATCAAAAACTCGTATCTCCCCCGTTAAACAATCAGAGCCAAGGGGCAATCGAAAAAAGCGAGCAAGTTCAGTCTCATGTATTACAACAGAATAGTAAACTCCAACAACCATCCTTATCCACAGCGGTTAGAGATAATTTCTAGAATGTGTCGCATTGACACACTTCGAGTTCCATTTTATAAATAGTATCTTACGAGAATTGAGTTAAATTCCAATCTTTCACGTGTTGTGTGTTTTTCAGGATCAGGAGAGCAATTTAGTACATCCGGTAACAAGACTAGCTGTTGAAACAAGCTGTTCATAAAAGGTCTCGGGTACTGAACAGTTGATTCTCTTATTGAGGAAGCTAATATATTACATAACACGAGATCTAATCTTCCCTTTTTGCGTTTGTCTATTTCAGTACAGGAAATCTCACTAAACTAGTAATCTGAAAGGAGATCAAGAAAGCAGCTAAAAGACTGGAGAAGAGGCTTCATGTAAAGGAAGTTAATTTCTTCAAGACTCGTATCATTTGGTAAATATTCATGTCATTGCTTTCTTGGGGCTTGAGAGTCTCGTTGGATCCAATAGTAAATGTGTTATGAAAATGGCATAAACTTTGAGACTTCCAAAGACATCATTGGGTCAGTGATGAGCCATCAATAGTTTTAGGAGATTTATGTTTTGGTTAGAAACCTAAGATCTTGTGCTTGTAGACTCGCACTTGATGCTATTGTTTTGGAGCAACAAGACTCTAGTGATGTCCACTGCTTTTAAATAGCTTTTTTTGGGTCTTTTTCTCTTAAAATTTAAATCCACCAGCACTGTTGTTTGTATCAATTATTTTATTTATTTTACACAATAATTTTTAAATTATTTACTATAGCAAGTTTAGCACCTGATCCAAACCAAAAACTAAACGATATCAAATCAAACACTACATGTTTACAAAAAATAAAATAATGAAAGTTAAATAATTTTACTCGTTTGGCTCTCTATTCTATACATGTTTACAAAAAAAATTAAAATGCAATTAGTGTCTTAATTATTTTATTTGAAAAGGTTAAATCAAACGGGAACCTCTGTTCAAAAGAGAGGGTTATCATCAATCATCTTCTCTTTAAAGGCAAAATAGATTCGCAGACTTGAGAAATCACTCACTTTGCGGAAACAACACAAACTTTTAGTTCTCAACGCTCTAACTGACGAAGAAGAAGAAGAAGAAGAAGAAGACGAAGAAGAAAAGGTAAGTCTTTACTAGAGTTTAGTTTCCAGATTTCGATTTCTTTTCCCCGAGTTTTCGTCTCTGTTCGCTTGAAGAATTTTTGGATTGATCTGTGTTTATCTTCGAATGATTCGATTCTCTTCACATCGTAATTTTGCTCGTCCTGTTTTAGATCGGGGAAGGAGATTTATCGATCCCATAGATTTGTTTCCGAATCTGATGCTTTTGTCTGATTAGTCTTTCTATTCCTATTGATGATTTATGATTCGTCTTCTTCTTCTTCTTCTTCTTCTTCTTCAGGTTTTTTGGGATCTGAAGTTTTCTGCAACTAATGGCGAAGATCAAACCTCAAGCTTTATTGCAGCAAAGCAAGAAGAAGAAAGGGCCGTCTCGTATAAGCGTAACCAACATTGTCATTTACAGCTTGGCTGTTCTATTGGTTATCTTCGTTCTCTTCTCTGCTTACAGACGTTGGACTCAGAGGTTCCTCACTTTCTCAAACTTCTAATTCCTCCATTACTACTACTCTCTCTATGAAATTGAGATTGATTCTGTCAAATTCATGTGCTTGGACTAGTTGAACAAGTTTAGGAAATTATGCTTGTGTTAATATCTCCGTGTCTAAGATGTGGAAATACTGAGGATTTCTTGTGGATTTCAGATCTGAGATCCCAACGCACAATGGTAGATCAGTTCTTGAGGTATTCTGTCTATGGCTTTTATTGGTTTAGCTTCTCTGCTCGGTTTGGTCGATTCATGACCGTGGCAATAGTTAGTTGTTGGTTGTTTGACGGGGATAAATGATTGTTCTGTGTAGGATGCAGCGTTCCCGGGAATGAAAAATACCAATGTCCCACGGTTTGCTGTGAGCTTTTGTCCCACAATATACACCATATGTTTTGTTCAGTTTAGTGTTTTGTTTTTGTTTCCTTCAATCTATCTTTTTCTCGGTTGATCTCTAGACCTTAGATACGGGCAAAGGTTCAGTGACCATTGAACTGTTCAAGGATTCTGCTCCCAATGTTGTTGACCAGTTCATGAAATTATGGTAAGCAAAACTTTTTTCAGGTCCATAACATATTGGCCCATGTAATCCGTGTGTTAATCTCGTCTATTTCTCATTGGTGTGTGCAGTCAAGATGGGTATTTCAAAGGTTTCTTATTCCGCCGAGTTGTAAAGCATTCTGTGATTCAAGCTGGTGACTCTGGTGAGTTCGATGCTGTCAAAGATTGGGCACTCGAAAGGAAGAACCTTGATACCAGGTTGGTACTCTACTAAATCGTTAGTAAATATGAAAAAAGCTTAGATTTTTTCTTGTTTCTGTCTAAATATGGAAACTCTCTCTGTGTCTTGATCAGTTTAAAACAAGAAGAATTCATGGTGGGAACTCCGAAAGCTAAAAACGAGCAAGGAGGATTCGAGTTTTTCATTGTATCTGCGCAGATCACAGATCTGAACGAGAAATTGACGGTATTTGGTCGAGTTGCAAAGGGACAAGAGGTCGTTCAGGAGATCGAAGAGGTTGAGACAGATGAAAAATATCAACCAAAATCACCAATAGAGATCATGTCCGTCACTCTGCTTCAAGACATGTGAAAGCTTTACTTCTTTGTATTTAAAAAACTCGAGTGGTTTTTTTTTTTTATGTACTACTTTGTAATTTGAAACCCTTTTGATCAAACAGATTTTTTTTTTTTTTTACTGCCCTTTCCATCATTTCTCGTATAGGTTGTAACAACAAATGGACATTTAGATATTCGAGAGGACAAATAATTTTTTTTAAAACAAATGATACAAGATTGTTACTTTCTTGTGTAAAAACACTTGTAAACCATTATACAAACTCAATTATCCCAACCAGATCTCCTTTTCCTCTCTCTTGGCCGGTCTTCAGAACTGCAACAATAAGATCAAATAAAAACCAAAACTATCTAAAATAACAAATCAAACCTTTACTAGAAAACAGTGAGAGTAAAAGGAATCAAACCTCTGTGGATTCTTTTGAGTTGAGTTATGAGTAGTTGGCACTGGGGGAGTTTGACTCTGAGTTCTACCCATGTCTCCACCAATGGTCCCACCTGAGACAAATCCCGTTAGGGATGGTCTCTTGTTCGGATAACCTTGGTTTTGTGGGTTCGATGGCGTTGCAGCCACAAAGCTATTCTTGAATTGGGCCATTACTCCGGTTCTCACGGAATTGATCGCCCCGTTTCTACTTGGTGCAGCACCGCTTCTACTTGGTGCAGCTTGAGACGGTGTCCCACTTGATTCCGTGTTAAATCCAATACCAAGACCAAAGTCAACTCCTCTTACTCCTCTATTTCCACCACCTCCTCCACGACCTTTCTTCCCACCTATGTAACAAGAGATTTAGAGATCATGCACGGGTTTTTGGATGGATTCCCTCACTTAACAAAAAGGCATATGCAAAGAAAACACAGGCCACAACTTTTTCCCTTTCGGATTCAAATCTAGTGAAAGGATTTTGTTCGTAGTTTTTGGCAATAGAATATAATACTGAATACAGCTAAATTATGCTTACCTCCTTTTCTTCCGTCACGCTTGGACTTGAATCGTCCATCCTATTGATTTGCAAAAGGTAAATTTCACTCAACAATCATGTTTTCGTTTATGCAAAAATGAAACTAGAGTAGTGGAATGGAGCTAGTAGGATGAACAATCATAGCATGATGGAAGATAGAAGAAACGAAATTTATTGCATATATAAATAGAATGATGTCAATAAAGTGGAGCTGTTATTATTACCTTCATGGCGAGATCCATGAGTTCTGGAGGCACATTCTGACCAGCAGCAACCAAACTGTTTACCAATTCACCAGCAAATCTAGCCTCTCTCTGCGTAACAAGCGTGTAGGCCACTCCGTCTTTGTCACCAGCACGACCTGTTCTACCAATACGATGTACATGCATGTCCATTTCTTTTGCAATGTCGTAGTTAACCACTGTCTTAAGCGATTTGATGTCAAGACCTCGGGCAGCAACATCAGTGGCAATTAGCACATGGTAGATTCCAGATTTGAACTTCTGCAAAGTTTCCATTCGTGAAGCCTGATCTTTATCACCGTGAAGGGCGGCAACTTTAAAATTATTTAGAGTAAGCTGAGCTTCGATCTCATCAACTGTGGCCTTTTTAGAAGCAAACACTAATACATCACCTTCATCAATCATTCCAGGTAGTTTCTCAAGTAACCAAGGAAGTTTTTCAGCATCTGACGGTATTACATTGACAACCTGTGTAATATCCTCATTGGCCGACCCAACTTCACCAACTGTGACTCTAATAGGATCTGAAAGGATTTCCCTAGCTAACTTTTCAACTTTCCAAGGCATAGTGGCTGAAAAGAGCAAAGTCTGGCGATCTGGACGAATCTGGCCAACGATGGACCTTACTTGCGGCTCAAAACCGAGGTCAAACATCCGATCAGCCTCATCATGAACCAAATACGTCGCTCTCGTCATTGTCAAAGCCTTCATCTTGAGCATGTCTATCAACCTTCCAGGAGTAGCAACAACTATCTCGCATCCTGCCTTGAGTTCCTTAAACTGTTCATGTTTAGACATTCCACCATACACAGCGGTGACTCGTAAGCCATATGCTTTTGAAAATTTCTTTGCTTCCAAGAATATTTGATGAGCCAATTCTCTGGTCGGGGCACATATGACACCAATTGGACCTTCTTCTCTCTGAAGTTCCGGCTGATCCATAATATGAACAATCATAGGAAGAACAAATGCTGCGGTCTTACCCGAACCAGTTTTGGCTATGCCTATAATATCTCGACCAGATAGCACAATCGGTAAAGCCTGAGATTGGATGGTTGTAGGTTTTTCATAAGCTTGTTTTTTGATAGCACTCATGATCTGCGAGGAAAATCCACAATCCTCAAAGGTCTTAACTGGCCGAGGAACATCAAAACCCGACACACGAATTCCCAAACTCTGACGGTAATCCGAAGTTTCTTGTTCACTCATTCCTGGATTTAAGAAATTGATCAGTTAAGCCAATCAAACACAGAAACTCAATTTGGATGCTAATAAGATTGTGAGGACATACCTGATATTGATTCCACCTCCTCGTAGAAGTCCTTATTAATCGGTTCGTAATCGATGGAGCTATGATCCAGAGCTAGAATTGGCTCGATCTTCCTTTTATCAACGACAATCGGATTATCATCGGAATCGTAATCCAGCATCCCCGCATCTACCGCCTTGGCTGCAGCATACACTTCCTCGTCGGAGTTATAACCTGCGTTGAGAGCGTCGGCGGCTAGTGTCAGGCCCAAATCCTTCTTCGCCTTTAGGAAACTCTCGACAGGATCGTCAACTTCATCGTCCTTGTACCTCTCTAGTTTCTCCTTTGGCTTAGGAGGTGGAGCAGCCTTCATTTCCTCGTGAATTCCTTCCATAAAGGCGTCTAATGGATCGATCTCATCATCATCCTCTCCACCGTTAGCCGCCGCCGCCGCCGAGCCACCGTCTTCAACGTCTTCTTCAGCCTCTTCGTTTTCTATATAATCAATGTTATCTAGATCGGCATCTTCGGAGTTATCTCCGCCGCGAGACGACGGAGGAACGTAGAGACGTTGCGGTGCCTGAGATCGCTCGAAACTGTAAGTGGTTTGCCGATTTATGCCGAAACCTTCTAATCCAGACTTCTGATTAGACATTCTTCCCTACGATCCGATTAGATCTCTCTCTCTCTCTCAGCTCTAGCTCTGAGCTAAGCTCTCAACTGTTGCTTTGTTATGGCGAATTTAGGGTTTCGTGTTTTTGTTTTTTGTTTTTTGTTTTTCCGGCAGTGTGTAAAAATTGAGAAGGAAGGAGACGATTTCGAGTAAGAAAATAATTTAATTTTCCCCGGGTTTACCGACTTATCAACAAAGTCTATACATTTGGGCCAATAATGGGCCTTTGCTAACCACTATTTTCTCATTTCTTCCAAGGTTCGATTTTGGTAAATATTTAATCATCCAATCAGTGGATTAGTGTTTAGTAACTTATATCCAAAGTCAAATAGAAACGCAAATCACGTTTTTGTTACTTAACCAAATTTTAATTTACCTCATGCTATCATTTGCAAATCTTCTACATATTAAAAGAAGAGCACTGGATAATACGCCACTCCCACAATTTTTCTCATCCTTTTTCTTTTTTTATTTATGTAATTTTTCTATATTTATTACCAAACACATTTATTTCCAAATATACTTATTTTAATTACTATAATTCTAATTGCCAAACACATTCTAATAGTCCTAAACTTGTCAAAAATAATTATTTCAAAAATTCTAATATTAAATTATATCATTAAATGTAAACGACAAATTAACATATATTCCAAACAATTATTACTTGTTAAATAAAATAAATGTTATTTTGTTTTTCTTTTGAAAATATGTGAGCATGTAAAAGATTTTATTCATATATATTTTTACAGATATAATTAAACACATTTAAGATAAATACACTATTTACTTTTGCTTTTAAAAATTGGTGTGAGCAACAAAAAATTATAATAGATCTTAACAACAAATCTAACAATATCTTTAATAATTTTTTTTAGTTCGGTTCGGTTTCGTATAAGTCTAGTTTGGTTTGGATAATTTAGTATAAATATTTCTAAACATATTCAGACATTATTTGGTTTGAGTTTGGATTGGTGAATTTTGATTTAGTTGAGTTGAGTTCCGATATTTTGTCTATCCATTGGTGAAACACATTTTTAACAAAATAATTGTAAATTCGAATATGCATAGACAGATCTCGTATTTCGTATAATAATTCTCGCATTAATTAAAATTAATTTTTAAATAAAACTTTCGAATTTCGTATAATAATTTCAGCATTAACTGAAATTAATTTTTAACTAAAACTATATTAATTTTATATTATAAATATTATGCTATCCTAATGTTCAAAAATTTGCTGTGTTAATCGGCCGGTTAGGTAGGACCTAGCGTCAAATCAATAAATCGGAGATTATACCGGATTAATCGAGACTAGTATTGTGATTTTTACCTATACACACGTTTATATATTATATTTGGCGAATTGTCTCAATAAAATAAAATGGCCCGGTGGTTAATACTATTAAAGCCGGTCTACTGGTTGCGAGTTAGATGGATGTGGGATATGTTGTTTTTAGGTTTTTGTTATATTTCAATTAAATAAGTAGCAAATGACTCGTTTGCCCTCATCTTCCCTAACAGTTAAGATGTTTGTTGTACATTTTAGAGTAGAGGATTTATCATATTATTGGGGAGACATCAAACTCGTACTGATGCAACTACCATTATGTGGCTTCAATGATTTCATAGTTAATATAACTTTTTCAAACTACTATTGGCTACAAATCTTGCGGAGTCTTCGATAACAATACCCAAAATAGCCTATGTCATTGACTCGTGCCGGTCTTTGCAAGTGTTCTGGTATGCATCCAGGAAAAGAGATGCAGTTCAACTTGTTTGGGTCTCCAGATCTCAGGTATTGCTAGAATTTACCATATCTGACTGACATTTAGTTTCTTATTATAGGCTGAGCAACGTAGAGGGAGGACAGGTCGAACATGTGATGGTGAGGTGTATCGCCGGGTGCATTCTTCAACAAGCCTGAAAACGGATACGCCAGCCTTCAAGAGAATTGTTAGCGAACACCCTAGCAGCTTTGGAACGAAGAAGAAATTACTGCAGTTGACATGTTCAACGTATGCGTTCTGATTTTTCACATTTTGACTAAAGGTGGTCATCCGTTTAGTTTTGAAAGTAGTACTCACTATAACGACAACATCAAGGTCCATTTTAGCAAAGTACATAAGTATCCCGAAGCTTTACACTTGATCAAAAATTTGGTGAACCAAGATCCTGAATCACGGTAATATCTTATATTTTAATGAATTGGTTTAGATTTCATTTAAGAACTCAATTTCTAATATGCCATTTGTTTTTTTTTTTGCAGTCTCAACGCTTTGGAAATACCTAACCATCCATTTTTTTGGAACCTTGATGAAAAACTTGATTTCTTAGCAGATGCCAGTAATCGGATTAAAAATGACTATACAATACGCTTAGAATTGAAGAGAGATAAAAAAAAAAGTTATAGGAAGGGAAAATTGGGTTCCTCTGCTAGATGTTGAGAACCATTAGCATCTAGCTGAGGACCACAATTCTCCCATCCTATAATCTTTTTTTTTATCTTTCTTCATTCCTAGACATATTCCTCTGCTAAGAAATCAAGTTTCTCATCAAAGTTCCAAAAAAATGAATGGTTAAGTACTCCCAAAGCGTTAAAACAACAAATAAAAAACAAATGACATATTAAAAATTGAATTCTTAAATAAAATTTAAACCAATTCATTAAAATATAAGATATTACCGTAACTCGAGATCTTGGTTCACCAAATTTTTGATCAAGTGTAAAGCTTTGGGATCCTTGTGTACTTTGCTGAAATTGACCTTGTGGTTCTTGATATTGTCGTTATAGCGAGTAACACCTCCAAAAAACTAAACAGATGACCACAATTAGTCAAAGTGTGAAAAATTAGAACGCCTACATTGAATATGTCAACTGCAGTAGTTTCTTCTTCGTTCCAAAGCTGCTCGGGTGCTCGCCAGCCATTCTATTGAAGGCTGGGGTATCCATTCTTCATATACCAACCGTTCAGACACATCTTCTCTAGTTGGCACCCAGAGCAAGAGCTCGAAATGAGTTCGGGCGTTGATGGTAAGAGAGGTAGTTTAGAGGCTAACCAGAGTTTCAAACTTGTTTTCTGCGGTGACAAATGGCAAGTTTGTTTCTTCGGCTACTGCAGCAGCTATCTTTACATCAAACCTGTACAGATATGACCAACAGTGGACTAATATAAGAGAGATCAACTTGGGATGGAAATAAAATTAGAAAAAGAGATTATACCCTTTCTTGGTGTTTAATCCAGTCCCACCAGCGGTTCCACCTTGTGCAAGCTGGCCAAACATTTCTGGCAAGTTAGAGCTTAAAGGAAATTGGACAAGTACAGGAGATCAGATCCTCCAAAAATATCATTTCCAAACCTGATAGATGCGGGGTAGAGTGCATGTGACTCGATTAAGTCCATACTTAACCTGCAATCATGAGATCAACAAATTGTAAATAAATTGCAGATTGCATATGATTATCACTTTTGTTAGGCAAACACAGTTTTTTTCTGAACAAACAACTTACTTGAGTAGCATAGCCACCAAATTCTTGTCCTAGCGTTAAAGGTGTAGCATCCTGAGTGTGAGTTCTTCAAATTTTCACGATATCTTTGAACTCGAAGGACTGCCAGAAGTGAGGTAAGTTTAAAAAATATCAGAATGCAGAGCAGATCGAACATGAAGCCTAAATTATATGCAACAGAAATGTGAAAAGGACTATAAAAAAGATCTAGAAAAGCAGGTTTAAATAACAAAGTATCAAGATCAAAATATGTTCCTTAACGCAAAATTTTCAAACAAAGCAACTGTCAGTTATATGTAGTACCACACTGAACTGAGGTCAGAAGTGATTCATGATACTATTTAGGTCAGAGCACTGTGTTGCAATTTAGCGACTAGATCAAGTGTGTCACTTGAGAAAGAGCGAAAAAAGGTCGGACCTTAGATTCCAAAGTGCTGTGCAAAGTTTTCAAACTAGGGATCAGCCTCGAATGTATCTCGGTTGCAGCTGCTGCAATGTGCATGACCTAAACCAAAACAATATGACCGTCAATTAGTACAGTGCAGAGAGCCTACCTATAGTAAAGGAAAACAATTCTGTTTCATAAACAGCATAAGCAATTCAACGAACTTTAAGCATGTGAAATTATTGGTAGCTGGAATAAAAATCAAATCTTACAGTTGGAAAAGTGTCGTTAGAAGATTGTGATCTGTTCACATGGTCATTTGGGTGCACACATTTTTCACCAAGTTTGCGAGCAAGAATCTCAGCTGCTCTATTAGCAATGACCTGTGAATTAAGAGCAAAACAGAAACGCAAAGCCTTATCTTCTTGTATCACTATACAATGAGATCCTAAGAAACAAATCTCAAAGAAATTACCTCATTAGCATTCATATTACTCTGAGTGCCACTACCAGTTTGCCATACAACAAGTGGGAAATGATCATTGAGCTTTTCCTCTGCTACTTCCTGTGCAGCTTGCATAATCGCTTTACCAATCGTTGGATCAAGACCATATTCCATGTTAACCTAAATTATAGTTGCTCAATACATCACAAACCAAAACGTGAAAGCCAAATGAGAACTAAGATGCAAAATCCAAAATCCCAAAATCTATGGCTAGAGTGTTTACCTTAGCAGCAAATTTCTTCAACACGCCAACAGCGTGGACGATTGGTTCGGGCATTCGCTCACGCTCACCACCGATATAAAGGCGTCTAATGGATCGATCTCATCATCATCTCCACCGTTAGCCGCCGCCGCCGCAGAGCCACCGTACTCAACGTCTTCTTCAGCCTCTTCGTTTTCTATATAATCAATGTTATCTAGATCGGCATCTTCGGAGTTATCTCCGCCGCGAGACGACGGAGGAACGTAGAGACGTTGCGGTGCCTGAGATCGCTCGAAACTGTAAGTGGTTTGCCGATTTATGCCGAAACCTTCTAATCCAGACTTCTGATTAGACATTCTTCCCTACGATCCGATTAGATCTCTCTCTCTCTCTCAGCTCTAGCTCTGAGCTAAGCTCTCAACTGTTGCTTTGTTATGGCGAATTTAGGGTTTCGTGTTTTTGTTTTTTGTTTTTTGTTTTTCCGGCAGTGTGTAAAAATTGAGAAGGAAGGAGACGATTTCGAGTAAGAAAATAATTTAATTTTCCCCGGGTTTACCGACTTATCAACAAAGTCTATACATTTGGGCCAATAATGGGCCTTTGCTAACCACTATTTTCTCATTTCTTCCAAGGTTCGATTTTGGTAAATATTTAATCATCCAATCAGTGGATTAGTGTTTACTTATTTTTCCTTGCAAGATTTTTTGTTTAAATTGTTTACTTTGCAATATTTGAATTGAACATCTATAAAAAAATTAAAATTATTTTTTCCTGTCTGAAAAGAGTTAAAAGGAATATTTGCACAAAAATGTCATAACTTGAATGTATATGCTCTCACATGATTTTATGCATTGTTAATATCTTTTTTGTCAACAACATTACTCATGTTTTATAATTTATAATAAGATTAAATTTGAAGTTTTAAAATATAATTGAGAAAAATGTGCACTTCTCCTGTCTTGAATTTTAGCTTATTATCAGAAAAAAGAAACAGAGAAAAAACTACACATAATTTTACTCATTTAATTTTTTTTTAGCAAATAAAAGTTTGTCCATAGTCATTTGAATCCAAAATGTACATAGTTTTCACCTATAGTCTTCATATTTTCAATTACGTCATTTTATTTTGTACTAATTGTTTTTTTTATGCATATTAATTGCATCTGAACATCACGGACACAGAAAGATGACACTAAGTGAATGAACACTCCTATTCAAATTTTGAAGGGAAAACAATATTCAGACATTGTTTTTTGGGTTTTCTCACGATTGATATAGATGTCTTCTAGTGTTTGTTTCCATCATTTTCAGACATGTGTGGGAATTAAATCCTTACACCGAAACAACAGACCAAACAATTTTAGAGATCCTTTACGAGAAGCAAAACTCTTGCCACCATAAGAAAATATTATTAATATTTTAGGTTTGCTGTTTTTTTTGCTTCTCTTCTCTCTTAGTTATTGAAAGCTCTGGTGATTGCATTGACGAATAGGTGCAGCTCCAATGACTCCACTAGATTTTTCAGCTCGGTTGCAGCCTCCGGGTTGGAAGCTAGAACAAGTGCAGTGGCTCCTGCAGCAACTAGAACCACAGCAATAATGGATGTGGTTTTGAGTCTGCTACTTCCACGGGAGAGTCTCCCCGATATCACTTTGCAGGACTTGTCAGCTTCTTTGTAAAGAGAACCATTGGCTCCTCCTTCAGTGATGCCCTTTTGGTTCTAAAAACATCACAGGTTAGGTCAGAGATGAAATTACAACCGAGTGGAGGGTGAAATTAGTTAAGCTTTAGATGAGTAAGAGGCATTACCTTTAGCCTGAAGATCGTCATAGTTTGAGTGAGAGTGAGAGTATCACTCGGTGATGATGATAGTTTGAGGGAATGTTCCTTCCATTCGTTTACAAGCTTCTAGATTCTCCTTATAGAGAGAGACCCAGCGCTTCCAGCAATCAAAGTTTTCCGGTCAGAGACCAGATAGCGATTGATGTAGCTTCCTTGGAGAAGAGAGAGGGAAGCAGAAAACTCAAGCATTCAAGGTTTGGTCTGTTACTAATACCGTATCTTGAGAGGCCTGTCCACAGTTGGATAACTTTCAGAATACAGATCACAGAAAACACAAATTTCGACACTCTTGGTCCTAGTTAACATAAGGGATCACACAAACCTGAGCTATTATCCAAATTCGAATCGGAATTATGCCCTTTCCTTGAAACTTACGACAATATCCTAGTCAAAGCACGAGGTTTGGTACGCAGTATCATTGCTAATGCAACAAATATTGCCACCTAATTGTTTTACAAAGGTAACTGGATAGATGAGGAATTTCAATTCGAAAGGTTTTTGATATTGGGCCTACGTTGGGCTTCGATCTATTTAGGTGTAACATCGAGTTTCATTGAGCCTTATATTGGCTATGGTTGTATTTAAGATTACTATTCACAGTCTGAAACATTTATCAAATAATTATTCAATTAAATCATCTTCTGCATCATCGATCCTCTGCTTCTTCTTCTTCTTCTTCCTCTGTTTCTCCTTCTTTCTCTGATTCTTCTTTCAATCTGCTATTTCTCTTCTCATCTCACTTCTGATTCTCCTTGATAGATTTCGGATCTATCAGTTTTCGAGAATTACATAAGATTTCTGAGTAGGTTCTTCACCCTCCTTCCAACCATTGGGACCCTTAGACATATAATCGAGAATATGATGAAACGACCACAATACAAAGCCACGGAGTACGTCATCTGTAATTTGTTCGTTGATCCAATCGACTGATGTTTTGTAGACAGGTTGAGGAATATGAGATAACGGAAGCTGTTTATAAAAAGATAATCATCAGCTTCACGAATCTAACCAAGACTAAGTTGTGATTAGAAAATATCACAAAAAACGCAAAAGATATAGCTCACATCGAACAGCAAATCAGACTCCTTGAACATATCATACCATGGACATGGTACTCCGGGACACGACTTTCTTCCATCCATTAACATACACACCGATATGCATCTTTCTTCTTAACGCAGCAGAAGCGAAACCAAAAAAAAGGAAACAAACGAAAGAGATGAGAGAGAGGAAAAAAAAAAGGAAAAAACAAATATATACTCGAGTCACGTTCTGAGTCGACTCACCCGAGTCTAGCTGTCGAAGGAGAGGAAAAAAAACTTGTGTAACCGATAAAAAAGGGAGCTTTGGAAATTTTTTTTTTTTTTTTTTTGGTTGTGTGTGTGTGTGTGGGTTGGTGTTGAAATAGCAAAAAAAAAAAAATGGCGAAGGAGGAGATAATTAGTCTCTCACCTCTTTACTACTTCTCTTCTTCTCTCCCTCTCTTAATTCCTCTTATTCCCAACTCTTTCCTTAACCCTAATTTTTCCAGGTTTCAATCCTCGATTTTTTCCCCAATTTCTACTTATGGGTTCTCTTATCATCTTCTCTATCCTCCCAATTCGTCGTCTCCATCTTTGCTGAGCAATCTAGGTATTCTTCGCTGTCTCTCTCTCTCGATTTCTTGTGATGATCGTTTTGTTTATAGTCTGCGCTTTTAAAAGTTTGTGTTTTTTTTCCGTGTTTATGCTTCATGTGGGCTTTTCGTTTGATTTTTGATTCGATCGTTTGTTTTTTGGTTTCAATTCGTCGAAAGTTGTGGATCCGTGAGAGATCGTACCCGCGTTTAGGAAAGTTTTGTAATTGTCGACTTGCAAAACTTGAGATTTCTCTTCTAACTTTCCATGTGCATTATTTTTGTGACCTGCAGGTGAGAGGAACCAACTGAAATCTAAATAACTAGAGAAGATCTTAATCTAAGAGTGACGCAAACACTTATATTTCAAATGTAGGGCGTTGAACGTCTTGTGTGTTTAGACATCTTTTTGTTGAGTCCTCTAGTGTAGTTTTGTACTTCATGAGATGATAATATTTTACCTTCCAGTTCAGCTTCCCTAACAGTTAAGATGTTTGTTGTACATTTTCGAGTAGAGGGTTTATCATATTATTGGGGAGACATCAAACTCGTACTGATGCAACTACCATTATGTGGCTTCAATGATTTCATAGTTATATAACTTTTTCAAACTACTATTCTCAGGTAATATTGACTACAAATATTGCGGAGTCTTCGGTAACAATACCCAAAGTAGCCTATGTCATTGACTCGTGCCGGTCTCTGCAAGTGTTCTGGGATGCATCCAGGAAAAGAGATGCAGTTCAGCTTGTTTGGGTCTCTAGATCCCAGGTATTGCTAGAATTTACCATATGTGGAACAAAAGTCAGATGTCTGACATTTAGTTTCTTATTATAGGCTGAGCAACGTAGAGGGAGGACAGGTCGAACATGTGATGGTGAGGTGTATCGCCTGGTGCCAAGTGCATTCTTCAACAAGCCTGAAGAGCATGACCCCCCAGCTATGCTTAAGCTGTCATTGAGACAACAAGTTCTCCATATTTGCTGCACAGAATCCAGAGCCATTAATGATGCAAATGGTAATAATGTTAGAAATGTATAGAGAATGGTTTATGTCTTTTTCGATAGACGAGGTCAAACTTGGGTCATCGACTCTTTTATTACTGATATAATTTTTTTTTTTAGAAACACATCAATATGCTGATAGCCTTTCTTTTATTACTCTCCATTTGCTTCTGCCCCTTTATTGGAAGTTTGCCTGTTTTACAGATGAAGATACACTTGGCTCGTTTCATCGTTTCAGACCTCAGTTCATCAGTTCTTCTGATTCTCTACCAACATATTACTATCCATATGAATTTGATCACACGTGCTATGTTGAGTGCCAACCCTCTGAGGATGAAGATAACAGTCAACCACCCCATGAAGTAAGAAAATGTGTATCGGTGCCATTTGTTCCTCCTAACGCATTCCAAGCTAATGCTATTGCAAAAAACATGGCCAATGTTATTAAAGAGGTATTCATTTGCCAGTTTAGGTTCTTAACACAGATGTCAAACCTATTGAATCCTATTACACTTTTGGTTGCATGTTTGTAAAATTTATCGTATCAGATTCTTCCTCCTAACTGGTCATAACTAATAAGACTATACTTGGATACATTGTAGGTTAAGGTTGAAGATCATCTCAAGTCTGAAACAGGAATGAGTAGATGTGACCTTGGCCGTGAAGAATTCCTAAACGAAGTGAGTTAAAAAATTTAAAATGCACTCAGGAATTCTTTTTCCGTTTAGCATTTTCTTTATGAACTCCCTTGTGCTTGTTTTATGATTACAAATAGGTTTGGATGTGGAAGAACCAGTCTGGGGATACAATCATGTCACAACAACGGCGTTTAGGAGCTTCTCCTGACTGGTCTCGTGAGGTATAATGTAATTCAGTGATCTCCTTGTCTGTATCTTCTCTTGTTTCTCGGAGCTATGTATACATAAGTGTTTTCTGTTTGTTGATTTGTAGTGTTTTACAATGGACGAGCAAAGATCAAACGAGGCCTTTGTATGGTTATACAAGGAAGGGCTTATCTATAGGTATGTTTTAAATCTTCAATAAGCTACATGACTCTTATCTATAGCCCCCTTTTGGCCATTTAGCTAACTTGTTGAAAGGAAAGCACTAACTTGACGCAATACTGTGGATTTGGCAGAGACAAAAGGATTGTTAATTGGGATTGTAGCCTAAGATCAGCAATATCTAAAACTGAGGTAAGTCAATCATCTGGTAGCTCTATTAATTATTGAACAAGTATTCTGCCTCCATAGTCGCAATGGCTGAATACAATGGAAAGTTGGTGATTACTTTTATCAGTTGCTTTGTTGTGTCAAGCTCACTTTTGTTATTCTCTTGTAGATTACTCCCGCTCATGATCTCAATGATTTTGAGGTTGGAAACCGCCATAATCTCGAATTTACAAACATATTCACCAATGATGGGAAGATCAATACGGATGGCGGGACTGAATTCGCATGGATGCCACGCTATATGGTTCGTGAAGCTGTTGTTGAAGCTCCGAGGAAGAAGGTAATGAATTATGTATCTTTGTGTAACATATCATACTAACTTTGCTATATTGAGGATAAAATATTGTGAGTCATTGCTTGTGATTGTCTTTTATCCAGGGGCTGTACGGAGGTGCCAAAAAGGAACATAAGAGGAAAAAAGCTTTGGAGAAAGCACAACTTAAGGTAAATCTGTCTGTGCAAAGTCGAATTCCTTGTACAAGTTATTTATTATTCATATGCTTTATTGGTATTAGGAAGAACAAGAACAAAAGGGACTCAATGCTCCTAAGCTAAGGTAAACCTGTCTGTGCAAAGTCGAATTCCTTGTAACCAACGCTGATTTGTTCCAAACATTTCCATCTGTGATAATCTCGGCTAGGGGTGGGCATTTGGGTATCCGTTCAGGTTCGGATCGGATAATTCGGGTTTTCGGGTTTAGGGATATAAGATCCATTCAGGTATTAAAAATTTTTGGGTCGGGTTTGGTTCGGGTCGGGTTCGAGTATAAGTTTGAAACTCGCTAATACCCAAAATATGTTCGGGTTCGGGTTCGGATAATTTTCAGATTTTTTATCTAAAATACTCAAAAATTACCCAAAATACTCATAAATATCCGATTTTTTTTACGGATTTGATTCGATTTAACTATTTTTTACTCGAGTTATCCGAAAATACCCGGAAAGTAACAAAAACAAATTATAAAAATTCAAACAATATATCTAAATTGGTTATTTTTATCCAAATATATCCACAATACCCGAATTGATCGAAAAAACAAAGAAAAACTATAAAAATTACATAAACTATATGAACATATCCGACTTTAATTCTAAATATCTTTAGGTTAATTTATGTTTCGGGTACCCGTTCGGTTCTCGGTTTGGTGCCGGATTCGGTTCGGGTTTTTCGGTGCTATGTGTTGAGGATCCGTTCGGGTAATTTTAGAGAATCGGTTCGGGTTTGGTTTAGGTAATTCGAGTCGGGTTCGGTTCGGTTTTTCGGTTCCGGGTTTTTTGCCCACCCCTAATCTCGGCAGTTTCTTTTTTGATTTGGTCAGATGGTATGAATGGTGGGAGAAACATAGATTGTTTTAAGGTTGATGCTAAGATTTCCAAACCAGTCTTTGTTATTGTAAGGCCTTATACCAGATTCTTATTCATAGTATTGTATATACATAATTCTTCAGTATTTCGTTAATTCTCATTCTGCATTTGGTTGCTCTTAGAGATGTCGCTTCCTCTGCCAGCTCTTGTGTTTACCGACTTAGATCAACCCCGCGGAGGGGACCAAACAAGTTTCTCCTCTTCTTTTTTGTTTCTAGGCTTTTGTGCAACCTTTGATTTGTTATCTGTTTTCTGATCAGTGAATATAAAAAGATGGTATTTTCTTTGGAAGTTGACGAAGATTGGTTAGTCCTATTTAGGGGACCAAGAAAACAGATATTTACTAGTATATCATATCTTTGAATATTTGTTGTTGTGGGTGTTGGTGTTCTTTGGGTTGTTGACGCCAAGAGATTCTTATTTGGTGGTGTGGTTGTTGGTATTCAAAGAGAGTTAGAAGAAGATTCAGTACTTGGTGATGTGGCTGTTGCTATTCCAAGAAAGTTAGAAGAATATTCGGTAGTTGGTGGTGTGGCTGTTGGTATTCCAAGTGAGTTAAAAGAAGATTCTGTACTTGGTGGTGTGGTAGAAGAAGATTCAGTATATGGTGGTAAGTCTGTTAGTATTCAGTGTGAGTTAGACGAAGACTTGTTATTTGAATACTCAAATGAGTTTTTTGAAGAAGTCTTAGACGAAGACTCAAACTTGTTATTTGAATAGGCAAATGAGTATTTAATAGGAAAGGGAGTCGGTTGTGTACTAGAGTTAGATGCAAAGAAGACAATGGGTACTGTAACGCATGCTCTCACTGTCCCTCATCAATTTGTTAGGAGGTTCACTCTGTCAGAGAAGGCTCAACCAGTTACTAAAATAGTGATTGATGGATTTTATAAAGACCGTCCAGTTATGGTGAGACGCAGTGTTAAAACAAAACAGATTGCAAATGTGATTAACATTCTCTGTTTAGCTGATTGTCACAAAAACATCCTGTGTTATCATGGTTCAGAGTCTGATGGTATTTTTTTCTATTACGCATTTGGCATTGTAGCTTCGTCGAGCTCCTCGAATTCTGGAAGAACAAAGAAAGCAAGGATTCAGCTACAAAACTAGATTAGCCACATTACTGGGAAAATGATCAAAAACCAGTAATGTGGCTTATGTCAAACCAGTTTTCTAGCTGAATCCTTGCTTTCTTTGTTTTTCCAGAATTCGAGGAGCTCGGCGAAGCTACAGTGTCAAACGCGTAATAGAAAAAAACACCATCAGTCTCTGAACCATGATAACGCATGATGTTTTCGTGACAATCAGCTAAACAGATAATGCTAATCTCATTTGCAATCTGTTTTGTTTTAACACTGCGTCTCACCAAAACCGGACGGTCTTCATAAAATTCATCAATCACTGTTTCGGTAACTGATTGAGCTTTCTCTGACAGAGTGAACCTCCTAACAAATTGATGAGGGACAGTGAGAGCATGCGTTACAGTATTCATTGTCTTCTTTGCATCTAACTCTAGTACACAACCAACTCCCTATCTACTAAAGACTCATTTGCCTTTTCAAATAACAAGTCTGAATCTTCGTCTAAGACTTCTTCAAAACACTCATTTGAGTCTTCGTCTAACTCACACTGAATACTAACAAACTTACCACCAAATACTGAATCTTCTTCTACCACACCACCAAGTACTGAATCTTCTTCTAATTCACTTGAAATACCAACTGCCACACCACCAACTACTGAATATTCTTCTAACTCCCTTGGAATACCAACAGCCACACCACCGAGTACTGAATCTTCTTCTAACTCCCTCGGAATACCAACAACCACATCACCAAATAAGAATCTCTTGGTGTCAACAACCCAAAGAACACCCACAACAACAAATATCCAAAGATATGATATAATAGTAAATATCTGTTTCCTTGGTCCCATAAATAGGACTAACCAATCTTCGTCAACTTCCAAAGAAAATACCACCTTTTTATATTCACTGATCAGAAAACAGATAATAAATCAAAGGTTACGCAAAAAGCCTAGAAACAAAAAAGAAGAGGAGAAACTTACTTGGTCGCCTCCGCAGGATTGATCCAAGTCATCAGTAAACACAAGAGCTGGCAGAGGAAACGACATCTCTAAGAGCAACAGAATGAAAATTAACGAAATACTGAAGAACTCTGTGTGTAAACTACTATGAATAAGAGTATGGTATAGGGCCTTACAATAACAAATGCCGGTTTGGAAATCTTAGCATCAGCCTTAAAAAATCCAAGTTTCTCCCACCATCTGACCAAATCAAAAGGGAAACCGCCGAGATTATCAAAGATGGGAATGTTTGGAACAAATCAACGTTGGTTACAAGGAATTCGACTTTGCTCAAACATGTTTACCTTAGCTTAGGAGCATTGAGTCCCTTTTGTTCTTGTTCTTCCTAATACCAATAAAGCATATGAATAATAAATAACTTGTTCTTCTTATACAATACGCCTAGAAATGGAGAAAGGTTATAGGAGGGGAGAATTGAGGTCCTCTGCTAGATGCTGATCACTTCTCTCACGTCACGAAAAGGGCAGATATATCCTATGATGACAGCAAACTTGTTGATTTGCTAAGAGTAATCCGGACTACGCGTCATCACTTTGATACAACGCCTCAATGGTTCAAGAAGGTTTGCTTATAAACTCTTTTGTCGTTTTAATCAAATCAATTAAACGCTTAAAAGTTATTTTTGATTTCTCAGAAAAAAGCATTTCAAGATGGAGAATACATGTACTTCGGTACTCGGTTCCCTGCATTACTAATGCACGTCCACAAAGTAATGTATGTCAAGTGCAAGAAAGAAGATAGATTCCAACAGTTCTTCAACTCAAAGACCTTTTAAATTACTCGAGGTTAGCAATCCCCAAGTCTTTTTGATGTTTTGTAGTCTCATGGTTTGCTTAACGAAGCTTCTCCTTCAGGTACATACACCAAATCAGTTACTCAGTAGCATTTTGAGACATCATCATCATCAAACCTTGCTCTTTTCCTGTATAGGAGTGTTGCCAAAGTATGTTTCTCTGCTCTTCCCTTCTTTTTTTTCCAGAGATAGGGTTTTTTGTTGTTAAGAAGAGATCTACTCCTCTTGTGCCTCTGATGTTATTTACTTTGTTAAATCTCTCGATGTTATTACTTTGACAAGATCAAGGTTTCTGTTCTCCAACCAGAATTATTTTTATCATGAGATTCCCCTGGTTATAATTTCTTTTTAACTAAAACGAATTTGTTGGTAATGTTGATTACTGATTTCGATTTTTGTCTTCGTGTGTTTGTTTTGGTTCTTATTAAAAAAAATATTATTGTAGGAGAAGGATGCATGCTACTGTTTGGTGAAGATTTGAGGAATTGTTGGTTAAAGGTCATATTAGCTAAACATTTTCAAGGTGGCTGAGTAAAAAAGTGTTTATGATTTCCCTTCAAAAATGCATGATAATTATTTTAAAAAAATTGCTGAGGTTTTGTCTGGTGATTTCCCTTCACTGGTTAGTTTATAAGTTTCTTAACCCAATGACACCTGACCTTAACACAAAAACTCAGTTTGGTTAAATCAGAATTATCTTCCTTCTTCCTGATATGAAAAGTTACTCTTATCCAACAAAAATAAGTGATACATAGAGAAGAAGAAGAAGAATAGTCAAAGCACGAGGTTTGGTACGCAGTATCATTGCTAATGTAACAAATATTGCCACCTAATCGTAAAACAAATACAACATAACGGAGTTAGTGAAACAAAGGTAACTGGATAGATGAGGAATTTCAATTCGAGAAAGGTTTTCGAAAATTACATTACTTCACCCTCCTTCCACCCATTGGGACCCTTAAGACATATAATCGAGAATATGATGAAACGACCAGAATACAAAGCCACGGAGTACGTCATCTGTAATTCGTTCGTTGATCCAATCGACTGATGTTTTGTAGACAGGTTGAGGAATATGAGATAACGGAAGCTGTTTATAAAAAGATAATCATCAGCTTCACGAATCTAACCAATACTAAGTTGTGATTAGAGAATATCACAAAAAAGCAAAAGAAATAGCTCACATGGAACAGCAAATCAGACTCCTTGAACATATCATACCATGGACATGGTACTCCGGAAAGTGCACTCCCAAAGTAATCGAGAAATGGCACTAGCTTAAACGCAACCGGCCGTCTCTCATACAATTCCTATTTACAAACAAAAATTGAATTTTGATTTGTGGGTTTATCGATTCAGATCAGAATTTAACATCGAAAACACTTGCCGTTATTTCGACGAGCGAAGCCGCAAGATGTGAAGGATCGATCTTTGCCGCTGCTATTTCCAAATCTGATTTCGGCTTCAGATTCTCACTCCTCGCCGCGATCTCGTCATCGCAATCATACCACTCGTCATCGTAACCGTTGGATTGGCTCGCCGCACCGCCACCGTTCGATTCATCCTCCACATCAGCAGCTTGCTCCTCGTCGTTATCTAGGTTTCCATTCGCCGCCGGTTTTTGCTTCCGATTGCGCTTCCGGGGCACGACTTTCTTCCGTCCATGATCGTCGACATGGGAGTTACATTCAGAGGTCTCAAAGCCATCGTACTCCACAGATCCGATCGGATCCATTAGCTTTTCTATAGTCTTTGATATTTTCAAAAAAGAAATGATTACGTCACTTCATAACATCACGGTCACGTGAGAAGGGAAAAAATGAACACGTGTCTTATATGACATGACAGAAAGCGGCATGGGCTAACATACACAGCGATATCCATCTTCTTCTTAACATGCGCACCAGCAGGTCTTAACGCAGAAGAAGAGAAAAGGAAACAAAAGAGAGAAATGGAGAGAAAAAATTAAAAAAAAAAAGGAAAGACAAATTTACTCGACTCGAGTCACGTTCTGAGTTGACTCACTCGAGTCTAGCTGTCGAAGAAGAGGAAGCAGCTAAAAAAAGCCGATAAAAAAGGGATCTTTGGAAATTTTTTTTTTTTTTTTTTGGTTGTGTGTGTGTGGGTTGGTGTTGAAATAGCAAAAAAAAAAATGGCGAAGGAGGAGATAATTAGTCTCTCACCTCTTTACTACTTCTCTTCTTCTCTCCCTCTCTTAATTCTTCTTATTCCCAACTCTTTCCTTAACCCTAATTTTTCCAGGTTTCAATTCTCCATTTTTGCCCCAAATTCTACTTATGGGTTTTCTTATCATCTTCTCTATCCTCCCAATTCGTCGTCTCCATCTTTGCTGAGCAATCTAGGTATTCTTCGTTGTCTCTCTCTCTCTCGCTCTCTCGATTTCTTGTGATGATCGTATTGTTTATAGTCTGCGCTTTTAAAGTTTGTGTTTTTTTCCGTGTTTATGCTTCATGTGGGCTTTTCGTTTGATTTTTGATTCGATCGTTTGTTTTTTGGTTTCAATTCGTCGAAAGTTGTGGATCCGTGAGAGATCGTACCCGCGTTTAGGAAAGTTTTGTAATTGTCAGTTGATCACTCGTTTTGATTGATCTGGGTTTTCTGATGATAAACTCGCTGAATTTCAATTCTCATTTGTGATCTTTCTGTATGCTTAATTGGTCTAATAGTTTACATGTTCTGTTTTCGCAGTAATTCGGCGTTGGAGATTTCTCAATTCATCGGTTAATCTCTGTTGAGAGGGAAAAGAGTGTATATGCCTCTACATACACTCTACAATGGAAGATAATGGAATGAAGAATACTGTGAGGAAAAAACGTAGCCTGACTTGTCGTCGTCCTCGCCCTGAGGGATCGAATCTTTTAGCTACTTCAGATAGTTTCAGTAAGATCTCCAATGATGATATACCGGCATTTGATACTAACCCTAGAAGGAAAGAGTTTAGTCTTAGCCAATGTATATCAAGGGCTGAATCTATAGCGGAATCCGAAAGAGGACATAATGATTCTCGTCATAGAGAGATCATCAATCGAAACAAACGTTCGACTGAAGGTGTACTTGCACCTGCCAGCTGGAAAAACATGAGTCGGGAAGAGAAAGGCAATGATATGATCAATGGGAAGGGAACTGATTTGGGTGAGTTAGAGGGAGAAACGAAGAAAATGAAGCTTAAGATCGGCGGTGTGAGTCGGCTGGTTCATGCTAACGGTTCATCTAGAAAGTCTTCAAAACCATTGAATGATATTACTAGCTCTAACAACGATTTGCAGGTGAATTATCCTAGTTTGATTATATTAACAAAGTTCAAGCTGTTGAATTGTCTCGCAATCAATGAGATTTATAGTTTTTTATCTTGCTTTTGCATTGAGTATATTCTACTAGTAAATGCTATGTTCTTTCCGGGCCTTACGGCCCATAATCTCCCGGTTTCGGATACCAGACTTGGGTTAAATTAGTCTCTTTTCCGTCGTTTGGGCTCAAACTAGTAAATGCTTTGCTGTTTATGGACAGCAAATGGAGGATCTTTTCTTATGCATTTCACTTTGTTACACTAATGCAAAGGATTAGATTGTGTCTTAATTTCTGTGGTGGGCTTTCCTGACAGTTTAGATACTGTAAACTTATATATCTTTTTCCATTAAATTTTATTTAATGGCAGGAAAGCTCAGATGATTGTGATTCCCCCATAGATAAGAAGGCTGATCTTGAGGGAGTGACGTGGAGTGCTGAGAAAGACGGATCTATGACGGGGAGGAGAAAACAAGGGGAAGCAACTGGCTCGGTTCGCAAGAGCAAACGAGCCCTAAAGAAACGGGTTTTTGATAGCGATGACGACAATGATGATGAGATCCGATATTTGGAAAAATTGAAATATAGGAATGTATCTGTGTCTAATGAAGAGACTGAATCGGGAAGGAGGCAATTGAAGCCATCTGGGATTGCAAATGGGGAAAATTCTGGTAAGAGGAAAGATGTATCTGAGAAGGCGTCCGAAGACATGGATTATGCGGAGGAACTTGAATCGGTGCCTGAGGAAAAAGAGATTGGTAATGAGATTAAGAGGGAATCAACTTTGACTAGTCGTCAACGAGCCCTTGCTTCTGCATCTGGCAGATCAACCGCAATTGAATTTCCAGATGGCTTACCTCCTACAACGAGAAGTAGGGTTTTTTTCTTTTGCTTCTTTCACAAATATATCTTTTGCAATAAAGGTTCATAATATTGTGTTAAATTATATTGACACTTAGGGAAAAAGGAGACTCTTTCAGAAACGGAGCAGCAACTGAAGAAGGCAGAAGCTGCTCAAAGGCGAAAAGCTCAGATTGAGAAGGCTGCAAGGGAGTCTGAGGTTGGTGTTTTTCTGTCTCTATCGTGCTATGCGCATTAAGATATTGACAAATCATGTGAGGATGGTCTTGGTTTTGTTTTTACAGGCAGAGGCCATTAGAAAAATTCTAGGTCAAGATTCGAGCAGGAAGAAGCGTGAAGACAAAATTAAAAAACGACTCGATGAATTGGCTCAGGTATTGGGAAATGCACACGGTAAACCACCTTATTGCTAAGGCGCTGTTTCTAAGTGATACTGAGATGCTGAAAATTTGGATCATATGCGGTGAATTGATCACAGGAGAAAGCTGCACATGAGGAAAGGGTCCCGACAAGCTGCATCAGAACAATAATGGGTCCTAATGGAACCACTGTTTCATTTCCCATTGACAAAGTGCCTAGCCTGTTCGATCCCAAACCATCAGGGTATGCTACTCTCTTCTTCTCTTTCTCACAAACTCTGTTTGGATTGACTCAAATTAAGACTCATAGGTCGATGTCCCTTATCCGCATAGCTGATTGGATCTGATTAATGCGAACAACTAGACATTCTACATCAGCTTGTTAGTGAGAAGTATAAATAGAGAATGCTTCAAATGTTTTGGGAATTGGTTTTTAATACTGTTCTTTGGTTCTGTTTTGTGTTCTACATTTCATCAAACCTTATCATAACAATGTCGAGTATTTTTATAAAAATCTGCAGTTATCCTCCTCCCCGGGAAAATTGCGCGGGTCCATCGTGCACCAATCCGTACAGGTATCGTGATTCAAAGACTAATGTTCCTCTGTGCAGCCTCAAATGCTACAAGGCGGTTCAGGAGCAGCAACAGGCCGCACCGGTTTAGACATTGATTGATTTTTTTTTCTATAGAAAGGAGAAGAAGAATAACTAAGCTTCCTGATTTTATAGATACAGAAACATTGGGTTTAGTTTACTTTTTGCTTCAGACTCATTCTTCTTTTGTGACGAGACGAGATCTTGACCGTCCATTGGCTTTTTACCAAACAATCACATCACAGCCGCTCATATATACAAATCTCCAACGGCTATCTCAGTTTCGTTATTAAATAATAATAAAGTACATAAGATTAAGACATGTTACAAAAAATGCTCTATTATTATTGGAAACGAGCGTCATGGATTCCCAGTACGTCGTCGTTTTCTTAGCTGTGTTGCGTCTCTAATGATCATAACTTTCGATTTTTAAAATTATCTTTGTGTAGTTGACAATTTGTGTAGACAAGAGAGAAACTTATTTATTGGAAAGAATAAAGACAATGATTTCTCATTACTCTTCTATTTTTTTGTGTTTAATAAATTAATCAAGTCATCTTATTATGCGTTTGTATCATACTCATAATTGTTTATATGAATGATTCGTTTTCATCAAACCTAACTTGAAACTATAGACATGGCACCCACTCCTTGGTCTTTCCTTCAAACATAAACCTTCAATTTCTTTTAAGAAAACATATAAATAACACAAAAACTGGCTTTATGTTTCTTAACTTCTCAACCTTCTTTCACTTTAGATTATAATGAGTCTCTCCGGCGGCGGCGGAAAGTGGCGGAGAGAGGCGGAGCAGCTGGTGGTTAAGCCTTTCCGGCTAGTCACAACAACTCTCCTCAGCCTCCTTCTTCCTCTCTCTTTCCTTCTCCTTAGCCGTCTCTCTTCAGCTTCTTTCCTCTTCTCATTGATCAAATCTCCGCCGCAAAAGGAATCATCTTTCTTCTTCTTCTCTATCTTTCATTACGCTAATCCGGCGATCTTATACGCCGTCGGTTCGTTGACAAGTGTTTACGCTCTAGTTCTTGGTCTAACCACCAAGATCACAGCTACAGATCCTAACCGTTCGATTCCTTTTTATCCACATGTCAGCATCGCGTGGCTTACACTCTTCCTTGTTCAAATCTCCGTCGGTTTAGGCCTCGAAGAAACGGTTTCAAACGGTTTAATCATCGGAAGCGAACGTAATTTCTTGAGCAGGCTCGTGTTTTTCTTTGGTCTTCACGAAGTAATGCTTCTATGGTATCGAGTGATCGTGAGGCCGGTGGTGGATAACACGTTGTCGGTCGGAGGAGACGACGGTCAACGGAGAGAAGAGACGGTGGTGGAGAGAGTGGCTTTGGCCGTGAGCTGTGGGACGTTGTGGTGGTGGAAGCTTCGAGATGAGATAGAGGCTTTGGTTGGTGTGGCAGAAGCTAAAAGAGCATTGTTGTTGTTATTATTACCAATCGATGGTAATGTTAGTTTGGACGTGGGAATGGTTGATTTTGTGAATTGGTGGTTATATTATATGGTTGTGACGATTGGTATGGTTAGGATCGTTAAAGGGTCTTTGTGGTTTGGAATGATTTTGCTTTTCGAACAAGGCAGAAGGAGAAATCCACGTGGAATTTCTACTGCTTCTACTGTTCCTATTGCTCATTATGATGACGAGGGTGACAATAAAGTGTAAGTAACCATTTGGTTGTATTTTTGGTCCAAATTCTTACACTGAATACGAAGTTTGAAGTTGATATCTTGTAATGAGAAAGATGTTAAGATTTTTTTCTAATGAATGTTTATCTAATAGATTATAAAGACGAAGCTTTACATAAGATTTCAGTAGAATCATAAAAAGAGGTCATAAGCACAAACTTAAGAAGAGATTAACACTAACTAAAAAGTCTAAAACACAGCTTCTACAAGTATGTGTCTCTTCTTAGACCCATACCCAACAATGTGTGTTAGATAAACTCTTCCTTCCTTCACAGTAGCTGCCGAGACTAACCGATGAACCATACCGCTGCTGAACCAACCCGTCACAGAAGCAGTCCGCCACCCGTCTGAGCTCTCGACCAATTTCGCAGAAGGATTACCTGAAAACACTCACAAATAGTTAAACCTCCTTGGCAGACATAAAAATCAAAACTTTAGGGAAGATATTGAGAGTACCTGCAACAACAATCTTGGTCGGAGACAGCAACTCAAGCCCATCTCCAAACCTCAATGTACCACCAGTAACTTGAATCACAGTGACTTTACTACTATCATCCCCATCGGTTAGGTCGATTTTGTATAAGAAACCGGAGAAAGTGTGGATGACGATAAGGAACCCGTCCGGGTGATAAACAATGCCGTTAAGAGCGATAAGGTTATTGTACCATCCAGGTGGAGTGAAGAGAGGGCTTTTAATGGTGGAAACAAGTTTCCCATTAACATCAACTTTCCAGATTTTACTAGCTTTTGCATCAGTAACATAAGCATTGCCTTGTGCATCAACAGCTACATCATCTGCAAATGATTTCTCTTTACCTACAAACACATTCATCAAATTTTGAAAAACAAGACAGAGATGTTATGTGAAATCATCATCATCATCATATACTGCAAGAGTTTGTAATCTGAAACCCATTTCAATTGATTTCATGAGAACCATTAAACATTCATAGAGATCAAAACTATGCTTCTATTGTGATAATCTATTCGGAGAGTTGATGAAATCGGAAGAGAGCTTACTATGGAGGCTAAGCTCTGCGAGGAAGATACGACGCCACGTGGACAAATCATAAGCAGCTAAAGCGCTATATCGATTTCCAAGCAAATCGGAGACAGCGACGAGAAGACGGTTTCTGTCACGGTCGATGACGATTCCGGCGGAGGCGTTTCCGGCGATGTCAATGTCTTTGACCAAAGTGACTTCCTCCAGAACGTCATCGTCGGAGTCTCTAGGAACAACCTCGCCGATTCCGCCACCGTCCATGAAGGAGACGAGGAATCTCCGACCAACATCGTCCCATTTGGCGCACTCGCGGAAGAAACCGGAGCTGTGGTAAGAGATGACATGCGTCGAAGGGACGGTTCGCTCCGAGGATATGAGGTAAGCGATTGGAACGGCGGTGATTACGAGGAAGATAGCGACGGAGAATCGGCCGGAGCAGAACGACGGCGACATTTCGAAAAAGGAGAAAAAGACTGTTAGAGATAAATTGGGTGTGACGAGGCAGCTTAAGTAAAGTGTGGAGGACGGAGTTGCTGAGCGAAACGTGGGTCCCACTATTTGACTAGTATTGGTGGCCCGTTTAATGTTGCATTGGGCTTGAAAAGTGTATCTACTATTCAATACTAATAATTAAATATCTGTTGTCTTTTATCAATTTAATGCCTCTTTCTTCTTCTTTTTGCTTTTTTTGTTTGGTTTGTTAATCAACTTTTGCCAATTCAATGCAGTAATGTTATTATTCGAATGAAGCTTTAAATTCCAATTTGTGATTGTGGAAGCTCTTTGACTATTGTAGTGGTCAACCAAGAATTCCGTGTTTTGTACACCAAAGTCGTAGGTTCGATTTTCAGAACATGTTTTTGCGATGAAAAAATAGTTTATCGAGAAATTTTAATGTGATATAGGTAGAACTGTTTGGGGTGCTTTCGAGTAGTAAATATAGTAAAATTGTTCATTTTCAATGTATTATATGTAGAATCGTGTACCATATATTATCATGGTATGGATATAATTGTGTATTGTGAAATTTGGAAAACCTTTCACTATACTTTCAAGTGATGTAAAGAATAAAATTCGCTCATCGTCGTTGATAAGATTACAAAAATATCTTCTAATGGTGATGTTAAATAAGACCCGAAAAAAAATTCAATGGGTGATATTAGATAAAATCATTTGGCCATCCATACTAAGAAAATATATAAATGTTAGTGATTTTGTGAACTAGTTAAAAATAAAACAGAAGAATGAAATCGGAGCAAATCATATTATCAAATTTTCAAGTGATTTTCTAAGTCAAATCATTTTATCAAATTTTTTTCCATGCCCCATAATTAATCTTACAATTTTTGTCAATTTTTTATTTTCAACCATCAATATATTTTAAACTTCATCTTTCAAACGTTGAAGAAAAACTAAGACATGCAATCTAATGATTTGTGTTACTATTATAATTGTGTTGTTATCTGAATCCAAACATGCATATGAGCATATCTTATATTGTTGGGAAAAAACGTTGGCAAAAAAAAACAAAAGAATAAATAACATTTGTGTGTCGGGGGGTCAATAGCCTAGTGACAATCCCTTATGCCGACCAATCTTGGCACTCATGTTCGAAGGCTTCACTAGCTTTCCCTTGTATAGGCTTAAATATGGCGTCAAGTTGGGCCCGCCAAAAAAAGCTATAATTTGTGTGACAAAGAAAGAATAAATATGATCTTCGGAATATCAAATTTAGATGTTTTGATTATTAACTCTAGTTGCTGAAAGAAATAAAAAAAATTATTAACTCTAGTTTGCCGGACAAAAAAAAATACTCTAGTTAAAAAAAATTGGGCCGGACGAGAAAAATAAATGGGCCGGGCTCAAGGTTAGCCCAATGAGTTGGATGGAAGAATATATTAATGATACGATACTTAAGAGTAGACTAATTGATTGAGTTTCCGCACCTGAGAATCTTCTTCCGTCGTCTTTCTCCGCACTCCGACTTGGTAAATCCCCATTCTTTTCATCTCACGATCTCTCTGTTTATTGATTTTGATTTACTAGCATTTCTTGTTTATGTCGATTCTTCTTCTATATACGAGATTTCTAATTTAAATGATTCGTATCCAAGGGATCCAGATCTCCTTGCTATTTCTTTTTTTATTTTAGGAATTTTGGTTAGCTTGATGGGTTTTGTAGTAATTAATTGATCATTTTCTCGTCCGAGGGAAGATATATAAACTTTCCTTCGTGCTGCGTATTCTGGATATTAGACTGGGTTTTTAATTGGTTAAAGGATGTAAATTTGAGTCCAACTGATTTGTGGTTATGTTTGATCCAGAAAAGATCCAATTTTTCTAGATTTGTAGCTTTGGTTACTGATGATTCATGTTTGATCTTTTGGGTTGTGGTGTATCATTTTTGTAGGTTGAGAAAAAAAAAAAAAAAAAAAAAGAGATGGCAGGACACAAAGTTGCACATGCGACATTGAAAGGGCCTAGCGTTGTCAAGGAGTTAATTATCGGTATGGCACTCGGTTTAGCTGCTGGCGGTCTCTGGAAGATGCACCATTGGAACGAACAGAGGAAAACAAGAGCTTTCTACGACTTGCTCGAGAGAGGTGAGATCAGTGTTGTTGCTGCTGAAGAGTAATCTAGCCGCGCAAAAACTGGTTCCTGAAGACTGATGATTTCAATTTCTGTTTCTTAATAACTCTCAGATGAGTTGGGATTTTGTGAAAAATAATCAAATCCGAGAATGGGATTTTGTTAAATTATAAGCAGACTCAAATGTGATTTTGATTCAGACACAATCTCTCTTGTTTTGTTTTGTTGTCTGAAAAACTACAAAAGGTGAATATTGTTCCATTGAAGTATTGCAATTGACAGAGAGTGTTACCAACTTTGTGATTTTAAGTACCAACACCCTTTTGTTCGCATTATTATGAATCGAAATGTTTCTATGAATAAAAATGGTTTTGTGTTGCATCTTCCATTGCTATGTTCCCTGTTTCTTCTGCACGTGCATTTGAATGATGTATGCCTTTGGTAGACTCTGAAAAAAGCAGAACTAGAAATTTCAACAAACTGAAGCAGCAAATCAAATGTGAGAAAACTTGTGGTTTTGTATTCTGTTTGGAAATGGTGAGACACTTTACCAGAGAAGTGATCTCCTTAGCTTGGAGTGATCTTCTTGCTCACCAAACTCCGGATTACCACCTCCTGTAGCAGTCGCTACTTTGTCTGCAGAATCTGAACTTTCTTTGGACTGGTCTGGACTTGTGTCTGCATCTGATGTGTTTGGAACGCAGTATTTTTGAAGCCAACGGTCAGTTTCCCAAAGAACGTGCATAATGCTTTCGCGTGCTGAGTACCCGTGGCTCTCGTGAGGAAGAATAACAAGGCGGCAAAGAGCGCCATGGCCTTTCAGTGCGTTGAAGAATCTGTCCGACTGTTATACAAAGTATATGAAATGATAGTAGTTAGAGAGAGTGATTTGGATTGAAATCAAAACTTTTTTGGCGATTCGTTGTGAAGTTTTGGCCTAGATATGAGTAAAATGAGTGGAAAGAGATACAATTGTGCAGATGAGATATGTTTTTAACCTGCATTGTTAGAGTTCCTGGGTTGTTGTCTTCTTCACCATGGATGAGCAAGATTGGCTTCTTGATCTTATTAGCAGACATGAATGGGCTCATCTCTACATAGACGTTAGTAGCTTCCCATAGAGTTCGGTCCTCATTCTGAAAAATTTCAGGCATAGTTAAAGGTTAACCTGAGATAAATCAATATCTAACCGAAATTCCGAATGCAGAGAATGAGACGAGAAAGACAATGGTCATGGTACCTGGAAACCAAATGGCGTGAGTGTTCTGTTGTAAGCGCCAGATCGAGCTATTCCGCAGGAGAAAAGATGAGGAGCATGCGCAAGGAGATTTGCAGTCATAAACGCTCCATAGGAATGTCCCCCAACAGCGATTTTGCTTGGATGAGCCACCTTGAAAAATCAAGGACCAAAAAAATACTAACACTTTTGTGGTTTAATACAATAGCCAGATGATGGAATTAGGATCAAGCAATGCTTACTCCACGCCTGATGACTTCCTCTACAGCAGCCTCGGCACTTGTAACCAATTGCTCTACATACCTGAGAATGTTGTTTTAGTTGTTCGCATTAGAACATGTCAAGCTCAAGCACATCGCAGATGTAAAACTTGAGTGGTTTTTATGTCACTGGCACCCATTTAATTAGTTTGCTTATGCTTACAGGAAGCCTCTACCAAGAAATTGACACTGGTTTCCATGTTTTAGCTACCAGCTTGTCGAAAGTAAATATCACAGTACCTATCATTAGCCTCTTCATCACCTTCGCCAATTATAGGTATAGTAGGTCCAGATAATATAGCGAACCTGCACAGCGCAGAAGAATGCAGATGGTATAAGCTAACACTCGATCAACTAGCTCAACGAAATAGACTCGAGGACACTGAAACAGCAAGAAACAGTATCAAGGCTAAACAAGCATAGAATTGGAAAATGTTTGATACCTTCTAGCAAGCCAAAGAAGGGCAGAAGTTGAACCAATGCCTGCGAATTCATTTGGAGAGCCACGGACTTGACTAGCAGCATCTTTGCTCTTGAATTCACCAGGATAAGACCAAAACAGACAAGGCAGAGGACCGTCTTTTGATGGATCATAGCCTGGTGGTAGGTATAGTGTTGCAGTAAGTTGAACCCCGTCTTTTCGTTGATACCTGATCATCTCTTTCTGTAACGAAGCCAACTGGGGATACGGATGAGGAAAGTTTGTAATCTGTTGCACTTTCCTATCAGGCCAAAGTTGTAGAGAATATTGGGTGTTTTCAGTTTTAGACTCCTTTGATGTCAGAATTTTCAGCTCCTCCATTCTCAAATCCCCTTCTTTCTGGTCAGACATCAAGGCCACAACTGTCTCGAAATACTTTTCCTTGTCGCTCTCCCAGATCCGTTCTTTGTTCCCTGTGTTTCTAGATAAATTTTGTACAGAACATTCCCAGTTTGTGACCACATGATGGCGATAAAAACAAGAGAATAAATGCAAGAAAGAGAAGCCTTTGTCAGGTAAGGCTTACATGTCAAACAAGTCAAGGAAGGGTACATTCCCTTGTGGTGTAGCCCCACTTCCGTTCAGTAAGACATAATTGCCTTCATCATTTTCCTTCTTTATCTTTGCTATTACATACGTCCCAGCAGCGGTTCTCCTCAGCATGGTTGAGCCAGGGTCTGAGTACACATCTTCCGATGATCTATCAAACAGGATCCGTGGACTGACATCGTTAGATGCAGGAGAGATAACCCATGTCCTTGTCCGTCGTGTTTTATACCATGATTCATAAACCAGAGCTAATGTATCATCACACCAAGAAATCCCTCTGCAGTAATAAAATCGGATCAATGTTAGGATATAGAAGGCCTCCATGAAGTTAGTTTGATTTGTTGATAGAAGATGGCATTGGTAATCTACAACATCCGCTGTGTTTTTAGTTTTTACCCATAGCGAAGTTCAAGCTTGTGCAAAACTTCTGGTTCTTCTCCTGCCAGTGGTTCCGCAGACTGCATATAAACTATATCACGTGGTGAAACTTCCACTTTGGCATCACCTCCATCTTGTGTTTCTGCCCTGCATATCTCAAAGAGTTGTACATGAATTATTTCCAAATCACATTTTGGAACATGCACTACATGTGACTCACTTTGAATCTCAATATTTACCAGTAGAGGGTTGACGGCTTGTCTGCTCGCCAATTTATCGAACGCATTCCTTTCCGCACACTATTGGAGACAATGGGGATATCTTCAGCTAGGGGCAAGTCACATAGCTGTCTTACAAATTTACCATCAGGTGTCCAGACTTCCACCTTCTTTGGAAATCTACCACAAGGTACAATGAAGGAATATGGCCTGTGAAGTGATGAAACTAACAAGTACTTATGGTCTGTCGAAGGGTCTAACGATGTATATACTGCAGGCGGCCCAACTTCCTTCGATGTGCCATCCAAACAAGCCAATACTAGTTGTGATGTGGCATAGTAGTCGAATAAATCAGCATCATATTCATCCTTAAGCAAATCCTGGAATGTTCTAACTTGGACAACATTCTTCTTCTCGTTTGACAGGGTTTTGGGACCAGATGGGACCAAAGGTTTCTTTGGTGGGTCTCCACGAGATGAAGGGATTGTGCTCACCAACAAAGTGGAATCATCAATCCAAACAAAACTCTCGAAAACCGCATTCAGATAAATATCTTGTGACTTAAAAAGTGGTCTAGCTTCTCCAGTCTCAACATCAGCTACCCATACTATAGGCTTACTACTATTTCCGTTCTCATCGACCCGGATGCTGAAAGCTAGATGCTTACCATCATTGGACCATGTAACAAAGTTGATCTTGCCACCATCTGGAATGCCAGTGATCTCCTTCTCTGGACTCAATGTGCCATCAGGCAATAACTGATGGATTCCTAAACCAGTATAAAATGACATCCTGCTTCTGGTATTGCAATATCCATCAATTCGAACACCCGCAAGCTTCTCCTCTGGTCTGGCTAAATCTGCAAGCGGAGGCAAAGCTCTTCGCTTGAGAAACAAGATCTTATCCCTATGTGGTGAAAATGACAATGCCGGTACTGGTGGGGCATCGACGATATCTCTGATCTCAGGCGGAGGAAGACGATACCCAGTGCCTAAAGCCAATTCTACATAGTTCAAACACACAACAAAAAACTTATGTAAACACACGTATCTCTCTGACTACACAAAATCACATAAGCTATCATCGAACGAAATTAGAAACAAACAATCAAAATCGATTTTCAGCAGATAAGAGTTCGATTCCAGTGACAAGTAACAAAACTAAGTATACGATAAAAATCCAAATCCAGGTATCATTCCAAATTCTACACGATCGACTGGTAGTAAGAAGACTTTCGCGTTTCAATTGAAACAGAGCTAAACCGACGGAAATGGAGCAATTACCATCATCTTCAGTTGTCGAAGCAGAGGCTGAAACTGAGCCATTAGAGCTGCTATCACCACCACCGTCTTCTCCACCTCCGGGACATACAGATGCGAGACAGCGAAGCCTAGAAGCAGAACGTGAAGACATGACAGTGGTCAACGAGTTACCGGAGAATCGGCGAACTCTTGCGCAACGATGCGTACGCAACGTCGATAATCTGGAAAGCTTGGGGGGTAGAAGGAGAGAAGCAGACGACGGAGACGGCGGAGATAAATGGCAGAGAGGCGAAAGAGAGAAACGATGACAAGCTGCTTTGTGAAAGCGCATCATTTTTTATTCTTGACTTTTTTACCCTTTTAAGAAAAGTGCGATGATTCCCTTATTTTTCTATTCGACGGTTTAGTAGCAATACGACCAATGTCATATCATATCCAAAATATCGGCGAGGCGTTTTTAAGATACGCTCGAGTGCACCGTATCTTCGTGTATGTCAGTGCTTATGTGGGCCTTATCCATGGCCCAACTAGTGGTTCTTTTTTCTAGAATATGGCCCAGCAGAAGTCGTCCTCCCATTTCCTCCTCAACAAAATGAAATGTTTTTAACATTTTTTAAAAATAATAAATATCTCATTCTACAAAGTAAATTATTGAGTTTAATAAATATCTTGACTGTAGTAATATAATTTAAAAATGTGAAAACACTACAATTTAGTTTTTCTAAAAATATCTATGCTAGGTTTTTATTTTCATAAAAAATGCGAATGCTAATTTTTAGAAATGCATGTTATTTGTGAAACTTACAGAAAAAATGAACACAAATTTCTGTAACTTTTAATTTATAAGAAAATAAAACTAATTATTTCGGGGGGGGGAAAATGTTTTTTTGCTTATTTTGGTGGAATATTTTTTGTAGAAATATCTAAATACACGCGGCACAATATGCTTGGTTGTTAAGAGATAAGAGGATTGTGTTCACAAGAAACCAGTATTTATTTCTTCTTCATCTCTTTACAAGAAAAATCTCTCCTCCATCAAAATCCTCCAACGATGACTACCATAGCTGCAACCGGTCTCAACGTCGCTACTCCACGAGCGGTCGTTCGACCAGCGGCTCGTCTAACCGCTCCGGTACGTTTGAATTACCCGTGGAAATTCGGTTCGATGAACCGGATGGTTATGGTGAAACCGGTTAAGGCGACATCGGAAGGAGGGATATCGGATAAGGTGGAGAAGAGTATTCAGGAAGCTAAGGAGACATGCGCCGATGATCCGGTGAGCGGTGAGTGTGTGGCGGCGTGGGACGAGGTGGAGGAGCTGAGTGCGGCGGCGAGTCACGCTAGGGACAAGAAGAAAGCTGGTGGCTCTGATCCTTTGGAAGAATATTGCAGTGATAATCCTGAGACTGATGAGTGTCGTACTTATGATAATTGAAAATGTTTTTTTTTTTATGTTTGAAAATTTGAAGATTTAGGTATGGTCAGATCGATCTTTGTTCTTCTTCTTGTTCTTGTTGTCGTGTCTGGTTTGGTTTTTTTTTTTTTTTTCGACAAACGGTTGTCGTGTCTGGTTTGGTTGATGATTGTAATGTCATAATGAACATGAATATGAATATGAATAGTACAATACACACCAGGTGTTTCGTAGATTTTTACGTTTTTGTTCAAAATCTACCATCTCTCGATCTGTGGAATTGAGAAACAATTTGAGTTGGTGATGATTTTAGGCGTTTGTATTGCGTATATGGTTTTTTTTTTTTTTTTTTGAGGCGTTGTTAATCATCGACACGTTTGAAGAGAGGGTTGTGCGACTTGTGTCACCAAGATAAAAAGTTGTTTTTAGACCATGTAAAAGTTTTGATATATTGTAAAACAAAAAATTTAACTAGCCGGTTTCAATTTTATCTCGTACGTGGAAAAGTTGTCACAGTTTCATGATCAAGCGATGGCATAAAGCAGAACGTGAAAAGCATATGTTTACGTTTCTATTTGCTGCAAAAAAAATTGATATAATTCACAAAGGTTTGTCACATTGATACATAGAAATAACATATTTATACAATTGATGTCTAAACCTAGTAGAAATATATAAATATTAACATATTAAATCTCTAAATAATAGAAATGTATTTTTATCTCAATATTCCTTCTCAAGTTGGTAGTGCGAAATTTCGAATTCCCAATTTGGACAGTAGATTGATGAACGTCGATCTCGGTAGAGCTTTAGTGAGTAGAACAACATATCGCATTTGATGACAATCTGATTATTGACAGTATCAATGGTTGAAGCAATAGTCGATAGTTGGAGCAGTAGTTAAATCAATAGCTAATTCATTAGTAAAAGTAGCAGGTACTAGGTAGTGCAACAGATGGCTGTTGCGAAGTTGGAGGTGTAGACGCTGTAGTAGGTGTTGTAGTAGGAGATGTAGTAGGGCTTGTACCAGGCACTGTAGTAGGTGTGCAATAGATGGCTGTTGTGAAGTTGGAGGTGTAGGCACTGTAGTAGGTGTTGTAGTAAGAGATGTAGTAGGGGTTGTAACAGGCGCTATAGTAGGTAATAAGGAGATGCTTCCGAAGTAGTAGTAGGTGTTGAGGATGTGACACAAGCAGGTATAGTGATGAAGATGAAGCTGCAGCAGATCCTGGTTGGACGGTAAGAGTTTCGTTGATAGACATGATGTAGTAGAAGAGACGGCGGCGATGGCTAGGACAGCGGCAGCGGGGAAGAAAGTTTAGTAGTAGAAGAGGCGGCGGCGATTAATTAGGGCAGCGGCGGCGGCGGTTGTTAAAAAAAAAATTAGGTCATAGAAGCTTTTGAGTAGAAGAAGAAGATAAAGCAGCGGCGGTTGCTATCAAGCAATCAGTTCAAAAGCCTAAGGAAATATAATGCTGGGAAGAGGAACCCAAGGGATACTTTAAGAAGACAACGGCGGCCGCGATAGAAAAATTAGGTCATAGGATCTTATACTCTGATATCATAATATAATTCACAAAAACTTGTCTTATTGATACATAGAGACATCATATTTATACAACCATGTGATATCTAAATCCAATAAAAATATAGAAGATAAAGCGGCGGTAGTTGTTCTAAGAAGACAACGGCGGCCGCGATAGAAAAATTAGGTCATAGGATCTTATACTCTAATATCATAATATAATTCACAAAAACTTGTCTTATTGATATATAGAGACAGCATATTTATACATGGTTGTATAAACCATGTGATATCTAAATCCAATAAGAATATAGAAATATTAATATATTAGATTATAATAAATTTTTAAATAATAGAAATGTATCATTATTTTAATAAAATATTAATAATTTATATATTTTAAAATAAAATAAAACGCAAATGGTTATTTTTTCTTCTATCAATTTATGTTGTGAACATCATTCACGGGCTGCGAAAATATACTGGGCTTTCTCAAGCATGGGCCGATATGTACCAATTTTGAGTTATAGGACTGGTTTATGGCCATCCTCAGAGTCACGACATGAGAAACAATAATAAGTAAATGAAATTGCAACCTAATTGGGTTGAATCGAAACTGAAAAACTGAAACGTAACAAAATTTATGACCCCTTAACTGAATGGATCAAAAACCGTACATATTATTGCATTAAAATGTAATTACTAATTTTTGTTTTTTAAGTAAAAAAAAAAACATTAGTACTTGTTTCATGCTTTTGTGTGAGATTGCAATTTTGAAATCGTCCGTTCACTTTATATTTTTGGCGGTAAGAAAAGTAGATTTTGACAGGAAAATGCATAGGAGCAGCAGTTAAAAATCTGATGGTAAAGTAAAATATACGAATTTAACAAAACAACAAAAGTAATCAGATCTATTTTTCTTGGCCCGGCCGCCATTAAATAACGAAAAGTCATTTATACCCTTATCATTTTCAGGCTGTCTAACAAGATGCCAGAACAAGTAAGGGGTGTATCTGTCTTCTTACACATACGTACCCGAGTTTATTTTTCTTCTTCCTATTGTTTTCTTCTATACTCTCAAAAACAAAAATTGTATATTCCAAATTTCGATCTCACAGCGGTAAAATAAAAAAGAAAAGAGAAAAGAGGAAAAATAAAAAAGCGTCGTCACTGGTCTCGTTTCCTTCTTCCTTGTTCGCTCGACCTGGCGATGTTCGTACCAGGAGACGCAGACAATTCGTAGAATGTAATCGTCGTTACTCTTCGTCTTCTCGTTTTCGCGACATCGGAATCATTCGAATTCGCTGTTCGGTCGGTCTCTTTGGTTTTCGTTCTTTAACCTGCTTCGAATCGTTGAACGAGGAATCAAAGATTGGTTTCCCTAGCCACTCGTCAGGAGCTGGGTTAGCTGCTGTGTGTCTGTCGACCTAACTAAACCCTAGCTTGTACGAGGTTAGCTCTTATTGTGTTTCTCCCTTCAGTTGGATTTCATTTTTATGTTTGATGGGTGTTTTTCTATGTAATTGGATCTTAGGGATTTTGATTCGCATTGAGCTTGGTGATGAATACGTATAGATTGTGTGTCAATGCTTTTCGATCCAATTCCTTGTGATGTTTATTGAAGTGAATCAACTTTCTTCTGTGCTGTTATTTCAGTCGCTGGGTTAGGGGAAGCTCTCGTTTAGGTGTAGTGTAAGGGTCGATTTCATTACTTTGACAGATGATCCTCTCCTTTGTCGCAAGAACAGATAACGTTACCTCAGATCCGAACCCTAGTTTATTAGGTGATTGGGTAATTCTATTTTCAAGGAATGTCTTGGTATTAAATGCTTGAATATATCATCTGCGTATTTTTGGTCGTTGCTACTCTAAAACCGAGTTAGTAAATATTTTCTCTGGTGCATGCTCCAATTAAGGAGACTATGTTTTACGTTGGCAGTGGCATTTAGTTGACGAGTGCGTCTCCTCCACAGGCCGAGGTAGAATGGAGTGGATACACAAATCTACTTCTTGTATGGAAACTTCGAATTTGGCAAACGCGGTTCAAGGAAATGTTCCTCTTCAGCGACAGGAGAGACTTGTTTCCCATTCTTTGCTAACCGATGTAGATATGGACCTTAGAGAAGTCTATTTCCTGATTTTGCATTTTCTTTCTACCGGCCCCTGCGAACGAACCTTTGGCCACTTGAGAGATGAAATTTTGGAAAAAGGTCTTTTGCCCCGTAGATATCATTCTTGGTGGTCAAGAAGTGGCACTTGCAGTGGGCGTGCTGACGATGATGGCATCTCTCTCCCGTTGAGTTATGATAACTTGGTAGAGAGGTATAGTTTTCTTTTTGCTTACTCAGCTCTTCCATTGTTTAGTTACTATGGAGGCCTTGCCATAGCTTATTGAAATGTTCTGTTACTTGTCACGTAACATGTGTGTGGTTCATCAGAATATGTCAATACTGTATTCGAGAGTTCACACCTCCCTAATTGTGCCAACTATTTTGTCCTCGTCATCATGTTTCTTTTACTGACAGGTATCCTCATATCGAAAAGGATCACTTGTTGAAGCTTCTCAAACAACTAATGTTAAACCCACCTTTTCCTTCACACATGAGAGTCGAAGGAAATACTCCTAATGCAGCTGATGTTCCAACACTATTGGGATCTGGCACCTTTTCACTTGTGGATCGTACGTAGTACCTCGTATCCATCTACTTTTTTTTGTGCTTGAATTTCAAAAGCTTATCCATGAAATTTAAAAAATCGAAAGGCATGGTACTTTGACAAAATGATGTTTGAAGAGCAGGATATCTTTTTTAGTTTTGCATGCTATTCAGTTTTCTTTATTTCGACTGCACATTGTTTCTAGAATGGATTGCTTGCCTTAACGGCACCATGTTCCTCGTGTCTTTGGATCTGGGACTTGGAAAAGAATCCCATAAATGCATAAAACCCGATAGTGGCTCTAAGGCTGTGCACATTAAACTTTTTTTTCCCTGGTTTTGATAATCTTTACTTGGTCTCATGAATTGTGTTTGGGTTTCTGGTGAAGTAGCTCATATAGGGGAAACTAAGTCTATCTTCGGGGATGTTTTAACTTGGAAAGCCTCTTTAACCTCTCCAGTTCTTACCCCAGTCCCAGTTTTTAATCGTTAATTTTGTTTCTCTGTGAAGATAAAAATATGAAGTCTCAGAAAGCCAGGCATGTTGCGTCATACTTGCGCTGGCCACATATGCATGCCGATCAAGTGCGTGGCCTAAGTCTCAGAGAAATTGGAGGAGGTTTCAGAAAACACCACCGTGCTCCGTCCATTCTTTCAGCGTGTCACGCTATTGCAAAACCATCAACAATGGTTCAAAAGATGCAAAATATAAAGAGGCTCAGAGGACATCGTAATGCTGTTTACTGCGGTATGATCTTCATAATACATCCTTTGTGTTGGATTTCTTGTTTGTGGGAATTCCATACTTTGTTTTGCTACATGTGCAACCTTGGAATTTATACCAATCTGTTTATATCTTCTGATTATAGTACATCTGGAAGTCATAATGCAGCATGTCCATCATGAAAGCACCATTTATTGTCACAGAATGTTTTTGTTGGGTGGAATGGTAACAGTATGACTATTTATATCTTTGTTGCACAGCTATTTTTGATCGTTCTGGAAGATATGTTATCACTGGTTCCGATGACAGGCTTGTCAAAATTTGGTCAATGGAAACTGCACTTTGCTTGGCTAGCTGCCGGGGGCATGAAGTGAGCTATTGTTTTCCTTATTTGTAAGCCATGTATTGCTGACTGTCTATTAAAATTAGTTCTCGCCTATGCATGTTTCCTGTAGGGTGACATTACAGACTTGGCCGTTAGTTCAAACAATGCTTTGGTGGCATCAGCTTCAAACGATTTTGTGATTCGAGTGGTAAGGATACAATTCCCAGTCTTTAATTTCCTTGCAGTTTTTATTTATTTGTCGGTTGGATAGTATTGATTCTTATGACAGTGGAGGTTGCCTGATGGAATGCCAATTTCTGTATTGCGGGGACATACTGGAGCTGTTACTGCGATTGCATTCAGTCCCAGACAGGCATCTGTTTACCAACTTTTATCGTGAGTTCTGTTCAATATGTTTCTATTTTAACTAGTTCCTTTGGAACTTGTTATTTATCTGTCAAAGACCACCACTGGATCTTTGGTTTGGATGTTTCATACTGCTTCCTGCATTGGTAAACAGCTATTTGTTTTTTAATTAATCTCTGTAGGTCATCAGATGATGGAACCTGTCGTATCTGGGATGCTAGGTACTCTCAGTGGCTTCCACGAATTTATGTTCCAAGTCCATCGGATGTTAGCACTGGTAAGAAGGTGGTACATCATTATATTTTATTCAATGTTAAAATTTGTTCGGTTATAGAAATCATTGGAAGTTTCTCTTAGGCAAAAGCAATTTTACATCTTCTAATGCGGCATCTACGAGCAATGCATCTCAGAGTCATCAAATACTATGTTGTGCGTACAATGCTAATGGAACCATTTTCGTCACGGGTAGCTCTGACAGCAATGCGAGGGTCTGTGTTAAACTTTCAACTTTAATTATCCTTCTTGGTAATGCAGCGACTGCGGGAAATGTTATTTTTGGTTTGCTTGTTAGTCTTGATTGTCAGTATTTCCATAATCTTGCAGGTTTGGAGTGCCTCAAAACCTAACTTGGATGATCCTGAACAGCCGACTCATGAGCTGGATGTTTTACGTGGCCATGAGAATGATGTCAACTATGTGCAGTTTAGGTATTTTCCAGTGAACATGGTGTCTTTCTTAGATTGTGCATTTTTGTTGGTTGGAGAACATGAAAAGATATCTCAAGAGGGTATTTTTTCTTTTTAGTGGTTGTGCTGTGGCTCCAAGATCTTCAACAGCTGATACCCTGAAGGAAGATAGTTACCCAAAGTTTAAGAATTCCTGGTTTGTTTCACGTTTCATTTTGGACTTAGTCATTCCACTATCTTCCTTCTATTCTTACTTTGGGCCTGGTTAATGTTTAATACTTTCGATTACTAGGTATTGTCATGACAACATAGTAACCTGCTCTCGCGATGGTAGTGCAATTATATGGACTCCAAGATCACGTAAATTCCAAGTAAGTTTCGTCAATCAACTGCAGAATGCAATGGTGTTTCGCAAGTTCATGACAGCAAATTTCCGAATCTATCATCAGTTTCCACAACCTCCTCAATGTTTTATTTCCAGGGGAAATCTGGACGCTGGATGAAAGGATATCATCTGAAGGTTCCACCTCCTCCACTTCCTCCACAACCTCCTCGAGGAGGCCCACGGCAAAGGTTTCTTCCAACACCACGGGGTGTCAATATGATTATATGGAGCTTGGATAATCGTTTCGTACTTGCCGCTATCATGGGTAAATATCATCAGAGGAAATATTATGATGCATAGACTATCATTTAATGAATTTCCCTCGGTCTCACCGTTTTCCAATTGTGGATAGTAAAATACATAACACATAAAAAACAGTGTTTTTTGGCCACCTGGCATTACGTGAACTTACTACTGTCTTCTGTTTCCCTTAACCTGTCGGTGTTTATTCAGATTGCAGGATTTGTGTTTGGAATGCTGCCGATGGTAGCTTAGTGCATTGTTTAACAGGTCACAGTGAATCGGTAACAATCACCTAAATTTCTATTCCTTATCTTGAGAACTTAGTCGGGGCCAGATGTATGTTGTTTTTTTTGTTTTAATTTTGTATGCTTCATAGTAGTTCTCATTGGATGTCGACCTTCTCCCGAATGTCTCATATTTTTCATATTCCATTTATCTTCATTTTTTGTTATTCAGCTCCAATTTGCTTTGGGAAATACTAATATTTATGTTCTGTTTCACTTATGCCCTCTTGGTAGTCCTATGTCTTGGATGTCCATCCTTTCAATCCTCGGATTGCTATGAGCGCTGGCTATGATGGGAAGACAATCATCTGGGATGTGAGTTTCATTTAGATAAGAATAGTCCTTGATCTTATCAATAGCATTACTTACCTCCTTAGATTTTTTCTTCTAGATATGGGAGGGTATTCCAATCAAAGTATACGAAATCGGGCGATTTAAGTTGGTTGATGGAAAGTTTTCACAGTAAGTATCCGATGAAACGTCCAGGATAAGATCGTCTATATTCTCTATATTCGCTGTTTTGTTTCTGAGGTTTGCAAATGACTCCAGTAAAACATGCATATGACTCTTGAGTCGAAAACTAGAAGAAACAGTCATATTACGCATATCCAGTTGGGTATACAATATTCATATTTCTTTCAGCAAAGACATCTGCTTCTGAACCATTATTTGTTTTGTCACATGAAAGTTATGGAATCAATTACTTATGATACCTTTTTTCCTTGGCACTGTGTAGAGATGGGACATCTATTGTGCTTTCAGATGAAGTTGGCCAGATATATTTTCTAAACACGGGACAAGGAGAGTCTCAAAAGGATGCAAAATACGACCAGGTATGCGCATTTTGTAATATATGGCTGTAGTTTCTAGTGATCCTCTATCACTTTCTGATCCTTTGTCGTGTTTTGTTTAGTTCTTCCTTGGTGATTATCGTCCTCTTATTCGAGATACCAATGGACATGTTCTTGATCAGGTTGGTTTCAAATACTTGTATCTTCTGTTTTTTTCTAATTCCTGTTGCGTTCTTTTTAAGAGACTTCACCGTACTATGCACACTTGTATGCATTTTTCTCTCTGTGTTCGAATTTATACAGCGGAGATGTATGATCGATAGCCTTGCCCTTGCTTTATTATTGACTAAATTTAAAGCTTTATAATTTTCATGGTGCAGGAGACTCAGCTTCTTCCTCATCGGAGGAACCTTCAGGATCTTCTTTGTGATTCAAGTTGGTTTCCTAAAGCTCATCTTCATGTCAGTTATGCAAGATGTTGGTTATTCATGAAACATACCCCTGGTGTTTTATTTTAATTTTCCAGGTATGATTCCGTATCCAGAACCTGACCAGACCATGTTTCAGCAACGCAGACTTGGTGCATTAGGAGTCGAATGGCGTCCTTCCTCGATAAAGTTTTCTGTTGGCCCTGATTTTAGTTTAGGTCAAGATTATATTATGCCTCCTTTGGCAGATTTGGATAGATTAATCGAGCCATTGCCTGAGTTTATAGATGCTATGTACTGGGAACCAGAACATGAAGTTCTGAGTGATGACAATGATTCAGAGTACAATGCTGAAGTTTCCTCTGATGGAGCTAGGGCAAGCCCATGTTCCAACTCTTCAAATGAACTTGAGTGCAGTTCCGAGGACAGCGACGTTGAAAATATTCACGAACATAGCTATCATCGGAAAAGAAGAAGAAAAAATCCTAGAGTAGGTTTTGTTCAACTCATGCGCTTTTGTTTGTTGTTATCTATTGACTAACTCTCGTTTTCTCAGGCTGAGGTCGCTACTTCATCTGGAAGGCGTGGTAAGAGTATTTTGGATGAGAATGATAACTCGAAATTTGGAAATAAGAGAACCAAGAACCGAAGAATTAGCGTGAAGGCTTCAAAAAGAAAAATTTCTGATGTCAAGGCATCACGACCGCAAAGAGCAGCGGCCCAAAATGCTCGATCCTTGCTTTCTAAAATTTCTGGAAGCTCTTTGGATGAAGTTGATGATGATAACGATTCATCCAACAGTGAATCTGATAGAAGCATACCCTCTTTGCAACAGTTGGAAAAACCATCTCAGATAGTCGAATCACTTTCAAATGACAAACAGAAGAAAAGATTGATAGTAAAGATCTCTGTTAAGAAGCCAACAGAGTCTGTGGAGAGCAAGAGAGATGTAATGAATCAAGCTGATTTGGAGCAACTTTCCTCTAAATCTATGGAGGAGAATCACAGAGTGAATGGTATATACTTCAGAGAACCCGGGTCAAGTTCGGTAGATGCAAAAGATGCCTCATGGTGTCAGGATATGCCCCATTCTATGAATACGCCACAGAGAGAAAAGGCCGAGAATCAGTTGATAAAATCTTCAGATCAGGACCAGAATATGCGCCAGTGGAGGGATTGTGAATATACCGAATTAACTGCGTCTGCGAACATTGAAGAAGGCCAAACATTTAATGGGTACGGGAAATCTGATTATGATTACCAGTAAAAATGATGTCCATATTAAATTTCCACAATATCTAATTCTTTGTATTCTCTTGCAGGGATGAAGATCTGTCAAGAGTTGAACCATTGTCTGGTCAGTTAAGACATTGTGATATAGATACTTCCATGGAAGCTGAGGAGATTCTTCCAAAGAAAGTTCGACGACTGAGATTAAAACTTCGGGCTCCCAGCAGTCCTCTAAAACTAGAGCCTGATGACTTAGCAGATGATTTGGCAGATGGTGGAAATGGTTTTGTATCCATAGCTCCCTCTTCCATGAATCCGATTATGGATTCTGAACCTGTGATAGATGATTTTAGAGATTCTCCTGCACACGACTTTGATTTTGGAGAAGCTACAGCTGATGTGATACGTAGGAAAAGATCCATGAGATTGAAGGCCACTTCAAGTGAATCTAGTGCAAGAAATAGCGTACAACGTGTGAGGTTGGGCTCTGGCTCTGGAGATAAAGTAAAGAAACAAGGAATTCCTTCCACAAGCGTGTATGATGGTGTATCACTTGAAGAATGGCCTTGTACTTCAAAAGCTGGGTCCCGGTCAAGATCCGCAAGCGCCAGTGCCAGCGCCAGCAAAAAAAGTCTCCATACTGGGATCAGCTTGAATAATGTCGTAAGAAAAATCTCATGGTTAATGTTGTCAGAACATGAGGAAGGTTGCCGTTATATACCTCAGCTAGGGGATGAAGTTGTTTACTTCAAGCAGGTAAGTCCTTTTGGGTGGTATTCTGTTCTCTGTTCACTTCCATGTATTAGTTTTGCTAGATCTCGAATTAATAAACTTTCTTTGGTTGTTGTTTTCAGGGTCATCAAGAGTTCCTTGCAACTAGAGAATTAAATGACAGGGACCGATCGAGGTACCTTCCTCGAAACCTAGGAGCGGTAGAGATATGCAAAGTGGAGAAACTCAACTATGATACATATCCTGGTTCTGGCGAGAGCTGCTGCAAAATGACCCTCAGGGTTCTGGATTCATCTTCATCACATGCCCCCCGCAAAGAGTTCCAACTAACACTTCCTGATCTCATTAATTTCCCTGATTTTATTGTGGAGAAGACTCGATACGATGCTGCAATCAAAACAAACTGGGAGATTGGTGATGAATGCCGTGTGTGGTGGAGAAATGAATCCGGTGAAGGCGGTGCTTGGTGGGAAGGTAGGATTGAGTCTTCACAAGTTAAATCCACTGACTTCCCAGATAGTCCATGGGAAAGATACAGAGTTGTCTATGAAACTGGGGACACAAATCTTCACAGCCCGTGGGAGTTTGACAATCCCCAGTTTCCTTGGGAAAACTCTACCATTGACGAAATGGCAAGAGATAAACTACTTTCTTTATTTGCTGGACTAGTGAAGTCAATCAACAAGCATCAGGTTTGTCTTCTCCATTTTTCGTTTTTCTGTTATCCTCGGCTTGCCTCTTAACCGTTATTTGCTTTTGTTATATATTCTTCAGGATAGTTATGGAATCCAAAAGCTAAACGAAGCTGCTCAAAAGATGGATTTTTGCAATAGGTACTTCACAACACTTTGCTCTCTGCAATTAATTATTTCAAACTCTTCCTAGTCCCATAAACTTTAAGAATGTGAAAACCTGTCTGGTATACTTGAAGATAGTCGAGTCAAATGCTAACTCATATGATCAAACCTGTAGATAGTCTCATGTGGAGGTATGATTCCCGCATTTTTTTTGTAACTCCGCTTCCATACTTAAAATTCGCAGGTTCCCTGTTCCTTTATACCCTGAACTGATCCACCAGAGACTAGACAATCAGTACTACAGAAGTATTGGATCGTTTAAACACGACGTGGATGCAATGCTCTCAAACGCTGAATCTTATTTCGCTACAAACGCACAGATGCATTCTAAGATAAAACGACTCCGAGATAAATTCACAAAAACGTTAAGAAAGGTGTTACAAAGCTGATGATGGTATGTTTCTTTTGATCCTCGCTGATTCTGTATCTTGTAAACTCCTTAGGCTACGGCAATCTATTTTATTAATATAAATTATATAGCGAAAGAAAATTAAAAAGTTTTCACTCTAGAAAAACAAAAGTCGGTTTTGTTTGTAGTCACACCCGACCAGTGTTCTAAAAAGCGGTCTAGGCGGTCGCCTAGGTCCCGACTAAACGCTAGGCGCTCAGACGATGCTTAGATGACCGTCTAGACCGTGGAGATCACATATATGCGTTAAAATTATGTATTTTGTTATTAAATAGATTTAAGCGGTTTTAAGTGATCCTAAGCGTTTAGAGCGGTTTTACAAAATCGTTAATCAATTACTTTTTAATTTAATTTTTTTTTATTTTAGTATATTTTTCCAATTTATAATTACATAGATTTAAAATTATAAGTTTTAATTCATATACATAGTTATAAAACATTCATATGTTGTTTGATATGAATTAAATAAATGTTTTGTTTAATTCTTGTTTACGATTTAATATTTTTAGTGAATGTTTTTGTATAAATTTTATCTATAATATCATATTTATAACATTTTATGTTGTAAATGTCTAAATCGCCTAAAATTGCCTAGGTCCCGATTAAGCGTTAGACACTGGATCACCGTTCGCTTAGCGTCTAGCGCTTTCTTGAACACTGCACCTGCACCCGACACAGGTTCATGTATAAATCGGGTCGGTTTAGTTCCACAAGACTAACATGTCTCTACTGTAACACAAAATTTACTCTTTTTGTCACAAGAAAGAATGACATCACGAGTCTGATTTTATTTTGATGCCACCACAAGAAGATTATTTTCTTTTAATTAACTACCGATTTTTAACACTATTTATTTACACATTAATGAGAGCTCAAATTAAAAAAAAAAATGATAACCGACGAAGAAAAAAAATAAAATAATAATAATATGTGAAAAATAGAAAACACGGGGACGAGGCTGAAACTTAAAAACCCTAATCTTCTTCTCTGTCGACTAAAGGAACCAGCGAGTTGCGCCGCCGTGGAAAGCTTCAGATAATTGAGCAACAATGGCGGGAGGGAAGATAAGGAAGGAGAAGCCTAAGGCGTCGAATCGAGCTCCTTCCAACCATTACCAAGGAGGTATTTCCTTCCACAAATCGAAAGGTCAGCATATCCTCAAGAACCCTTTGCTTGTGGATTCGATTGTTCAGAAAGCTGGGATTAAGAGCACCGATGTGATTCTTGAGATCGGTCCTGGTACTGGAAATTTGACGAAGAAGCTTTTAGAAGCTGGTAAGGAAGTTATCGCTATCGAACTCGATTCTCGTATGGTTCTCGAGCTTCAGCGCCGTTTTCAAGGAACTCCTTATTCTAATCGCTTGAAGGTAAGAAAACTTTTCTCCCTTGTTTCTGGGGAATGTACAGAATCTAGGGTTTTTGAGATTGTTGTTATTCGATGGAATCAAGAACATAGGATATGAGGTTTCACAGAAACAAAAGCTTATGATCTGTGATTTCTAAGAAGCCTTCCTTTGCAGATGTTATGTTAATTTCGTTGATTGTTCTCATTGTCCTGTTTTGTCTCTTAAGGTGATCCAAGGTGATGTGCTCAAGACCGAGCTTCCTCGGTTTGATATATGTGTGGCGAACATTCCGTATCAGATATCATCTCCTCTCACATTCAAACTTCTCTTCCATCAATCAAGCTTCAGATGCGCTGTGATCATGTTCCAGAGGGAGTTTGCCATGAGACTCGTTGCCCAACCAGGAGACAATCTCTACTGCCGACTATCGGTCAACACTCAGCTATATGCCAGAGTCTCCCACCTCCTCAAAGTCGGGAAGAACAATTTCCGCCCACCTCCAAAGGTTGATTCTTCTGTTGTTAGAATCGAACCAAGGAAGCCACAACCTCAGGTGAACAAGAAGGAGTGGGATGGGTTCTTAAGAGTCTGTTTCATCAGAAAGAACAAAACCTTGGGATCACTTTTCAGGCAAAAGTCTGTTCTTTCGATGCTGGAGAAAAACTTCAAGACTCTTCAGGCGGTACTAGCTTCGTTGCAGAACAATGGCTCGGCTGGAGAAGCTGCTTTGAACACCACCATGGATCTTGGTGACCAGAGCATGGGAATGGAAGATGAGGACAACGAAATGGATGATGATGACATGGAGATGGATGAAGGAGAAGGAGGAGAAGCATCAGAGTTCAAGGAGAAAGTTATGAATGTGCTAAAAGAAGGCGGTTTCGAGGAGAAGAGATCTTCAAAGCTATCACAACAAGAGTTTTTGTATCTTCTTTCGTTATTCAACAAGTCGGGTATTCACTTCGCATAATTTTATGGTCGAAAAGTTTTGTCCTTTTTTTTGTTTTATTGATTCTCATCAAAGGAGAAAGTGTACTCTGTTTTTGATTGAAGCTTAAAATTTGGATGTCAAAAATCAATTTATTAAAGTATTGAGTTATTGACGCTACTATTTTTCTTTTGCTCATAAATTGTCTATTATGGAGTTTGCGTTGAGTTAACAAAAAAAAAAAGAGAAAATTGACCCCAAAAAATGGTACGTAACCTCTGATGAATCACTTATTGATAATTAGTTTTGTTTTCCTCAAATCTGCAGATGAATGCAAACGAAAAGTAGAAGATAACCGCTATAATATTGTCAATATTAATAATATATTTGTTTAACCTTTCTATATGCATGAGAATGAGAATAGAAAACCAGTAAATGGTATTAGCAATAACACCATTCCAGCTAAAAGCTGCCTCCTTTCTTACTTACAATGCTATTTTAGAGTCTTCTTGCTTTCGATTTCTCTAATGATGTTTGCAATTTGGTCTTGATTCGGGGTTTTCCCTAAGAAAGCATCCATTCCAGCTTTTATGGTTTCTCTTGCTTCTCTTGAATCAGGATCATGACCAGACACAGCTATAATTGGTATATGCACACCATATTTTCTCTCCACTTTCCTAATCTCTCTAGTTGCTTCATATCCATCCATTTCTGGCATCTGTGTATAAAGATGTTTTATTAGGAGTGAACCATTTTAATATTGTGTAATGGAAAGCTTAATCATTAGATTTACCTGGCAATCCATGAATATGTAGTCAAACGGAAGACCTTGTTGCTCTCTTTGTGTAAACCACTCACTGACTAATCTCACAGCTTCTTTTCCACTGTCGCATTCTGTGACCTCAGACGCTCCCATCTTCTTTAGCTTTTGTGTTGCAAGAAAAGATGTTGTACGAACATCATCAACCACCAGAGCTCTCTTTCCTCTTAAGAAGAGCTCATTGTTGCCGCTCGGTTTGGAAGTTCCTTGCTCGTCCTCTGTGTTCTCGATAGGCTTTCGACTAGTACGCACTGACTTGACCCAAGTCTCCCTCTCTGTAGTTGTTGATGCCATTATTGACTTGCCTAACTTTTTGTTGTACCTTGAACTTGGTCCCTCTTCTTGGATTTCACAACTTTTATTATGTTTTGGTGATGTCTCTGCAACAAGAGAATGTCTTAGTAGTGATTCTCTTTGTGCTTCTTTTGGCTCAGTTCCTCCAAATTCAGGCAACATCTTCAACACTCGGTTAAGACGCGATCCATGCAAAGGTTTCAAACAAGTAATGTCCCCTGTCTCACTTCCGTGGCCGCTCGGTTCGTTAAGCCAAACAACTTTACAGGATATGCCATGGTGCAAGCCTCTACGAAACTGTTCGACAATGTTGTAAAGCTCGGAAAATGGTCCGGTTTTCGCATCAATCACCAGAAGCACAAGAGCAGAGAAACTGTTGCTTCTCCTTTTAGGAATTTGGCTTCTTGAATCAATACCATCCATGCCTATCAAAGGTAACTCCCTTGAGCTCGAACTTGATAATTCGTTTCGCAAACTAGACTCTCCTCTTCCCATGGAACTCTGAGGTGAAAAACCAAAAAGTCTCTCCAATTCATAACTCAAATGCTCCCATTTTTCCACCACTGTAACTTTGATTCCCAGACTCTTTATGTATTTCTCTGTAACTCTTCTGCGTTCTTCATCTTTCAGTAGGAGAACCACTCGAGAAGGTTCTTGCTTCGGACTCGAGCTTAGACAATTGTTGAATCTAGGACTCAGGTTACGTAGGTTCATGCTACTACCTCCCAAAGAAGTGTTTATAGTCAACCCGAGGTTTGGCGTTGATATGTAATCTCCTCCTGCTTCAGTGTCCTGTGATCTCACTTTCATGTCACTCACTGGAGACTCTAAGGTTGTCAATAAAACATTGAATTGGAAACAAGTTCCCTTCTCTCCCATCGCCTTGTCAGTGATTCTTATCTCCCCTCCCATTAATCGTACCTATAAAACAGAATCAACGGAGATTATGGGCCAAAGGTTCGGAAATTCCACGGTTTAAAAAAGAGAATCCAACAGTTTCACTTTAGGCTTTTAGGTTGTTTACCAGAGACTGAACAATCCCGAGACCTAAACCAGTTCCTTGTTGTCCTTGAGCTGTTTCTCTAACCTGAACATAGTTCTCAAACACCGATTTACGCATCTCCATAGGTATCCCTTTACCTGTATCGTCTACTTCAAACACAAACTCCATCGTGTTCGCATAGTTTCTTATGGAATTCGAGATTTCTATCTCATAGTTTGATGACTGGTTTTTATTCTTGCAGAACATACATTTTGTAAACTTGGATAAACCTCCTTTAGGGTCCGATGCCAGGACCACAGAGCTCGTGGAACCCGGCCTCTGAGCCCAAGCTCGGATCGAAATGTGCCCGTCTACTGTGAACTTAACCGCATTGCTAACAAGATTGTTGAGAATCTGCTTGAGCTTGCCACTATCACCTCGCACATTCGAGTGTTTGAAAATCGATCCGTCGTGCAAATCCAAAACCACATCAACCCCTTTCTTCATTGCTACAGGATGGAAAAAATCGACCACGTCTTCAAGAAGCTTCGCTAAGTTGAAATCTTCTTCCTCTAACTGCATTTTCCCGCTTTCGATTTTGCTCATGTCCAATACAGAGTTAAGCAAAGCTGTTTTAACAAAGATGACAAAGAGTTTCTGTTAGGGACAAAGTGAACAAAACGCATAAGAGAAAGCTCAAGAAAACAGAGATCTTACCAACCAAATCATTGGTGCATACATTGACTTGCTTAAGACTAGTGTCTAGCTCGGAGCCAGGTCTAACATCTTCACGGCATAGATCAATCAGACCAGTGATCCCTGCAAGGGAACCTCTAATGTCGTGGCTAGCTCTTGCAAACGCTTGACTCTTATTCATGCTCTTCCTCTCAGCTTGTTGTGTTGCTTCCATTTGGTTTATCAGCGTTGCGCGCATATGCATCTCTGTTCTTGCTGCTCGCAACATAAACAGAACAAACCCTAGAGGCCAGCACAAGGCGTAAAAGATTGTCACAAGAATAAGCAGAAACAGCGCCGCGCTCGCTTCCTTCTCCATGCTTGTTCCTCCTCCTTTGTTTGGAAACATGAGTGTGTATCTCTGGTAAAAAGACACCATTGGAAGAAGCTCAGAAACAAAGTGATGAATCTATTTCATCAAGAAGATGATATAAAACTTACCAGAGGCACGCCGGAAACTTCAAGAACAGAGCAAAAAGCTTGGAATTTCGATCTTTCGATCTCAACCCCGTAGCTACCCGAACTGCAATTTCCAGGGATGCATTGAGACCGCAAAGATTTTGATTCTCTACCGAAGCAAATGGAGCCATTGGAGATAAAGAAAGAAGCATTGATCAGTGAACCTTCACGAACAAGCAACGTCCCGTCCTTAGTCCACAGGTAAAGCTCTCCGCCGTGAAGATTTAAACGTTTCAAGACACCGGTTAAAGACTCAACTGGAAACCCTAACGAAACAACTCCTTTCTTGCTGTACAAGCTAACCACGCTTTGAAACAGAGTCTCGTTATCTTCTCTTCCCAAACCCGTTCCCACAAAGGAGGTCGTGTCATTTCTCTGCACTGCTTGGAACCAATCTGTATGGATTCGCGGCTGAGATTTGATGGCATTACCGTTGAGACGACCGGTTAACTGATCAACGGTTTGAGTGTACCAAGTGTAGTCTCCATCACTTGAATTCGACGAAGAATTGGCGAAAACCGCAACACTTCTGTTTACTTCTGTGATGTAAGAAAACAAGAGACCGTCCGTAGTAATGTACGAAACTTGTGAGACTTGAGGGATCGTTGAATAAGCTTGAAACAACACTGGTGCGATCTGAAGAACAATAACAATAACAATAACAAAATGAAAATGTATAGTTATGTATGTAATAACTCAAATTAATCATAAGATACACAAAAATTAATCAAATTAACGACCTGTGTTTGAAACTCTATGAAATGAGTATTGTTATCTGTGAGATAAGAATCTATAACTCTGGCTAAACCGATTGTAGATGAATTTGTCTTCGGATATATGAATTTTCCGATGTTTGCGATCTCGGAAACTAGATTTGACCGGAGATCATCAGTAAATAAAGCAATGTCGTCCGTTATTTTCTTCGTTGTTGTGCCCCAATTCGTGATCGGTATGCACCCGAAAACAACCACCAGAAATGCCTAAAATGTATTCACAAAATATACATCAGTAATAGCATTCCTAGAAAATACATGATAGCGTTGCGACGTTATCTTTTCATTATACATACACTAATTAAACAAGAAAAAGTATACACATAAAGTAACCAGACAATCAAACATAAAATACGTTATCGTGTAAGCCAATTGTGTGGCAATGTTCGAAATCGATGTGAGTTTACAGTTTTTTTCATATTGTTTTCTGAAAATCAATTGTCGCTCTGAAATTTTCCACAAAGAGGATAACTATAAAAGATTAAACCTCATACGAAACCACAATCATCTAAAACGAACATAAGGGTAAAAGCAAAATCTAAAAACTAAAAAAAATCCATAACAAACTAAACCCTAAAACACTACCGCAGAAAGAAAAAAAAAACCTAGATTATCATATAATTGCTAAACAAGATTAAGAACAATAAAGAAAGTAGAATCATTAAGATATTTTTGTTTCTTTTTGATTAGTAAACAAAAAAAACGTTAAAAACAGACAACGATGATCAAAGTAATTTAGAAAAAATTATATTACCAGGACAAAGAAGACAACAGCGGGACGAGAAGTCACAAACTTTGTAACTTTCACCATCACTTCTATAAATTTGTAGATCCACAAAACAATGATAAGAAAATCAAACTAGTTAATAAGTGTATCTCTTTATCCCTTCATAACTTTGATTCTCAAGATCCATTTCTATATATTTTATCTAGAAAATTAGCTAGATTTCATAAATTGTTCTTATGTGGCTCGTGTATATTTTTTTTACATTTTGATCCTTGGTATTTTCAAGAATTATTCGTCGTACTTAGGTGTATATGTACATGCATATGTAAAATACTATATATGACGACAAGAAATGTAAAATACTATAGATCTGCCACCAACGAAAATCTTAAACTCAAATATTATGAATATATCTTATGTATCACAAAGGGGAAAAAGGAAAGTTAATACAAACAAATCATGGTAATAAATAAAAGCAATCATCTCGTTTTAGGAAACAATCTCAAGCATTAGTATTTAAATGTTAGCCTAAATCTCTTTAGTTTTAATCGAAATTTATGAGAATGATTAAACATAAAAACCAAAGATTCCTCAATATAACACGAAAAAAATTATTTAAGTTTCACAAAAAAAAAAAATCATCAAGGAAGTCCACATAAAAGGCTAACATAAACGTCAAAACGATATATACCCTTGTAAAATTGTGTGAACAATGTGAAATTGAGTGAACCATGAACAGAAGGCAAAAGTTTGGACATCCCTTATATCTTTGTATATAGAGATTTAATTCTGTATGTAGATGTTTATATGTATATATGTATGTGTTAGGATGAATATATATATTTGGTAAAATACTAAAATCAAAAGATATTGACTTTTAATTTATGGAGATCCACGGATTAGTTTAGGTTTCGACATTACATGTCCGGTAAAAATAATAATTTGGCTGAGAAACTTTCTCAAAATCACGGGGACAAAGCATAATTTTGGCTTTATATATATACTAGATTAGGACCCGGATAATATGCGGGGTTTTAATTATAATTTATTTATAAATGATAAAAAATAAAGTAAAACGTGTCGGTAATCGATTAAATTTCATAAAAATAAAATTTATAAAAATATAAAAAATATATATTAAATCTTGTTGATGATGTAAATATTTAGATTTTGATTGTTACTCGCACACTTATTTTAGATGTTGATTAGTAACTTTGTTTCAAACTGAATTTCAACTCCACGTATTTCATCTCGCAATACAACTCATATATTTCATCCATAATATTAAAACCATATTTTTACTCCATGCATTCCTTGTCAATCAATAATACCCAAAATTTTCATATCAAAATAATATATGCATAATGCATTCTATCAAATTTATGTCTATATATGTCATTAGTGTTAAACAAATAGTAAGAAAATTAACAAAATATATTAGTAAATAAATTTAAAAGTATTAACAAACATGTCCTAATCTCATGAATATCAATTTTTTATATGCCGCACTAATACTTTTAGAAATTGGAAATAATTTGTCTTATTTTTTTTTTTAGTTTTCTTATTTAGTATTTCCTTTTAATTTTTTAATAATATGTCTTATTTTCTTTTTTTGACTATTATTTCATTTTAGTTACACCACAATTATAAATAATTTGTCTTATTTTTTTTTTTAGTCTTTTTGATTTACTATTTCCTTTTAATTTTTTTTAATAACATATATATATATTTTTTAGACTATTATTTCTTTTTAGTTACACTACACTTTGATTTAAGAAATAATAATGTAGAGAAAGAAAATTTGAATTTTTATATTAATATATTGACACGTGTCACAATCTCAATTAAAATTAACACATGTCACGATCTGGTGAGTTACGATTTTACCTACGTGTCACACTCACGTTGGGAAAAATTTAAAGTAAAATAGTTTTGATCGATTTGTGGAACTCTCGAATTCATGATTTGCTTGAATGATGTTTTTTTTTTCTTTCTCGATTAGTTATGACATTTTTTTTTTTTTTGTTTTTAAACGTATTGACATGAAACAAATTTTCTTTTTTAAATGATATTTTTTTTTTACAAATTTTTCCTTTTACTTTTTTTTTAATAACATTTTTTACAAATTTTCCCATTCACCTTTATTTAATGACATTTTTTTTTACAAATTTTTCCGATGATGTATTTTTTTTCCTTTATTTCTCGATTAGTTATGGCATTTTTTTTTCTTTTTAAACGTATTGACATGAAACAAATTTTTTATTTTTTTAATGATATTTTTTACAATTTTTCTCTTTTACCTTTTTTAATGACATTTTTAACAAATTTTTCTTTTACCTTTTTAGTGACATTTTGTTTACAAATTTTCTCTTTTTTAATGACAATTTTTTTTACAGAAGGACATTGTCTTTTTTCTGTTACGTTAGGACTTTTTTTTTTTTTCCGATGATGTATTTTTCTTTTAATTTTTAGATAAAAAAGAAATATTATTTAAATTAAAATTAATTTTATACGTTAGTATATTAACACGTGTCATCATATCAATTAAAATGACACATGTCACGATCTAATGAGTTATAATTTTAATTGCATTCTCCTTTATATAATAAAATATGACTAAAAAACTCACATATGTATAACAAAAACCGTGGATTAAAATCCAACGGTAACAAAATAATATATCATATATATGTATATTTTGGAAAATAAATTTAATTTATGAATTCGCGAATTAATTTAGATTTTGATAATGCATTTTTAGATGAAAAAAGGAAATTTGACTTGACTAATAAATTTCTAAAAAAACGCGGGACAATGCACCATTTCAGATTATGCAAATACGGTAATTTTTTTTATTAACTCACATATATCACACAAACCGTGGATTAAAGTCTAACGATTACATAATAAATACCAGTCAAAACTGTTAGAATACAAAAAATTTCAACAGTATTTTTCATAAATTTTGAGATTATGTAATAAATACAACAAAATTAAAGTTTTATTTAAAACCAATTTTCTTTAAAAATAATATGATATTTTATTATATAATAAAATAGAGATGATGATTATATAGTTTAAAGTAAAGATCACTATTTATTTGTAAGATATAAACCACATATCATATATCTAAGAAAGAATCATTACACTATTTTTAGTTTTTTTTAAATGTTGAAGCAATTATTGTAATTTATCATTTAATACTTTAAAGTATTAAAATTCTAATTTTAATTTTTTGTTTTTTTAAAAAAAACTAGGATAGGATTTTCATCAATCCATCGATTACGAGAGACTGACGGGTGATAGATGATATGTGGTTTATGTATTTTTGTGAAAAAATGCGATCGTATGAACCATATTAAGACGCTAATTTAAACAATTTCTAGCATTTTAATATGACCAAGAAAAACTAAAAATAGTGTTAAAAATTTTCTGTCCCCTTTTGAAATATACAAACCAGACCTTCTGAAACAAAGTAAGTGTTTTACGTAATTTCTAGAGATTGTAAATCTAAATTTTCTGTCCCCTTTTGTTATGTTTTTATCTGTTTGGCCCAATAGCTTTAAAATTTGACATTTTCCTAGCCATCACCAACACTCAAGCCCACATAGAGCGTTGTCTGTATATATAGGCCGACCAAACTCAAAAACAGTGATAATTGATAAACCCAAGATGATTGATGGGATCAATGTGTCAATTAGGGTGAAACCTAATCATAGTTACGTTGCGTTTATTTATTTTTAATAAGGTTAATGTGTGCAGTTATGGTGAATTCTAATCATGTCCGACCCTAAATAAAACAGGTTTAGTGTTAAAAAAAATATGTACCTCGAAAATTTAGGATTTTAGGTCAAGTCTAATCGGATTTCGATTTTTTTTTTTTTTTTCGCACCACCGAGATATATTTTAGTATTTTTTCATGACTTATTACTTTCGAATTCCATTTAGGGCAATCTTAATATGTTTTGGACCATATTCGAGCCAAAAATATTTCTAGTCCCAATCTTTTTCTAGACAGTACTCCTAAGTGGGGCTAATGTATGAGTGTACCATGTGAAATAAGTTTTGACATGCTCACAAATGTCCTACAGAGAACACATAGAGGACCATCCACTTATGTGATATACATGTGAGTGTCTCTATTGTTGTATCCTTATGCTTTTTATAAGTGTCCCACTCTCAATAAAACACACTTCAAAGTCTAATTCTTAAACGCTCATCGTAACCGCCAAAGACGGTGCATATTAGCGTCTGCTACTATTAAGATAAGATTATGTCCCTGTGATAGAGAGAAAAAGCCCATGAAACTATATATTCTATCAAAGTCTGTGAATTCAGACTTTTATTCACATGTTTTCCCAATTATTGCTATAACCTTTTTATCTTTAGTTTCAAGTCCAGAGTACACCTTTGTATCGATTCTTGTCTCCATAACTAAAAAAAAAAAAAAATTAGATATTCCGATTCGAATTTCTTTAATACTTTTTTTTTCGTTGGGTTTTTATTGCATTATTCACAACTTTTCAGCAAAGCATTGCCAAGCTTGTGCCTGACCCTCTTTTTCGATGCTTTCTTTTATTTCTTTTCTTGACAATATTTATTTCTAATGATATATTCTAGTCTCTAAGTTAAACAAAAACGATCTTTTAATGACGTCAAAACAAATAACTAGGTTTAAGAATTATATTTTCTTTGTTTCAAAATATAAGATAATTTGGCTAAAAGCACGGAAATTAAAAAATTAATTTTTTTTTCTAAAAAATATTATTTATTATATAAAATAAAACAATTCAACCAATTATGAAAAATACTGCAAAATACTATTGATCACACAATATCCAATAAAGTCAAAAATTACATAAAAATGTAAAAATATCTTATATTTAAAAATAAAAATAAAATCAAAATATCTTATATTATAAAATGGATAAAATATATTTTCACATGGTAGAAGTTTGGTCTTCATTCGAATAGAATCACATATTCAACGTCAATGTCAGAATGTGTTTTTTGTATATATAATTATTCTAAATCAAATCTAACAACCTCGTTTTCTTAAGCAACTATCTATTTCAAAAATAAACGAATAAAACAAGGCATATATTGCTTAACGTATAGATCAAAAAGCTTTAATAACAGAGTAAAAAAGAAGAAATTGGAAATTTAATATTAATTTTTTTGAAAAATAGGGCTTTTGTGGTATTTGCACATGGATAACTCATTCCCATGTGAAATCTAATCCAAGAACACGTGCCTTTCCACAGAGGTCTCTCTGACTCTTTGGATTAGTTTCAGTTCGAGTTGATTAAAAAGAAACTAAAAACAAAATTTTCAAAATCCGAAGAGGTCTTAATTGTGTGAATTTGAGCGTAACTAGATGTGCTTGGTTTGATGCCCAACGTAATTTGCCTCTGTTTTTTTTTTTAATAAATAACAAAAATAATGACGTTTGTATTTGATAATTTCAATATTTAAAATATTTTATTGAACTAAAATATATGCCTTCGGACACTTATTTTATTCTATCTAAAACCCATGTCTTGGGATATATAGGTTCCAATTGCCGAGAATTTTGTAATCGGTCAGCACCCAAAATAAGTTTACAAAAATATACATTAGTACTATATTTAAATATTTTGTACGCCCACTTGAGAAAAAAATATTACTATGATAAAGGTAGTATAAATTTTCATGAAGACAAAAAAAAAAAAAAGTATAAATTTTCATTGGAACCATGCAACGAGTGATGTTATCACCATGTATAGTATGTTGATGATTATGAGAATATACTTGGATATTTACTTTTATAAAAAATTTAATACTTTTATGAAATTTCATAAATATTTCAAAATTACGTTTATGAAAATTTTCGTTAAAATTTCTAAGATATTTGATGATATTTTAGTTGAATTTGTGGACCGAAACTCGTATTTATCAGAAATATACAATCATTATATGAATTATGCAACGATCGAATATGTGCATATAGTGAAAGATGAAATAGTATTACCGGTACATTATTTGTGGTCCTAGTATATATATCTGAGATAATATATATGTCCACTATAATTTTTACTTCTTAAGTGCTATTTGCAGATGATAGTTTATTCATTTGCAAAGCTGAAGAGTTCCAAAGTCACACCCTCAAGCTCATTTTGAAGATTTATGGTGATGCTACGGGCCAGACAATAAATCTCAGTAAGTCCTCAATTACTTTTGGCTCAAAGGTTGAGGTTGAGAAATGTGATAGCATTAGGGAGATTCTTGGAATTCAGACCGAAGGTGGTGCAGGTACATATCTAGGTTTACCCGAATGCTTTAGTGGGTCTAAGGTGGATATGTTAAACTACATTCAGGATAGGCTCAAATCTAGATTATCTGGGTGGTACTCTAGGACTTTATCTCAAGGTGGGAAGAAAGTTTTAATTAAATCTGTGGCCATGGCTATGCCTATATACGCCATGTCATGTTTTAAATTCCCAAAAACAACCATTGCAAAGTTGTCAAGTGCCATCTCAGATTTCTGGTGGAATTCATTAGAGCATAAGAAAAAGATCAATTGGATCAGTTGGAAAAAATTGTGCCTGGCCAAGAAGCAAGGAGGTCTTGGATTTCGTGATCTAGCGTGTGTCAATCAAGCCCTACTTGCCAAACAAGCCTGGCGAATCTTACAATTTCCAAACTCTCTGTTTTCAAGGGTTTTGAAAAGTAGGTATTTTGACCAAAAGGTTTTCCTTGATGCGGTGGTTGGAGTGAGACCTTCTTTTGCCTGGAATAGCATCATTCATGGTCGTTCCCTTCTTCTTAAAGGCTTGATAAAAAAAGTTGGAAATGGAGCTTCCATCAGTGTTTGGGCTGATCCTTGGATTGACATGGATGGTATGAGGCCACCTCTGATAAAGAATCAGTTTATCAACCTTGATCTTAAGGTTTCTGAGCTAATTGATCCTATATCAAAAACTTGGATCATTGATAAGATCAATGACTTATTTTTCCCAGATGAAGCTGTAGTAATTTTGAGAAACAAGCCGGTTGTTTCCAATCAAGATTTCTGGATTTGGAGGTTTAACAAGTGTGGTGACTACTCGGTGAAATCTGGGTACTGGTTGTCCTTCAAAGAAACCAAGCGGGACTTAATTTTGGAAGCCGAAATGCTTCCCTCTCTGAACGGATTGAAAGAACAAGTCTGGTCTCTCAAACTGCTCCAAAAATCAAAGCTTTTCTTTGGAAAAGCCTCTGTGATGCTATTCCTGTGGCAGACAGGATAATCTCAAGGGGCCTGAATATTGATTCGAGATGTCAAGTTTGTGGTTTGGAGGGGGAGTCGGTGAATCATGTTCTTTTCTCATGTACCTTAGCCAGACAGGTTTGGGCTCTATCCAATTACCCTCAACCATCCTCTGGTTTTCATCAGTCCTCAGTTTTTGTTAACTTTCAATATCTCTTATTGGGTTTGAAAAGGTTTGAGATTCCTATTGAGGTTAGAAGATCATTCCCTTGGTTACTATGGTTTTTGTGGAAAAATAGAAACAAGTTCTTGTTTGAAGGTATCATGTTTTTGGCAAGTGAAACCATAATCAAAATCCAGGATGAAACAAGTAAGTGATTTCTCGCTAAAATCTTGGAAAGGTCAAGTGGTTTTAGTGAAATTGTTTCTAGAGTTGGTGATAGTGGCTGTTGGAAACGTCCTCCCCATTTGTGGGTCAAATGCAACATAGGAGTTTCTTGGAACAGAAGCTATAAAGAAGTAGGTGGAGCTTGGGTACTAAAGGACTCAGAGGCCAATGTTATGCTACATAGTCGAAGATCTTTTGCTATGGCTGACAGTTTGGTTGAGGCAAATTTAGTTTGTTTGAAGTGGGCTATGGAAAGCATTCTTTCCCATAGGTTTAATAGGGTGATTTTTGCTGTTGAAGATGCAGTTTTGGTTGGTGCTACTACAAGACCCATTGCTTGGCCTTCCTTTGGTTTTGAAGCTAATATGATCTTGGATAATTTAATGCTTTTTTCGGATTGGAAATTGGTGAATGTGTCAAGGAGTGCCAATAGAGGAGCCTTTCTCACTGCACAAAGCGTGACAAGGGACCATCGTTCTCAGTCTTATGTTGCATTGGGATATCCCGAATGGTTCAAAGATTTGTTTTTGAGTGAGAAAGCATCGTTCTCTGTTTTAGGCCATTGACTGTTTTAAGCTCTATGAGCAATTTTTGTCTGTGTTGTCTTATTAGTTGGCAATCAGGTTGTATTTAAAAGTTTCTCTGCTTCGATCCTTCGTTTAAGATTGTAATGGACTTTAGTTCCATATTCCAATTTATAAGAAATAGATGACAAAAAAAAAAGTCTAGATTAGGTTCTGGTTCATATGGTTTTAGATTTGGTATTGTAAGAAAATATATATGCAGTACAGTTTTTCAGCAATTTACCTTGTTTGGTTAGATTTTGATAATGATGGACATGAAAGAATTAAATCGAATTGATTTATTTCCTTTCCGATTTGATTTTCTAATTAGCTTTTTCAACACGGGTTTACGGCTTACGAATCAACAAAGATTGGTTTACGTTTTGTAATATTATATGAGCACTTATGGTGAGATTTTGTTATGGCAATGTATACGTCACTGTGTGCCTCCTCGGATACAAACATGTTTAAAGGATAGGGACCGTTAATTACGTTTAATCAAACCTCAGCTTTAAATATTTTGTATTTTAAAACTTTACTAACTAAAGTCTACGATAAAATTAAATTAGTATATTAAAATATCTTCTTGATGTCATTATAATATAACAGATAGATTCCCAGTGCTTTAAATTTACTCGAACCATCCTGGCAAAATCTGTGACCACTTAGCTTTAAACCTAACGTCTCGATCCATGACAGTGTCTCGTTATATGTATGTATATACCCCAATTATATATATATATAAATATATATAAATATATATATATATATCATTTATTTCCTTTTGTGTCTCGGTGTAATTATAATTGCTTAGCTCACGTAATATATATATGTGTGTAGTTTTCTATGTAACTACATGGAAAATTTTAAAATGTCACCTTAACGTTTGGTAGATTCGACTTGTTTCTATCTTATAGAGTTATAGTTATCCAAGTTTTCACATTTTATTGGCAAACAGAAAATGATTTGGAGGAAAAACATGTTTTTCCTATTTATTCTTAAATGTGCCACTCCAAGGACAAATGTGTCAATAAAACAACAACTGCATGATTAAGTGGGAAATACCATAACATATGTTTTAAGCAGAGTATACAGTGATTAGAATTTGAAAACTATTTATCAAAACTCATATACTTCTTATACATAAATTATTTGGATTCACCCGTGTTGTATTTTTTTTTTTTTTAAAGCTATGAAACAAGAGAATGATATAATTTTTTTGGCAATAAAATTTTAAAGAAAATTTTAGTCATTTTGTTTTTATAACCTAATCGCGCTAATGAATTTTATTTTCGTTTTTCTACAAAAACTAATTAAAGATTCTATGCCAACGTCAAAAATATATAATCTCGATATATAGGAGTTTAAGAGACTAAAATATGGCACATATTACATATATAGGTCCAAACAAGGAACAATTTTAAAAATATTATTTTTGGTGTATATATTTAAAAAATGTTATTATGAATTGTCCATTTTAAAAAATACGACTAATTAAATATAAATTGACTAAATTATCTTTATTTATTTATTAAAATTATGGGTTTATAGAGATTAGAGTTTTAAAATTTGAAACCCTAGATCCTAAATCATAAAAAGGGTTTTGACCCCTAACAATCCTTAAATTCTAAAAATTAAACTCTAAATTTAAAATAGTTAATTCAAATCTAAAAATTATTTTGGGTAAATAATATAATTTTAGTGGCATTTTTGAAAAGTGTCATTTTTCAAAAAAAAATTCCAAATAAACGTGGGAGGATGTTGTACCTGTAAAATAATCAAATAATCATTTTTTTTCTTTGTCGTTGGATTATAATGATTTTCATATCCATGAAAATAGAGTTCCCAATTATAAGGGCTAACTGTCCCTTGATAGAATAATAGAATCCTATGAGAAGAAACTAAATAATATTGCATTTGTCTATAGTCGTGTAATAGATTTATTTGATTTCAGCAACAAATTTATTTGATTTAATTCAAAGAAGTCGAGGCACAACATGTGTTTTTTCCACTTCTGCATTTATTTCTTTATGATGAGCCTGTCTTTTTGTTTTTGCTCTCTTCTTATTTAATGTACCTCAAGTATGGACAGTATAAAACCAAAAAAAAAGTCCATTAAGTATATATATAACGGGGTATTTATTTTTTCTATTATTTTATATAACCATTTTGTGATGATAATTTTTATTTTTATGATACTGTAGTAAGAAATTGATCAATACTTGTAAGTAAAGAAAAACTACCGTAACTAGCATTATAGAGTGATTTAAAAAAGATATCACATTTTTAAATTTTGTTTTAAAAATAATAACACTAGTTTTGAATTTTCAAAAATTATATAAATTATTAGATTTAATATCTTAAAAATAAATTTTGACGAGATAATATGTATACACGTGGCTATGGCCCCAAATTTCTTTTCCTTGCAGAACATAATTCGCAACACTTAAATCAAGTCAGACTTATGGAATCTTCCGCAATTATTGCGATGCCCACAGCTCCAATCAAATTAAAATATACTGCTGCGGCTTTTACCGAGTGCAATCTCTCTTAATTTTATACATAAACTTCACTCGGATAAAAATAAATTCGCTATAGAATAAAACGATCTAATTTAAACCGAAAAAATCAAAAGTAAACTAAATTTTAATATGGTTAAATAAAATAAAGAAATATAAAGTTAAAAGGGTATGTATATATATATGAAAGCAAAAGTGTAGTATAATTAACAAATAAATTAGCTTTGATGATTCTCAAGTTTTATATTTAGATTTTTTTTTTTTTTTTAAACATACACGAATATGTATCCAACCTATTTGCATGTAGGCAAAAGAAATTAAGAGAGTTTGGTATGCCAAATAGGCAAATAATAATGATCTGTACATGTACCAGTCCTTTCATCCATTGGTTAATCTATGACTGAAAGTGACACGTGTCTCAAAAATTAACTGTACTATTTTCTGACGTGGCAATGCATTTAATTATTTGATTTGACAAGTTTAGGCATCGTTGTCAAACACATTAACTAATTAAGTAGAGCCACACAAACAAATAATAATAATAACTGATCGAGTAAGGTCCGTATCGTATTTGCTCGCAGACTACGTAATTTTATTTTAAGTTTAACATCAACATACTTATGTCCAACTTAATGATCTTGAAATAAAGACAAAAAAAAAATTAAATCAAATAGAATAAACTTTGTGAATAGTTGATTAAAAATCGAAAAAGCACGATTCTTGTCTTGCTCCTTACAGCTTACAAGATAATTAAGAACCAAACCACTTTTTTCGTTAAAACTAATCACAATGTTAGTGGCTTGTTACCACCTACTCCTCTGATAATCTACTTAATTACAGTAATACCATATTTTCTTGTGCTCATTCAGTCATTTATAATTTAATTACCCAATGACTTTTCATACCACATATTTTATTTAATTACAGTTATAATTTCAGTTTCGTTTCATATTTCTTTTTTTTGTTCAACTATATTCGATTAAAAAAACAAATCCACTTTCATCAAATCGATTTTAGTTTCTATTTTTTAGTAGTTTTTATCGATTTAGTTTGTCTACGTAAATTGGATTAGTTTAGTGTTTATTGTTTCACATCCATAAAACATATATACAGATACATGTCCATCATCTAAGTAGCGTGTTGACTTGCACATATACTTTAATCTTAAGCCGGGTATTAATTAAATTTAAGTAAACGCACGAGATACCTAATTGATAATTTGATATATCATGAAATAGAATTAGGGTATCCATTGTTTATTGATGTTTATGAAATCCAATATGTTCGATATTCATCATTGACCTATATAACATGCAAAAACATAATAATCCACTATCTAAGCATTATAACGTGCCACAATATGCAACTATTCACATGGTCAAGAATCAAACGTCGCATTATCAACATTACATGTTAATGATTATAAAAAACTAATCCGTAAACAGGCAAAACCAATAAAAAACTAATTTCTAAACGGTTAAAATTAATAAAAAATCAATTAATTTTGTATTGAAAAATAAAAACATCAATTAATTTTGACAAAAAAATCTTTTAAAATATCACTTAATAATAAACATAGAAGTATTGTTAATAGGACATTGTTATTTTAATTATTAATTAAAAACTAGGGAATGAGAGTGGGAAACCCAAAAATATGGCTATGTAGATGATAAGAGATTACATTGAAGAGGGAGAGAGAAAGAAGAGAATATGAAAAAGAGAAAATGGTGCCAGCTATGAATTTGAAGGATCAAAGCTTTCTCTTAAGGCCAAAGCTGTCATCTCTCTCTCTCTCTCTCTTCCTTATAGTGCTCTGTTTCTCTCCACATTCACAAACACACACTCTCTCTGTTCCTTTACAATCACTTGTCTTTCTTTTTCTTAATCTTGGAGGAGAAAGAAGCAAGGAATTTTGGGGGCATTATTTGATGATTTTAATCGATTGAATACATTTCAAAAGTTTGTTTCTTTCTTTCCAAGAAAACAAGAACAATGGCGGTTAATGGCGAAAAGAAGCACTGGTGGTTCACTCACAGAAAGGTAATTAAAAATCTCTAATTAAGAAATTCGATTATTCCATTCAAAGATGTTAAATAAATCTCTCTCTTTTGTCTCAGCTTGTTGAGAAGTATGTTAAGGATGCAAGGACTTTAATGGCAAGTGAGGAGCTAAACGACGTCGCTTCAGCTGTTCATTTACTCGACGCAGCGTTATCTATATCGCCGCGTTTGGAAACGGCTTTAGAGCTTAAGGCTAGATCTTTGCTTTTCCTCCGTCGTTTTAAAGAAGTCGCCGATATGCTTCAAGATTATATTCCCAGTCTTAAACTCGCCGTTAGCGAAGAAGAAGGATACGTTGTTTCATCGGAAGGCTCCTCTTCTTCCTCCTCCTCTCGCGACGGAGTTAAGCTTCTCTCCGCCGCATCGTCGCCGGGACGTGACTCGTCGTCGTTTAATAAATGCTTCTCTGTTTCCGACTTGAAGAAGAAAGTAATGGCAGGGATTTGTAAAAAATGCGATAAAGAAGGGCAATGGAGGTATTCACTCGTTTGTTTTAAATTACTTTATAGAGTAAACGCACCGCGCCAAACGCAGGCTTCGATTTTAAAACGCGAGATTTTGATGCTTTTTCAGGTACGTTGTGTTGGGGCAAGCTTGTTGCCATCTAGGACTAATGGAGGATGCGATGGTTCTGCTTCAAACCGGAAAACGTCTCGCCTCCGCCGAGTTTCGTCGCCGGAGCATTTGCTGGTCCGACGATAGCTTCCTTCTCTACTCCGAATCTTCCTCGGCGTCTCCACCGCGAAACCTGACGGAGAGCGAGAATTTCACGCACCTCCTCGCTCACATCAAGCTCCTCCTCCGTCGTCGCGCCGCTGCAATCGCCGCACTCGACGCCGGACTTTTCTCCGAGTCAATCCGTCACTTCTCGAAGATCGTAGATGGCCGTCGTCCTGCGCCTCAAGGATTCCTCGCCGAATGCTATATGCATCGAGCCGCAGCGTATAGATCCGCCGGTAGAATCGCGGAGGCGATCGCCGATTGCAACAAAACCCTAGCGCTTGAGCCGTCGTGCATCCAAGCGCTGGAGACGAGAGCCGCGCTTCTGGAAACAGTCCGGTGTTTTCCAGATTCGCTTCACGATCTAGAACACTTGAAGCTTCTGTACAACGCGATTTTACGAGATCGGAAACTTCCAGGTCCGGTATGGAAACGGCACAATGTGAAATACAGAGAAATCCCTGGGAAATTGTGTGTGTTGACAACGAAAACGCAGAAATTGAAGCAGAAAATCGCAAACGGAGAAACTGGGAATGTCGATTATTACGGTTTGATCGGAGTCAGACGCGGATGCACCAGATCGGAGCTTGATCGAGCTCATCTATTGCTCTGTCTGAGATATAAACCCGATAGAGCCTCGTCTTTCATCGAACGGTGCGAGTTTACCGATCAAAACTACGTCGATTCGGTCAGAGATCGAGCGAAGATGTCTTCGTTGTTGCTTTACCGATTGATACAGAAAGGATATTCCGCCGTGACGGCGATCATAGCGGAGGAGGCGGCGGCGGAGAAGCAGAGGAAGAACACTGCGACGGTTCAAAAGATTGAAGAACGCAAACCGGTTGAAAAATCAGGTTCGATTAAGATAACCGGAAGCATTCAACCGAAACCGGTAAATTCCAATGCGTACCAAGGAGTTTTCTGTAGAGATCTCGCTGCTGTTGGGAATCTATTAACCCGGGCTGGTTTTAACCATCCAATTCCGGTTAAATACGAAGCCCTCACCTGCTAACCCGATTAATTTTCATCGTTTTTGAGCAACTCGTTTCCGTACAGAACAAAAAAAAAATCATTCCGCCGTAAAAAAAAAAAAAAAAAGGAGAGGAGGAAATAAAAATATACTAATAATGAATGTATTGAAGATTATTCCACTATAGGAAATTTTTGTCACTTTACTTTCTATCTGAAATATTCGTCCATATGCATATAAAAGTTGCATAACGTCAGTTTTGCGGATTTACTGCGTATTTCCTCCTTGAGATATGAATCTAAAATGCTATTTTCCCAGAATTTTTGTCTCTTTGATTGACTATATCAACATTTTTTTTCTAATTGTAAAACTAAGTAAAGTTTTTTTTTTTTATAATTCACCAAATAAAATTGATTTCACTAGTTCCGTTTAATTAAATCATAATTACCATTATTTTTTTGCGTTTATATTGACCTGAATTCAAAAAAGCGCAACTCAATTACATTTGGATCAATCCCAAAATTATTGACTCTCTTTCAGACTACTAAAACTTAGTCTTTCTATAATCCACCATGAAAAATCGATTTAGAGAAGATCAAATTAGGGTTCTTAGGTTGTTGGTTAGAAGTGAATTCTTACAAAAGCTTCGTGGTTGTGAGACCATCAGCTCAAGGTGTCTCGAGAACCATAATTTGGCTTCATATCTCCTCTAAAAACTCAAGAACCCTAATTTGATCTTTCCTAAATCAATTTTTCATGGTCAATTATAGGGAGACTAAATTTTAGTAGACTGAAAATGAGTCAATTAGTTTCGGGGTTGATCCAAAATATAATTGGGTTGCATTCTTTTGAATTTAGGTCAACCTAAGCGCAAAAATATAAACGCGATTACGTTTTAACTAAACAAAATTAGTTAAATCAATTTCATTTGGTGAATTATAAAGAGAAATGAAGTTTATGTGTTTTACAATTAGGGGAAAGAATTAGTGTAGTAAAACAGAGAGACAAAAAGTCTGGAGGATAACATTTTAGTTGTATATCTAGAGGGAGAAATACGCAGTCAACCCTAGTTTTGCTCACCTAAATTAAAATACTATAAGATTTCAAAAAATTCATTTTTATTAGAATTAAGCCAATGAGATTATTTCAAAATTCTTTTATAATTAGGTTCTCGAGATTTTTGCCTAGAATTATGTTTCTTAGTTCACATTCTTCTTCATCGTAATGCTTGAATCGTCTTGTATAATTTCATTCACATCATCGCCATCGTTCTTTTATTATTCTTTTAAAGTTAAATGATTTCATCTTTTCCTTATTCAAGTATTTGATTTTTTGTTTGAGAACATAAATTCGTTTCTATATATGTTTCATTACATTCACATGTCCATTGTTTCTTACGCTAAAATACAATATGTTAGAATTTGAATGTAATGAAACAATACAACTGTGAATTCTGAATCTCGATCGTTCGGATCACATTAAAATGTATAGTTAATGTTGGCATTGAATTGAAAAGCTGATATATATATATATATCTTTTTTTTTACACATATATCATATGAAATTATTTGGTGATACTTATTTCTACAAAGTCTATTTGACCTTTTTTTAATCATGATGGATAATAATAAGGAACATTATATATTGTTGCACATATCATTTAAGCGGAACATGAGAGGCCGAAAATATTAAATCTTACAATTGTGACATCTGCAAATTTTTTGTCCCCCTACAGTGTCACATCTTCCGAAGCCTTTTTGTTCATCAATCGAGCAAGTTTGATTGCATACTTGGGCATCAGTATGGTGAACACAATGAGTCCCATCTGTATAGCATACTCTGGCACCTTTATTCGTAGTACAAGTCCCAGGCGGTACCAATTTGCTTGGTTTTGGTACACAGAAGTCTGGCGGATATCCTCTTGTTATTCCTAATGGGTTAACGCATTAGTGATCGATATATAAGAAACACGACCAACTCTAATTCGTATGAAACATTTTAGGAATGAAGCCAAAAATAAATATGTACCGGTTTGACCAATTGGGTTTAATAGTTTTAGTTAGATTTTAACAGAAACACAATTTTATATATAAAAAATTCACTAATCATTTGGGATTTGATCAATTTTACGTTTGCAATTTAAACATATATATCACCAAATTACAAAAGATCTTTTGTAAGGACATCAATCCAAAATCCCAAAACGGAATGATTGTTTAATATATAAGTCGTACCAAACTCTATTTTGTATGAAATATTTTAAGAATGAACCCAAAAATAAATATTCCAAATGCATCTGAAAGTTTTTTTTGCTTTAGGATTTACAATTAGCTAATGAATTTGGATAAATGATATTTAAAGTTATGAGTTTATTTGAAAAAAATAAAGACGAGACATAAAATCAAACGGAAACATAAATCATATTTAGACGAGACTCATGTATGTCATAATGTACATTACCTGTCAAAATCAAGAAAATCACCAAATAAGTGATGAAGTTAATGCGAGTAACGCCTTTAGCCATTTTCACTTGTAATTTTTTTTTCTTTCTGATTGAATGTTTTACATATGTACACAATCATCTAACTTTTTTATATACAGATTTATTTTTCCTAAAAATAGAAGAAAAAATATAGTCCATAAGAATGCCTATAAATCAGTTAGATATAAAGAAAAAAAAAACAAATTTGATGGACCACATAATTCAAACTATTTTAGTTAAATTTTACTTCATATCTCTCTAAATTTGCACAAATATTATATGAAAAATTTAGGTGATATATCAAGGACCGTTAACTCGACTAGAAAAACATCAAAAACAAAATCTAAGGATAAAATTTGTCGTCTAACATATTTTAAAATACTGATTATAGGCATCTATAATTTGACTGCATGTGAATTTATGTTGATGGACATAATTGAGATAAAAAGGGGAGATGATAATACAAAGGTCGTAAAAGATAACACATATAAAAAATTTATATGTGTTATTTTAGGATATAAATTATGACAAAAAAAATATTTTAGGATATATGTTGTAAATGATAATACCAAGGTTGTAAATGATAAATTATTTTACGATATATGCATAAAATTTATAATTATTAATTTATATTATTATTGGGACCATATTTTACATATGAATTTCAAAAAATTAGTATTTTATTATCTTATAGAATTTCGTTAATTTTTACATTGATTCGACTCGAAACCGTAAAAAATTATTAATTTATGGTGATTATTAATTTATAGAGGTTCTACGGTATATCATCTCCTCCCCAGCTATAAAATAAAATAAAATTATCAAAAGGTTTAATTAGATTTACAAAGACAAACAAAAAAATTCTTTTAAGATAGTTGTAGGCAAATCAAAGAAAAGAAAAACTAAAGTTTGAAATAATCTCACTGGCTCAAATTCTAATAAAAACGAACAAATGAAATTTTAATCTGATAGTATTTTAATTGACGTGAGGAAAACTGAGGTTATGAGACGAATATTCAATACATAGATCGTTTCGTACATTATATGGTAGATTAATATTTATTTTCTTTTGAACGAGTTGCTCAAAACCAGATGGTGGAAACGACATTTGCTGACTTTGTAGAAACCAGCCCGGGTAAGTAGATTCCCGATAGCAGAAGGAATTTACCGGTTTCGGTTCAGCGTTTCCGGTTAACTTAATTGAACAATAAAGCTATCTGGAAAAAAGGGGTTCAAGCTTAAGAAATACAAACGTAGGATGCAAGAAAAAAGAAAAAAAAAAGAGATAATCCGCGGTACTAGTTATCGCGGCATGGTGAGGTCGGAGTTGGTGAATTGGTTGGTCCTATGCGAAGAACATTCGTCATACGTACTCGAAGACGAAGGAATCTGATTCTGAATCTGACCTTGAGGCATGAAAAAACCTGGTTGTTGCGGATGCGGAATCTCATAACTTTGGCTTGCGAGCATCATCTCCACCAAGGTCATGTTTGGTCTGTCCTCTGCAACTTGTTGCACACACAAGAGACCAATTTCTATGCATCGTTGGACTTGTTGACTCGGAAATGGCGATGAATGCCGTATGATAGGATCCAAAGTCTCTTCCCAATTTCCCTCTTTCCATTTGGTCCATACCTGTTCATATCAACCAGCTCTTGTTTAGTTTCTGTTTATGTATGTCATTCGATCTCAAAGCACAAATATAAAAAAGCTTACATGGCTGGGAAGATTGGTGCTGGAGGAGAATGTTCTGTTCCGCTTTCCACTTACAATCTCAAGTATCATAACACCAAAACTAAATATATCCGACTTTCTAGAATATTTCCCACTCACCGCGTATTCCGGAGACATGTACCCGCTGTGTAACATAACAAGAGATTAAACTCAAACTTGGGCGTTTAGCCGTTTACTTCTTTCTTTCTTTCTTTTTTCAAATTTTAAGCTTTAGATATCTAAAAGTTCTGATTGCTTACTAAGTCCCGGCCACCTTTGTCATGCCAGATTCGTTCCCGCTTCTTTTACAGATTCGGGCCAAGCCGAAATCAGAAATCTTTGGGGTCATATCTTTATCAAGTAAGATATTGGACGGCTTCAAGTCTCTGTGGATAATCATGTCCCTCGAACCTTCTTCCATGTATGCAAGTCCTCGAGCAATACCCTAAATAATGTCAAATCTCACTTGCCAATTTAGCTCACCGGAGCTTTGGCCTCCACCTACAAACCAGTCACACAAAAAATATTGGATTTATTAAAGGGAACTACTTGTTAACTTAAGAGAACATATATACTAACCAAAGAGATGGCTTTCGAGGTTTCCATTTGCCAAGTACTCATAGATTAGCGCCATCTCATCCTCGTAAACACTCCAACCAAGAAGGCGGACAATGTTGATGTGCTGAAGTGTCGCAATCAACTTCACTTCGGTGTAGAATTCGTTGCTACCTTGCCTTGACTTTTTCGACAGTTTCTTAACCGCGATCTCTTGTCCATGTAATTTTCCCTGTCACAAGATTCTCATAAATTATATGAATTTTTTTTAAAATTATGTTTTAAAAAGTGTTTCGAAATAAAATCATGCCTTGTAGACTTTTCCGAAGCCGCCTTCTCCAATCTCGTTAGAGAAGTTTTCGGTGGCTTTAAGAATTAGTCCGAAATCAATGGGATGAATTTCCACTACGTCAAACATGTCTTCTTGACTTGTTACTACACTCATCGCTTCAATTTAGACAAACAAATAAACATGTATATAATCAGTAATCCAATTATAACCGTAAAACTTTAAAATTACTGATATATTGTGGCCGATTGGTAAGGACTGTGACTGTAAACTGTTACTGTAGACTTTTGGCTGTAGGAAAAATGGCTGTAAAAACTGTGGCTGTTACTTTTAAATATTAACAAAGTCTGATTGGTAATAAAAACTGTAGAAACTGTTGCTGTTATTTTAAATAAATATTTTTAATAAGTGTTATATTTGTTCTTAAATTACCTTACGAGAAGATGATGATAATGTCATTTTCTATAAGAACAAATTCTTTTAATACAATGTAATACAAAATAAAAAATAGAATTATTTACACAAAAAGTGAAAAAACATAAAAAAAAAACAGTAAAACATTTGCTTGAGTAATATTTCTTATGTTTATCATTGTATTTATAATTTTTAGTGATATTATAAAAATAGTGTTCGAATCTTTCTTAAAAAATTGCTTTCAATAATTGAGAGTTTAACCGTTCAACTATTGACTAGAGATTACTTTGAATGTTTACTTTTGTTCAGAGTAAACATTTATTCCTATAAATTAAAAAATAACAGTAACAAAATAATTTTAGAGAAGTATAATTGGCTTAATGAACAAGAAAATGATTAATTAATTGACATACCAACAAAATGGATTTTAAAAGAAAGAGAAAAAAAAATTAATGATTAATCAATTAAAATTTCTTTGTAATAAGTTGTACATAGATTTATATATAGATTTTAATTATCTTGGGAAAAAAGAATAAATAAAGTTTTAAGTTTTTTATTTTTAAAGTCTTTCTATTCACGCTTTAGAAAAAATAAATGAAAGAAGAAGGAAAAAAAAAAATCATTTTGAAGACTTTAAAATAGAAAAATAAAGTAAAAGTGTGATTGGATAAAAAAAAGCTGTGAGAACTGTCAAATAGCCTACAGCCTTAACAGCCACAAAGCGAATCACACCCATTAAAAAACGAGACTTTCATTACCAATACGTGATGCTTCACTTTCTCTCGCTGTGGCTGTGGCTGTCGCTCTCGCTCTCGCTCTCTTTAGTTTCCTTTTCCAAATCCAAAACGCAGCCAAGGCCAACACAATCAAGGCGGCGATGCCTCCTCCAACTATCAAACCTATTGTTACGCTCCTTTTCTTGTTGTTTTTATACCCTGGGAAACAAGAAAAGAGTAATCGTATCAGTAATAGTAAGCGCTCTAATCTTATCATATACTGTATTATCTTTGAGAGACGAAGCATACCATTCGATCTAACGCATAGATCTTGACCTGGTCCAGAGTATTTTCGAAGGTCCAGGAGATCTCCGATCCAAGTCACACAATTTGATGATAAGGTGCCATTCTGATACACAGTCATGGTAAAGGCTGTACAGTGACAGTTTTGTATACACATATCTTCACAAGCTTTTAATCCGTTAACCAAGAACCGATTAGCGCCCTCTGTATCCGGCAACTTCATGTTCGGGAGTCGATCAAACCTATTTCCACTGCAGCTCAGCGTTGTCTTCCTCACGCACCCGTTTGTGACGTTTCTTAATGCCCGTGATTGGGGCTCAAATCCCTCGATACACTTACACATCGGCGGTGGCGTGTACTCGTCGCAATATCTGTTGGCGCCACAGTGATTGTACGTATCGCATTTGCTACTTGGTGCATACCATAGCTTGTCCCATTCAACCCTAGTTTGATTCCATGCTAAAAATTCTAACAATCCCTCTGAGTTCAAACTTACTCTTGAGTAAGAGTTATTGGCTTGATACGTAAAAACAAAATCTTCTCTTACTCTTGTTAACTTGAATACCAGAGGGACGCCTGTAAAGGCGACTCCGTTCCAAGCTCCGCTACGGTAACGTTTGGTGTCTCCCTCTCTCCCCAAAATTTGAAGTCTTGGGAATTGTTGGTCGTTGAGACCGTAGCTAAATTCTCCTTCTGCTGGATCGCCTCTTTCTTTCCAGCATTTTAGATTTCCACGTGACGAATCAGCGCCTTTCAAAGCTGATATGAGTTTCATCTCTGGGAGTAGAGTATCTGTCGGTTCATCGAAACTCTGCCACAAGTAATCTTTCGGGTCCTTGTTGTGGGAGTACCTGACAAAACAGAGATGGAAGAAGATTATTTCTTATCATCATTCCTCATGATTTTTACATATATCTATTACTCAAGAGAGAAGAAACAGAAAGTTGTATCCCTAATTTACAGTGCCTAGCTATTTAACGAAGAAGATACGATTTGAGACAAAAGCAGAGTCGGTTGAACCAAGATGAACATTAGTTAACCGATTCTCAATAGTACCTGAGCACAAAATTTCCATTAGACAAGAGCTCTGCCACCACCGCAAGAGATCTCTCGCTTCTTCTTCTCGGTGTACCCGATGACCAGATGGTGTTACTAGATGTATCGTGGATAACGAGGCTACCACGAGAGACTTTTAAGGTTCCGTTAGAACTGTAGAGAGAATCGTCTCTGTTTGCAACCCAAACGTAGGTTCTCTTAGAGATCTTCTTGTACCAAATGCCAATATACCAACGATTACCACTTGGAGCTGCATTGAAGAATCCAAGCTCGAAGGTTTCGCCAGGAGAAACAAGGGTTGAATTGCTCCATACAGACAAGGATTCCTTAGCCGACAATGTGTTGCCGGACGATCCAAACTGAAAACACCAAACTGTAAGAAGAAGGATCAAAGAAAATTTGCAACCCATTTCGTGTGCCTACAAAAAGAGAGACCCGCTTCGACTATAATGTCATGGTGATAAGTGGGCCTTTGAATATTATATATATGATCATTTGAATGTTAACTTTTGTATAAAATGGCTATTTTCAAAGGTTACACGACTAATTTGAAATTAATTTATATATGGCAGAAAAACTTTAATCGCAATTCTTTTACAATATGGAAATACTGTTGAGACCATACTATTTTGATCATAATAATAACAAAAAGTCGACAAGTTGGTTGTTTAGACTTTAGAGTACTGTTTTTGATCACTTTTCTACATAAAAGAAAAAAACTGTTTTACTTTATCCCTTAATTTTATATACTTCTGATCAGAAATAAATATGAAATTCTCAACTTCTTTCATGATCTATTGGTTGAAGAATTAAAAATTTTAAGTTGAATTATCATAGTTTCAATTATATAATTGTGATCATAGTTTCAACTCATAGTTTCAATAATCACTTGTAAATGTTTTAAATTACAAAAATACTGAATTTTTTTAATGTGTCTTGAGAATTAATTTCGGTTTTGGTGTTGGATCCTTCAGTTATATATTATTATTTTTGTTTGAAAAAAAAAAGAGTTGATGTTAGAAAAATTGAATACTATGTACCGTGGTGTTTCTCCATAAGTCCAATATAAATACGAGAGGAAGTGCCAACACAATACGAAACGGCAAATAATGACATGTGGGGAACACGTAGTTAGATGAGCAGTAAATGGGAAAACATATTTTTGTTGATCGTCTTCATATTTTCGTGTATTGAGAGTTAGATAAAGGAAGCTTGTCAAATTTAATTCTCCAAAAGATTCCATAAGATTCCGTCGAATATATTGGACTTATGGAGAAACACCATAGTACATAGTAACGAATATGGTGGACCATACAACTTAGGCTGTTGCATGTTCGTGCATATATATTATTAACCAATATTTTTAACTCGTTTGCTTCATTAGGACCAAACACAGCAACTATTAGAAGGCAAATGGAATTAGAGTTATACTTGAAAAAAAAAGTGGAAATGATTTGTTTAGAATATTTTTTTTTATCTCGAGAAGTTTTCAGATTTTTTGTTCATAATTTCTATTAGCACAGAACCAAACTTTGATAATATATTTTATATATATCTGGGGGCCTTTTGATATCTCCGAATATACTTTTCATTTTTTCAGTTTTTGTGTGTGTTAGTTAGAGAACCAATTAATGGTTTTTTTATTAGTTTGTCATATGATAATTCATAAACTCCTATCTCGTTTGTTTTTTTAGATTTAAAAAAAAAAGTAATAGTAAGCGCTCTAATCTTATCATATACTGAATTATCTTTGAGAGACGAAGCATACCATTCGATCTAACGTACAGATCTTGACCTGCTCCAGAGTATTTTCGAAGGTCCAGGAGATCTCCGATCCAAGTCACACAATTTGATGATAAGGTGCCATTCTGATACACAGTCATGGTAAAGGCTGTACAGTGACAGTTTTGTATACACATATCTTCACAAGCTTTTAATCCGTTAACCAAGAACCGATTAGCGCCCTCTGTATCCGGCAACTTCATGTTCGGGAGTCGATCAAACCTATTTCCACTGCAGCTCAGCGTTGTCTTCCTCACGCACCCGTTTGTGTCGTTTCTTAATACACTTACACATGAGCGATGGCGTGTACTCGTCGCAGTATCTGTTGGCGCCACAGTGATTGTACGTATCGCATTTGCTACTTGGTGCATACCATAGCCTGTCCCATTCAACCCTAGTTTGATTCCATGCTAAAAATTCTAACAATCCCTCTGGGGTCAAACTTACTCTTGAGTAAGAGTTATTGGCTTGATACGTAAAAACAAAATCTTCTCTTACTCTTGTTAACTTGAATACCAGAGGGACGCCTGTAAAGGCGACTCCGTTCCAAGCTCCGCTACGGTAACGTTTCGTGTCTCCCTCTCCCCCCAAAATTTGAAGTCTTGGGAATTGATGGTCGTTGAGTCCGTAGCTAAATTCTCCTTCATTAAGGCGCTGATTCGTCACGTGGATATCTAAAATGCTGGAAAGAAAGAGTTTAGCGGCCAAAAATTCCCCAGACGAATTGTCTCTGTTTGCAACCCAAACGTAGGTTCTCTCAGGGATCTTCTTGTACCAAATCCCGATATACCAACGATCACAACTTGGAGCTGCTGCATTGAAGAATCCAAGCGAGAAGATATCGCCAGGAGAAACAAGGGTTGAGTTGCTCGATACAGACAAAGATCCCTTAGCCGACAATGTGTTGCCGGACGATCCAAACTGTAAGAAGAAGGATCAACGAAAATTTGCAATCCATTTTTGAAATTCTCAACTCCTTTCATGGTGATCTATTGGTTGAAGAATTAAAATTTTAAGTTGGATAATCATAGTTTCAATTATATAACTGTGATCGTAGTTTCAATTCATAGTTTCAATAATCACTCGTAAATGTTTTAAATTACAAAAATACTGAATTTTTTATGTGTCTTGAGAATTAATTTCGGTTTTGGTGTTGGATCCTTCAGTTATATATTATTACTAGTATTAAGACCCGTGCGTATCCACGAGCATACGTTAAATTTGATTTAAAAATTGGAATAAGGATAATTTGGAGTTTAATTAGCAAACACAAAAAATAAAAATTGTTTTTTATTTTATGTCAAAGATTTTATATGAACCGAAATAGAGTTTTGTACAGATAAGCTCAAAGCTTATTTTGAGATCTGAGCTTGTGATAACCAGTAGAAAGACAAAAATTGAGAGAAAGAAAAGAAACGATGGTGGTGTAATGGAAATCAAACGATGCAGACATATTAATCGTGAGTGAGAGGTTATAATGATGGTGGAGTAATGGGAGAGAAGAAGTGGATGGTGAGGATCGTGGGGAAAAGGGGTTCTGCATTTCAATTAGACCTAAGAAAATTATACTATATTTTTAATTAATTAAAATGGAATAATTGGAAAATGAGGAAAATTGAGAAAATTTGTGATTAAGACACGTCTTAAAAAAGGATGAGGTGTGCTTGTGAGAGTAAATTTAGAAGTATCTCTCTAATTTGTGTTTTATATGTTTAGGAATTTTTTGTTTGAAAAAAACACAGAGAGTCAATGTTAGAGAACTTGAATACTATGTACTATGGTGTTTCTCCATAAGTCCAATATAAATACGAGAGGAAATGCCAACACAATACGAAACGGCAATAATGACATGTGGGGAACACGTAGTTAGATGAGCAGTAAATGGGAAAACATATTTTTGTTGATTGTCTTCATATTTTCGTGTATTGAGTTAGATAAAGGAAACTTGTCAAATTTAATTCTCCAAAAGATTCCATAAGATTCCGTCGAATATAATTGGTATTTCACTATTTGTACTAGCAACGAATATGGTGGACGATACAACTTAGGCTGTTGTATGTACATGTATATTATAAACAATATTTTTAACTCGTTTGCTTAATTAGGACCAAACACACCAACTACATATTAGAACTTAGGAGGCAAATGGAATTAATTAGAGTTATACTTGAAAGAAAAAAAAGTGAAAATGATTTGTTTAGAATGTTTTTTTTTTTATCTCGAGAAGTTTTCAGTTTTTTTGTCCATAATTTCTATTGGCACAGAACCAAACTTTGATAATATATATATGGGGTAAGATCCACAACACATAACTTTTGTTAGAATTTATTTGTTCGCTATCTAAAGGCCTTTTGATATCTCCGAATATACTTTTCATTTGTTTCAGTTTTGTGTGTGTGTATGTGTCACGATAATTCATAAACTCCATCAGTTATTATAGTATAATAATGGTTTTATCTCGTTTGGTTTTTTTTAATTTGATAATATCACTGATGAATTTGATCACTCTTATTTTCTATTGTTATCAATCTATCATCATAACCATCTTAAAGATTTAAGCATCGATATATCGGATGGATCATAGAGTTTCACGTGTAAGCTTACACATGTTTGTTTACGAACGCACACGTGTTTTGTAGCTCAAGCAAAGAGTCAAAAGACCATATGGTCAACAGACCAAGATCCGGATATATTTATATACTATTATTCAGAATATGCGATTACTATCTGATCTACGTATTCACGTGACCATCAACAATTAATTTCATCTTATTTAACAAACTTTTCTAATGATCACTAGTGCACAAACTAGAATTAGCGTCTAAGAGAACCACGACGAGCCTGCACGGACCGATCACGAGTCTCTCGACGGTGAATGAGCCACGACTTCAGTCTCCTTATAAACCAACGTGGCGTTTCATACACCACACACGTGTCATAATCTCCTTATCTCTGCCTCGAGCTCGGGACTCTCTTTAATCCTCTCTTTTAATTAATTGTCTTCCGCTATAAATACCAAATCAGTCACTTTTCTTTCTCTTCTCTATCACGCAGTAACTTCTCTTTCTTGTCCTCTCTCTCTCTCTCTCTCTCTCTCTCTCTCTCTCTCTCTCTCACTTACACTCTCTCTCTCTCTCCATTGCTTGACTTTTGTGGTCAGTGAGAGAATCATAAATACATATAACCGCCGGAGAAAATGGGAAGAGCGCCGTGTTGCGAGAAGGTCGGGATCAAGAGAGGACGGTGGACGGCGGAGGAAGATCAGATTCTCTCCAACTACATTCAATCCAACGGTGAAGGTTCTTGGAGATCTCTCCCCAAAAATGCCGGTAATAATATTAACACATTTACTCAAATGATGATTACAAATACAACAATATCATGTAACACAAACTTCAAGCTATGACATTTAATAGTCGTGGCTCTTGTCGTAAACTTCATGAATCAAGGATCGTTAGTTACCAGGGCCGACCATGAGTCCAAATGAATAAATTTTTCTTTAGTTTGAGGTTTTTAAAATTCAATATCGGTTCTGTTAGTATTTAGTTTTGTTTAATAATATTTTTAGAATAAATTTTAGTAAGGTTAGAAGTTTAATTGTGACCCTAATTAATCACGTGTCAATTTCATTTCAGTGTTTTGGTTATTTGTCGGTGTCACAGTCACGGTGGGTTTTGTGAATGTACGTATATAAAGTGCTGCCAAGTGTATGATTTAAAGAGATGGTTATATACGTATAGTATACGGACAAGTGTTTAAAAGAAAATTTAAATAGCTACGTTGTATATCATTTCAAGAAAAATATATGACTAATTTTGATTTGATTTGATTTTCAATTTCGCTATTAATACAAGCTTAACTAATCGTAGTAGTTAAGAATTTTTTGTAGTTATGTATGCGTAAATCATAATGATATACGAATACAATTATCAAAATGGTAAGAATCTCGTGAGCGGGTCATACATCAGACCCCATATAAATACATATTTCATAAAAATAAAACAAATATAAACAGATATTCTTAGTTGTATTTAAAATCTGACGTGTATAATTATTTTTCTTAATTGTTTTTTTCTTATGGTAAAACAGGATTGAAAAGGTGTGGAAAAAGTTGTAGATTAAGATGGATAAACTATCTTAGATCCGACCTCAAGCGTGGGAACATAACTCCAGAAGAAGAGGAACTCGTTGTTAAATTGCATGCCACTTTGGGAAATAGGTACTCTATTTATTTTAATTACTTTCTTTTTCTTTCCCGATTTATGTACTATATTATGTAATAAGTAATAACGATCCCATATAGATCAAGTAAGTGAAACTTCGATATTTAGGAGGCTTAACGTTATTCTCTCTTTTAATAAACACAGTAAATTTCAATAGCTACGGTAATAACAGAGATTTTTCCGTCTAAAAGAAAAACATTTTTTTTTCGTTGTAGTGGCTGTCAAACTTTTTCTTTTTTAGAGGAGACAAACTAAATGTACCCTACTCTTTTACACTTCATATATTAAATAAACACTAAATTGGAAACAGAGTTCACATGTATATTCTATAAATTAACTATACTTCATATAAATAAAATACAGGAGCATGTGTGATATTTTAAATAAATATCAATCATATTAGATACTCTAAAACATATTTTAATAGGAAAGCATTGTGATTTATTTATCTATTATTATTAGTCAACGTTAAAGAAAATTTCATTGTGCTCGTTTCCTTATTGGAAATCGGACAAGAAAAAACAACGAGATTCATACAAATTAGTCACCGTCAATCATTGCTCAAGTGATTTCTAGTGTATGTTTTATTGTAACTAATAATAATTCCATTTCTAGACGCACGGTTTGGTCGGTAGTCATATCAACATGGCAAATCGAATTTAAAACTATTCTGACTACTATTCTATTGATTCTCATCTGTCCACGAAATCCTCTTATTCGCCAAATAGATATTTAATCTCTTTTAAGTTTGTTTAAAAATTGTTAATAGAGGGTTAATTAACAGGAATATTAATTGATTAATGTATTAATGTAGGTGGTCACTAATCGCGGGTCATCTACCAGGGAGAACAGACAACGAAATAAAAAATTATTGGAACTCTCATCTCAGCCGTAAACTCCATAACTTCATCAGAAAACCGTCGATCTCTCACGACGTCGCCGCCTTGATCATGAACGTTCCTCGGACGTCGCCGCGGCCGCCGGCAAAACGTAGACCAGGGAGAACCAGCAGATCTGCCATGAAACCCAAAACCCAAAAGCCAAAAACTCGAAAGACGAAAAAAACGTCTACGCCGCCGAAGCCAAACGCTGACGTAGTAGCGGTTAAAGCGGTGGGGGAAGAGGAAACATTAATGAAGGAGCTTAGTGTTGGAGCTGAGGCTGAGCTGAGGCTGAATGACTACTATGGAGATTATTACAATAATAATAATAGTAGTAATCTCGTGAGTATTAATGGCGATAATGGAGTTTTATCATTTGATGATGACATCATTGATCTTTTGTTGGATGAGTCAGATCCAGGCCACGTGTTCACATCCTGTGGTGTCGAGGCGGATATAAGAGACTCTGAAGGAGCCAGAGAATTCTCAAACCAAAACTGTCTTCAATCTTATCCGTCGGTGGAATCGTTTCTCAACTACGAGAATCAAGTCAATGATGGAGATGAGTTTATTGATTCGGACTGTGTTTGGCAACAAGGTAATAATGATAGTAACCTTTGGGACGAGAAAGAAGGTCCTGATTCAATGGTGTCGTGGCTTTTGGACGGTGACGACGAGGCCAAGATCGGGAAAAGTAATTCCGACAACTTTGGAGAACCGTTGGATCTCGACGAGGATAATGCATTGGTCGCTTGGCTTCTATCTTGAAGATATTAATGTGACACAAGTGTGGTCTTTTTGCATCGACTTATGTGCGTGTGTATGCCTTCTCTTCGTTGTGTGGCTTAGGATTTAAATACTAAGATTATTAATAGAAAAATTACTTAAAATGAAAATTTGGGTTATTACGGAGTATAATAATTTTTGTAAGCAATGCTTAACTCAAAAGATTTTAATATATTGTCAAAAAACTTATAATTTTAGATTAAACTTAATAATTATAATTTATGCCAGTATAATTTATTTTTCTGTAAAAAAAAAATATATTAAAATATCAAAACAGGAAAACGATTAAAAAAATACTCTCTCGTTCTAAGGACACTCTTAAAAAAACACTCTCTCACTCTTATAATTCAGATATTGAAGACGTATCTGTTCTGAGGGACATTATGTGTTATTCAAGAAGTACCTCATGAAGCATATGTAGAGCAAGTGACGTGGAACAAGATGGCTGAGTTGGACCAACGAAAACGAGAGCTGAGCTGGACAATTCAAAGGATTCTAAAAGCGTGGAGGATCAGCTTGTAGACGATCTGCATCACGAAGATTCAAGCTAATCACTTGGAGAAAAACAAGGGATTAGATAACTACGGAAACAGAGATTTGTCGTTATCTCTAATTGAGTAGTTGTTAGGATGTACTCGTGTGATCTATGGGGATAAATAGATACATGCAGGCATTGTATGTGCCACCACGAAATAGAGAGTTCTAGTATAAGGGTTTTGAGTGAAAAGATCAAAATTAAAGGGTAAGAGATTCTTGAGAGGTTCTTGGATCATGTATTAGATCCATTGAACGTGTGAAGTTAGAAATTTCGGTTAACAAGTCAAAGTGTGTCTTGAGCTTATGGAAAAACCGTTTAAGTGAAACTTGTAAATACATCTAATGATTTTTTAATAACATCCTTCGTAGAAAAATCTCATGTGTCAATCTTGAGTTACTTTATGCCTCACTTAGTAGTTCTCGCATTTACAAAACTTACCAAATTAATTGTGAATATTTGTACAATTTCTACTTTCATTATCATCAAACAAGATATTGAATTTGTCTAACACAGCTATGATCGACTCTTGCTATATAAAATTTGATTAATTATTAATTTTATTATGAGTCTATTGTCTTTTTTAATTACGTTTTTATTTGATGCAATAATAAATAAAAAATTTGTTAAAAAGAAGAAACAAATATAAAATGGTAAATATGCACATGGCGTCGGTTTGAAAAATGACGTGACTATAAATTTTTAAGTCATTATTTAACTGTCGTTAAAATAAAAGAAAGTGACGTTAAACATAATGACAAAAAAAAAGTTTACGTCAAGTCGGTCATCAAACTGACCCTATATTGTTAGGATCCCTTTTTAAATGACGTTAACCAATATAAAAAGTGACGTTAAAAGCCTTTTTTGTAGAATATAATCATGTGTATGTATATAATTTCCTGAAAAAATGAAAATAATTAAAAAAATGAAAATAATTTCCTGAAATTTATATATCAGTGTCTCATCTCCTTTGATTAATAATATAAAACGAGATGAATATTATTGTTTTCTTACGGCCAAATAATAAAAGCACGAATATGATTCTCTCTATTATTTTGAAGCGGAAGTTTCCTTTTTCCTACGAGTAATAATAGCTATTTTTCTACACCAGCATAAAGCTGCATCACATCTGCGAATCATCACGTGCAATTGAAGTGATTATTGACACGTGACGAGATCGAATCTTAATGAAGAACTCTGTTCTAACTTCTTTGTACGAATGCACGAACAAGGGATTATTATGGACATTGGAACAATAACACACAATCTTGTCCTTCTTTTTTTCTTGTGCTAAACTGTCTGTCCTTCTCATTATAGAGACATGAAACTAATTCAATTCCGTAAATTTGTAGTAAATAGGCGAGCTTTTAATGTTAACTAGATAAAGGACTCGCGTATATGCGGATTTATAATCTAATATTTTATAACATGTAAAAAAATGTTAATCAATTAAAAGTAAAAATCAAAATTAAATCAACCGTAAAAAAAAGAAAAAATTGAGAACGATGATGCAAAACCACTAATTCAGAAACCTAACATTTATTTATTTACTTTGATTATTTTATTATTTAATTTTCAATTAAATTTTATCACATATTGTCAAACTATTAGTTTTCTATTCTATTTGAATTAATACTACTTTTTAATCTATTTTTAAAATCTTGATGAATTTATTCTCATGTTTTAGTTAAATTATTTTGAGTCTTTTAATATTTTATAAACCGCACAAAAATAGAAAACAAAATCATATCATCCGTAAAAATAAATAAAATAAGATTGAAAATGTCGATGTGAAACCACGCATAGAAAAGCCTACAAATTATTTATTGATTTTGATTCTCCTACTTTTTTATATTAACTGAATTTTCAATTTTTTCACATATTTTTAAATTATTGGTTTTTCCTATTTCTATTTAAATTATGTTTACTTTTTATTATGTAACTATTCATATATCTTATTTTTAACTCATGACAAATCGATTTACGTATTTTTATTTGAATTAGACTTACTCACATTTTTTAATCATATTTAAATTTTTCTTTTTCACTTATGAATCAAGTATTATCTTTCTTCCAACGAAAAAAAGAATTATATGTATTTTATCACTTGGTTTTTTACTTTTTATAATTTTCACAACATGAGAAACTTTCAAAATAATTTTCTTCTCATACATCAATTTTACAATATTTAGGATGTCTACGTAGTGGTAAGTCTTAACAAAAAAACCACAATACAATGTACATTTTTTAAGTCTGATTTCAAAATATAATGATATTAGATTTTTTTTAATGGAAAAATTTATTTTGACATGTGGCTAAAGCTAATTGGAAACAAAAATTTTAGAAGAGGTTATTGAAATTTTAAATTGGTTGGTGGAAAGATCGAGAGAGTACAAAATTATTTAAATAAAGGTGAAATATTATAATCCTTAAAGATTTGAATATGTAAATCTAATTCTATTCAAAAGATTTTTATACGTGTATTTAATATTCTAATAAAAAAATGCGTTTGATTTTTTTTGTCATATCAATTTTTTAAAAAAATCAAAATATATGTAAGCGTGTATATATGTAGCTTATTTAATTATTATTTTTAACGAATTACTAAAATAAACAAATTGAAAAATGTTGAGATATGTTGTTTTTATCGAATAAGAGAGTAATCGATGGTTTTTTCAAATAAAAAAACTGAAATAAAATTTGTGGAAGATATTATTGAAGTTTAAATTTTGTTGGTGAGAAGATTGAGAGAGCACAAAAACTTGTTATATAAAAACAAAATATTATAATAACTCTAAGTATATTTGAACTCAAAATATTTTTACACGTATATTAATTAATATTCTAATGAGAAATTTTGAAACCTAATTCATCTTAATAAACGTAAAGAAAAAGAGGGGTAAAAAAAGAATGGTTGTACGAAAAAAACAAAACTGAGACATATAATAAAGTCAATATTTAAAGGAATAGACCATGCTTATTAACTAATTATTTTAATAAATTATCTATTATAACCTAATTAATTTTTTTATATATGTTGATTTTTATAATCTACTTGATAAATACAAATGTATAAGTTTAAAAAAAAAAAAAAGATTTGTATGACACATATCAAAATCTAATTGAAAAAAAATTACATGTGTCAAAATCCGATCGACCGGCTGACACATGTCACAATCATGTTAATTACGAAATTTGACGCATCAAACATGTAATTATAGTTTAAGTTCTCGTAGAGTAACTTACACTTAGATAATTTTGTCAAGTATACAATGCTCAAGTACTGTATATGTTTACTTAAATGATAACTTCACTATATATTTTGTCTCGGACTGAAAATGATGTAACGATCTGATCAAGACTCTTAAACTCCACATTTTTTTATTAAATACATTTTAAACAATGTCTAACTAGCAATTAGCATGCATTGAGAAATCTTTTGTAAACTCTATAACAGAAAAGGGACCTAGAGATTTTTGTTGGGCAACGACCTACGCATTAGATTTATGTTTGTAAGGTTGATTTATGAAATACCAGCTGGCAATTTAGCATGTACAATATAAAGGAATTTTTTTCTGTTCTTAAGTTGATTTTTTGCAGATACGTAATAATACAATCGAGTGGTTTGAAGGATTCACACTAAGTATATTTGTTTGGTAGAATCCGAGTATTGTCACAACGATTTCAATTATTTTTAATCATTCATAGACGTTTTTAATAGCAATACAACCCGAATTTTTATTGGTTTTCGAAAACAATCTAGATTTTTTCATGGGATTCCCGTTTTAAAAAAGAACGCAATAATACAGAAAAGAAAGGGGACGTAAAAAGGTCACTTTCTTATTAGTCCGACTTGGTTCCATATCTTCGGAATGCCCACAGCCCACGTGATGCCATGTACGTTTTCTTCTTGTATTTTCTTTCTTTGTTTTTTTATATTATGTCCCGGTATATGACAAAAAAAACATTTGAAAACGTTTTAAGTGATATCTAAATTTTGGGTCGATGATCTGTATTCCCTGAGATCTTTCATATATCGTCAGTTCCACACAAAGTATAAACCTCTTTTTAACGCTACACACGTTTTAGTTTCTCAATCTGTATCCCCCCAATTTATACTTTTAAACTCAGAACCACACATGATTTAAATTTCGCGATTTGTACTCAAAATCACGATTAGATTTTAATCTAAACCGGTTTTAATCTCCAATTCGAGTTAAACCGAAACCACCAAAACAAAACAAAAACCCGACTCGGAAATTTAACCCAACCCAAAGTTAAAAAAAAAAAACCCCGAAAAATCTATCTTTTGCTCTCGTTTCCTGGATTTGGATCGGGGAAATCTACAAGCTGAAGATTTGTTTTGAAAAATTGGTCGAATCTGAAACAAGTTCTCTGGTAATTTTATCTAAAATCTTTGATTGGATTGAGGAAGAGTTGATGCTTGAAGCTGACGATTCTGCATATCCGATTCTGCTAAAGAGCAGTAGATATGAGTAGGTACGACGTTGGTTCCTTGTTCCGCTAGATTCACTAGAGATGTTCTTGTGGATTTTCGAATCTTCTTTCCACCTGATCTAAATCTATTTTTGTGCACAAAATTTCCCCCCTGAAAAAGAAGCATTCATCTTCATGTCGAATCGTCTGGTTCCATCTCATCCGCAGCCTCAACGTAGAGATGAGTGGAACTCTAAGATGTGGGATTGGGATAGCCGGAGATTCGAAGCTAAACCGGCGGACACCGATGTTCTTCGCCTTGGGAACGAGACACAGTTTGATTTGACTTCGAGGAATAGGAGCGGAGTGAAGGGAGGAGAAGAAAAGGAACTTGATTTGAATCTGGGGAGTTGTCTAAACGCCGTGGAAGACACCACGACGACGACGCAGACCGCCAGACCGAACAAAAGGGTTCGGTCTAGATCTCCGGGAGGGAACTATCCGATGTGTCAGTGGATAATTGTACAGAAGATTTATCTCATGCTAAGGATTACCATAGAAGGCATAAAGTGTGTGAAGTTCATAGCAAAGCTACTAAAGCTCTCGTTGGGAAACAAATGCAGAGGTTTTGCCAACAGTGCAGCAGGTAGAAGAAAGGAAGTTAATTTTGGATTGGGTTAAATTTCTGGGTCGGGTTTTTGTTTTGTTTTGGTGGTTTCGGTTTAACTCGAATTGGAGATTAAAACCGGTTTAGATTAAAATCTAATCGTGATTTGAGTACAAATCGCGAAATTTAAATCATGTGTGGTTCTGGGTTTAAAAGTATAAATTTGGGGGATACAGATTGAGAAATTAAAACTTGTGTAGCGTTAGAAAGAGGCTTATACTTTGTATAGAACTGACGATATATGAAAGATCTCAGGGGATACAGATCGTCGACCCCTAAATTTTAAGCAAAGTTCTTTATATCTAAGAAAATAATGAGTATGGTGGCTTCGAATATAATTTCTCAACACACCTACTTACTACATTCACACACACACACAAAAAAACCTGAAATTATAGCAATGGCATAATAAATATATAAAATATCGACACTTAATCCCGTCAAACAAGCTCAATAATGAGTTAATATTCTGAATTTGACAAATATTACAATCCGAATCTTTTCAAAACAACATTTGAGCCATGTTAATTCCTCTACACGTATTTCAAATTTTATATTTTTCATAGAAAGCCCACTTAGGCCCAAAAAATCAGCCTCGTATTGTTTGGTTGGTCGATGACTACTACTAAAAGTTCGATTTGGCGTTAGACTTTCAATTTTAAAAGTAAGGGTGTATAAAGAAATTATATTAAAAGTGAGGGTCTTTCTTTATATTTTGGAAAGACTTTTTCTATTCTCTTCTCTTCTCCGTGAAAGATGTGGAGAAGCTAAACCATTCACAATCCGACATGTAATCAAGCCACGTAATTAAAATTCTCGATCACCGTTCGTATTAATTTCTGATTAAATCAACGATTCAGATCACGCCACGTCATTATTATTATTTTTCTCTGTATCTTCCTTCTTCTCTAAGGGAAAACAAATTACGAGCAACGTTTTAATAACAGAGCATTTCTAAGATCGGAAGCTCGAAGTGAAAGAGAGAAGAAACAAAAAATGGCAAAATCTCAGATCTGGTTTGGATTTGTCTTACTCGCGTTGCTTCTTGTTTCAGCCATAGCAGACGATGTAGCTGTTTTGACGGACGATAGCTTCGAGAAGGAGGTCGGTAAAGATAAAGGAGCTCTTGTCGAGTTTTACGCTCCCTGGTATGGATCGTTTCTTTTCAATCGTTTTTTTTGGTTTGCTTTGTTAGATTCATGGGTTTGATTTGTTTGTAAATGTTTTTGATTTCTGATTGCAGTTTTCTGGAGTGATAAGCATGATTTCGATTTAGTATCTAGATTTCTAAATCGATTTATATGTTTTATTGAGCAACTAGAGTCACTGATGTGCTGGTGAATTTTACAATTTGAAACATGAGAGAAGGAAATTTCTGATCTTTTTCTACTTTTGGAATTGGGCTTTTTTCTGAAAGTTTTAAGATGGTTATTGATAGGTGTGGACACTGCAAGAAACTTGCTCCAGAGTATGAAAAGCTTGGGGCAAGCTTCAAGAAAGCTAAGTCAGTGTTAATTGCAAAGGTCAGTGTTATTCTATTTTTTGTTTGTATGTAGCTCCAAAGATGTTAGAGAGATGATCGATTCTTTTGTTAATCTGTGTGTGTATTGTGGTGAAGGTGGATTGTGATGAGCATAAGAGTGTCTGCTCTAAATTTGGTGTTAGTGGATATCCAACCATTCAATGGTTTCCTAAAGGATCTCTTGAACCTGTAAAGTAAGCATTTTAACAGATTCCGGAAGCAAATCTATTTATCGGATAAAAGTTTTGTTTATAGATTATTTTATTAACAGGTATGAGGGTCCACGCAATGCCGAAGCATTGGCTGAGTATGTGAACAAGGAAGGAGGTAGTTTCGTTGATGATAGTAGCTCAGCTAGTTCAATCCATCTTTCGAAACTTACTTTTCTGGGAAATTTGTTTAGGCATGGTTTATGAGTTAGATTCAGTTGGATTTGCATGTGTGAAATTGCTGGAAACACATTGATTGGCACCACTTTCTCAACGTTGCATTAGGATATATGGTTGGAAATTTGTTTTCTTGGATTCTTTTATTCATTTTCCTGTTGTAAAAGTCTTGTCTTTAGAACACACAACTGTTCTTCGATAAAGCTTATTGTTGAGAAAATATGTTTTCAGGTACCAACGTGAAATTAGCTGCGGTTCCACAAAATGTAGTTGTGTTAACACCTGATAATTTCGAAGAGATTGTTCTGGACCAGAACAAAGATGTCTTGGTCGAGTTTTATGCGCCATGGTAATATCTCTTTCTTCACTGTCGTGATTTTGATTTCATGCTATTTCCTAACTTCAAGTTTGCATTTTTCAGGTGTGGCCACTGCAAGTCCCTCGCTCCTGTAAGTTCGACCATTTGTTTAGTTTTGATATATCAATTGTCCTCTTTCACTTCGTTATTAATGTTTTTTTTTTTAAATCATCAGACATACGAAAAGGTAGCGACGGTGTTCAAGCAGGAAGAAGGTGTAGTCATCGCCAATTTGGATGCTGATGCACACAAAAGCCTTGGCGAGAAGTAAGAAAGACAAGGATTTTTGACTTACCGATTCTATTGTATAAATCATGTATATTTCGTTAAAGCAGAGGATGAAAACAACTACCTTCTTTGTTCCGCAGGTATGGAGTAAGTGGATTCCCAACACTAAAATTCTTCCCAAAGGACAACAAAGCTGGTCAAGATTATGACGGTGGCAGGGACTTAGATGACTTTGTAAGCTTCATCAACGAAAAAGTTGGGACGAGCAGAGACAGTAAAGGGCAGCTTACTTCAAAGGTAAAAACATGTCTCTTGTAGAATCATCATTTCTATCTAAAGTTTAAGGCTTTTGTTGACTTGTCTCTCTTTCATAGGCTGGTATAGTTGAAAGCTTAGATGCGTTGGTAAAGGAGTTAGTTGCAGCCAGTGAAGATGAGAAGAAGGCAGTCTTGTCTCGCATCGAAGAAGAAGCTAATAATCTTAAGGGATCCACAGCAAGGTATGTATCAATTCATTGATTAAGAGTTGGTATGTATCAATTCATTGATTAAGAGTTTTCTTTTTATTGTCTCTTTAATTCTTGAGCTTTCGTGATGTCTCTTTTAGGTATGGAAAGCTTTACTCGAAACTCGCAAAGAACTACATAGAAAAAGGTTCTGATTATGCTAACAAAGAAGTTGAGCGACTTGGACGCGTCCTCGGCAAGGTCTAAACTAACTTTCTTCTCTTCTATATATTAGCTTGTTGCTTTGCAATCGGGAAACAGTTAGAGACTTCACTTTTCTGATTTGTTCTTTCGGTTTTGTGGCTGCAGTCAATAAGTTCGGTGAAAGCTGATGAATTCACTCTCAAGAGAAATATCCTTAACACGTTCGTTGCTTCTTCTTAGAAGCCAAAGGTTGAAGCAATTCGAATAGGAGTCGATAGACTTGATAACTGATACGATTTGTAGAATCGGTGTTTTGAGGTTTTATGTCTGTCAGAGATTTGTGGTTGTTTCTGGTTCGTTTCTGAAACTCTTTTGTATGAAGTTTCTTTGTCTTTGGTAGACCACCGACGAAAATCATAAACTTTTGCTCTCTCTTTTATTCTTACTTGTTATAAATTCCATAATGTGATTTACAAGTTTCAAGTAACATTATTGCTTTGTTATTTTTACATGAATAAGTGAGACAGACGAGCACGGATAATAAAATAATGTAATTGGTTGATACGACACAATATCACTTGTTTTTATTGCAATTTGATGCGTTGTTTTGTTTTGATAAATCCTAAAGAAGAGACGTTCATCATTATATGTATTTACATATTCAGAACATCCTGAAATGTTTTAAGAAATGTTTGTGAGATTCTTATAGAAAAACAAAAAAAAGTTTTGTATGTTTGGTGTAAGTTTCAATCGTAGTGGACAATAGTATTTATTTGGGCAAGGGTCCACTTTTAAATGTTTTTTGTCTCCGTCTCGTTTCTTGCATACTCTAATGAGAGCCCATATTTCACATGTTACAAGCATATCTACAAATTACTAATTTTTCCAATGTTATAACAAAAGCTCATGGAAATGTTTTCCTCTAGACACGAACACATGGCATTAAAACATTACAGTTCCCAGCAGAAGAGAGATTCATTTTTTGCGAAGTCTCTTTTGGAGTGGATTTATGGGAATTTGGGTGATGATGCAATCATTGGAGAGAGTACGTGGACTACAACTTTTGCAATGGCTACTTGGTGGGACTGGAAATGGAGGTGTGAGAATTTGTTTGGAACTAACGTGAAGTGTCGAGACCGAACTCGCTTTGTTAGAGATCTCGCTACGGAGGTGACAAAGGCACATAAGTTACTAAAGAGTAGTGTGACGGGTTATATAACGGAGGTACGGATGATATCATGGAAACCACCTAGGACTGGTTGGTTTAAGTTAAACCCAGATGGAGCGTCACGGGGGAACCGGGACTAGCAACAGCGGGGGAAGTTTTACGGAATGTAGAAGGAGTATGGTGTGGTGGTTTTGCTCTAAATATCGGAATATGCTCTGCACCATTGGCTGAGTTATGGGGAGTCTACTATGGGTTGTGTATTGCTTGGGAGCGCGGTATTACGCGATTGGAGCTAGAGGTAGACTCAGAGATTGTGGTTGGTTTTCTGAAGACAGGGATTAGTGATTCACATTCGCTGTCGTTCTTGATGCGTTTGTGCCATTGTTTTATAACAAGGGACTGGATAATCCGGATCTCTCACGTATATAGGGAAACTAACCGTCTTGCTGATGGATTAGCAAACTATGCTTTTACTTTACCGTTAGGTTTACATACGTTTCATTCAAGTTTCGATGTTGTGATACCGATTTTATTTGAGGATGCGAATGGGTCTATGTACCCACGAAACATCCGAACCTAGTCGGATGTTTTTTGTATGAAATAAATTACGGGGAACATTTGTTCCCTCTCCTCTACCAAAAAAAAAAACATTACAGTCCCCACCTCAAAAAATGCCTATGAATAAAACTCAAAACTCTACTTACCAACATTATTGCATCTCTCCATCATTGATTCATTACTTTTTCACTTTAAACTTCTCAGTCAGAAAGAAGAAAGTAATAAAGTCATTACTAGTAAAATTTATAAACTTATTGCTTATTCTTGGATCCAAAATGAATATATACAAAAAGGATTTTGACTTTGAATATGCTTTAACATGTTACCTAGACGAGACTGTGTTCAAGCTACGAGCTAAGCCGTTGAGTGCACTGTATCCTTTAGAAGTAAAACCTAAGCAGCCAAAGAGTCCATGCCTGTAAGGCAAATATGTTCGCTTCTTCATTTCTTCTGCTTGAGCTCTGTTCGTCGTGTAGTGTAGCTCGTGTGCAGAAGGTTTTAAACCTCGTCGTTTCGCTATTCCGTTGGTCGGTCTTCCTCCTCCCTTGGGCGTTGGCTGTTTCTGTTTTTGGGTTTGGTTTGTCGAATCATCTGATGGTTGGGTGAGAGGTTGAGATTTGTTTTTTTTTTCTTTGCAAGGAGAAAACGAAATGTTGGACCAGAATTTCTCTTTTCCGTTTGCTCTTCCTCCTTCGCTTTTGCTACGGTGAAGCAGATTGTTCAGGAATATCCACTTCACTGAGTTTCTTCCTGTAGATGAAGCCGAACAAGACGGCGTCGTTTCAGCACAAGGTACGTTTTCGTCTTCTAGCTTCGCCGATGTGTCGTTTTCTTCTTCGCATTGGTTTCGAAGAGGAGAGAGAGATCTGGCTTTCCGATTAACAGATCTGCTTCTCAGCTTCAGATCTCTACCACGACGGTTAACAATCTCGCCATGGAAATCTCCCTCGTCTTCTTCTTCCTCTGTTTCCAGATCTAGAAGCGGCGCCAAGATCTGAGGCTTCTGGAGGTGAGAAGAGAGCTTCAATGGCTTGATCTGACCATTCGAGAACAATTCATCGGCGGAGATCATGGATCCGCCGTCTAACGGACCACTACTCGAAGACAACCGAGACGAGAAGTCAAACTCGAACTCCGACAACGAAGACGAGTCGTGCTTCGGAAACTCCGATTCCGTCGAACGAGTGGCGGAAGAAGACGGAGCAGAGTAAAGTACAAAATGCATTGGACTCGCCGGTGCACTGAAGAAATAACCTGGCGGCGATGATGAACCACGGCCAGGACTAGACGGTGCACTAACAAACGGCGTCGAAGAAGCAGATCCTAAGTCGTCACTGAATCGTGCAGGCGTATCTGAAAAATCGATTGGATCTGACTCGCCATGGCCAAAGCTCTGTAGCACAGCAACAACCATAACGCGAGAGAGAGAGAGGAGTGAGAAAATATTAGCTTGTTTGACAAGGAAATGTTTGTGCAGAGAGAGCGCGCAGAGCGAGGTGTGGGGAGGGAGCATATATTCACTGTATCATAATCATTTTTTTTTTTTTTTTAATTCTAATAAATAAATAAACGAATATTTTTTTTTTGTTTAATGATGCTGATTTGGTACGGATGAAATTATTTACGAATCATCTGACATATTTGGTTGCATTTAAAAAATTATTCGCTATACAATTATTGTATGTTTAAAAATTCAGATTTTTTGTATATGGTAAATTGAATCCAGAAAATCTAAACACGGAATTTTAACATTTTAGAAAACTAGAAGTTACCAACAACTTAATAGTTTAGAAATCGATAGTATGATAATGGTGAAAAGAAAAAAGAAGTTTAGATTGGACTATGTAAGTAGTTTAGATTGCAATGACATAATGGCCCTAAGATGAAGATTGAACAACCTCATGATTGTACGAGAGAAGACTCGATTCCGAATCAAAATAATGTACATTTTTGGTAGATTTATAAATGCTATTAGACCGCATTCCATTTTTCATTTGAATAAATCCAATTCGAAAAAAACTAACGATTAGTTGGAAAAAATGCGGCAAGATCAATGAAATGGTACTCGAATGCATGTGTGATAATGGCTAATCAAAATTAAGCTCGATAAGAAAACAAAAACGCAACAAAATATTCTTCATATTCTAAAAAGACACATTTCTATTTATTTTAATTTTTGTCTTTTCAAAACATTTCGGATAGATTATTCGCCGGAGTTATTTTATATTTTTCCGGCGCCAAGAGCCGACAACCACCGCATGCACCGGGACTGCCTTTAACAAAACTCGCCGGAAAAATCCAAAAAAAAGTCAAAACCCATGAACAATCCGACAACATTTGTGCTTAATCCATCGGAAACCATTCTTCAAACTCGATTTAACTTTTCCTTCAACCGTATAAGCTTTATACCTCGCGATTCTCTTCTTCCTCTTCATCTCCGCATCGGTTAAACCCCAAGACGGCTTCGCATACGACGACGCGTTGCTCCTACGCTCCGCCATTTCTCCCGGCGGAGGCGGCAGTGACGGAGGAAAATCCTGAGCCCCGTAGATCTGATTACTTCCTCCAACGCCTCCGTAACTCTTACCGCTCACGATTTCTGTTCTCTGACCCGACCCATACCCAAACCCATCTTGACCATCCATTCTACCTTACCCCGGAGCTCCGACCGATTTGAGGAGATCGGATTATACTTAATCAACGTCAAATTAAGGTTTTTTTTTATAAAAAGAATAGTAGCTGTATAATTAACATACATTAAATTATAATAAACAAAAAATTAAGCTTACTAGCTTAGGATACCTGAAAGGCTTGAACCACCTGTCAGATGAAATCTACTTTCCACATACCTCTGGATTCACTGAATTTTATTATTTTTGTTTTTGGTAATACAACTATTCACTTGAATATTGTTGAAATTGACAGCTGTTAATTTTGCAATACAATAAAGTTTAATTGATTATTTAAATATGCTAACATGGCGCATATAGGAAATGACCAATGAAATTTAAACTTTTTACAAGGAAAATAAAAACGAGCCTAAATACGTAAATTTAGTGTTGATTCCAAAATTTAGTCTTGAGTTATTTCCTTTTTTTAGTAAAAACAAATACTAGCTTAAACGATCCATTTTAATTTAACAATCGAGTCTTTACTTTAAGAAATCAAAATAATGGGCTTTTTATAATCAGATATGGGCCGACTTTTAGTAGGCCCATAACAAGTGGACATTACGGAATCACAGAAATGACGTGAGAGGAGGAGTTGGTGGTTGTTAGTTTGGTCAGTTCGTCACTCTTTTGTACTTTAAAACATAAACGCGCACACAAGAAAGCAGCATGAAACATTCATATTTTGTTGGTCCATTATTTCATATCATAGTCTCTATCGATGCGTTTCAAATTCCACGTTACCATATTATTCACACATAAATATATTAACAAGCAAATTATCTATCTGACACGGCCGGCTTTGAGCCCAAACAGACTAACTATGGATTTATAGTCATATAAACATCATAACCGGTTTGGTCTACAAAACGATCTATGTTTGTAATGAAAATGTGTATAATATTCATTTTTCTCTAACTTGCGAGCTTCTAAAACTTATCGTAGTCTATGATGAGTGCTTACTAATATTTGATTTCTTAATTAAGTGGTAAACTAGGTTCAAAGACGCGAAAGGGGGAGAAAAAAATCCAACGGTCAGGATTTGTTCAGGGTTTGAGAGTGTTATTACAAACACATCTCGCCATTTATTGCAACAGCAAATTATCTCCATTTTGGATACGATCATTTATTTTGTTGTTGTCGGATGAGAAATTCGCTGTTTACTAATTTAATGTTTTCCTACATGCAAAGATTAATTATTTCGGAATAAACAATATATAGATTAATTAAATCGCATAATTACGTAATCGAATACATATCGATCCGTGCTCTTTATAAACAAACCAAACGTTTCTGTTTCTCTCACTAAATCTCTCCAATATATAGTCACTCTCTCTCTCTCACTCTCTATCTCTAGATCTATAGATACAAAACATATTATACATAATGGAGATAAGGTATTGGCGGAGGTCGAGAGGATACGAAAGGCTAGATGGGTCGGAGAAGAAGAAGAAATCTGGTCGGAGAAACGTGAAGCGGGTCAAATTGGATCCGACCCGGAAGAGAAGGTTTTGGAGGATCAAGATAGTGCCGAAACTGAGGATCTTGAAAACGGCGTCGCCTAAGAAGCTTTTAACGTGGCTTCGAGATGCTTACGTCAACATGATGCTTCGTCTTGCGAATTCTCGGGTCGTTGGGTCGTCGTACGGGTACGGGGAATATGGATACGGGTCGGGTTTAGCTTCGAGGGAGTATGATGAGAAGAAGCTGGTGGAGATTTACAAATCGATATTAATGGCACAGGGGAATCTCGTGCACCGCGATGTACCTAAACTTTCCTCTGGTTCGATTTTACTCTCACCACTTAGGTAAATTAAATCCATTTTACAAAACTGAAAAATGGAGACGACTACCGATGTTAAAGTTGTCATATTGATCTCTGTGTTAAACTTTCAAATCTGAAAGCTAAAATAATAAATTAATAAAATATAGTGGATCCAACTGTTTAAAATTTTGTTTACGAATTTTTGCTGAAATAATATTATGACAAAAAAATATCAAGATTTGCATTTACGTCGTAACTTCTAACTACATACTTTATTCTTGGTTCACCGGGACGTGTTGGCATTTGGGATTATTTTAATTTTTTCAAATAATATATTATTTGGTTGACTTTTTGTTTGCTGACCAATTTACGCATTGAATTCGTATCTTTACGTGTGGTTACGATTTTGCAAATCGCAAGCAACGATCAGTTTAAAAAAACATTTGTACTGTAACTTGATGATGCTGTCCAAAAAGCTAGTCTTTAAGAACCGTCATTGCTTACATCATGCATGCATATATAAGCGATTCAATGATTTGTGTTCTGTTGTAATCTAATCATTAAACCTTAACATGGTTGTCTCGTCTCACGTAATTCACGATTCAACGAATAGCAATTTTTTCATAATTCACAAATTATTATTGTAGTATTGTACTCGTCGATTGAGAAACAACAAATAATGTTCATAACAGACACTGTTTCAGTTTCACTATAGCCAGTGAAAAAAAAAAAAAAAAACTTCATCGGTGAAAAATAGTAGTATTATTAACTCTACAAAGTGTAAACTTTATAACTAAACAAATATTCAGATTCGTTAAGTATATTATCAACGGTCGTAGATACTGCTAGTATGATGAAATCAGCAATCATACGAAAGTAAGGCTAAAACCTTATCTGGGCTTTATTATGTTTTGAAGCCCAATGAATTTATACAAAATTCCTTTAGGCCCAATTAAAATTCTATATTTGGAATGGTGTATCATTTTTGTCTTCTTGCTTCAATCTGACATTCAAAGAATTTAAGATTAGTGTTATTTTGAAACCAGGAAAAACGAATACTAATCTACCTACGTTATCTTCGTACCAATACACTTATTAGAAAACTGGTTATGTTTTACACGTTTAATCAACAGATTAATCTTAGCCAGTTGAAGTGTCGTGACATGGAACCAAAATCAACTCTGTTATTCGGGAGAATAATGACTTAATCAGTGATTGCCCTCCGGCTCTACATCATTAATGATCACATATTTTTGGTTAAATCCTTCTTCTCCTATAATTTTGGTTAATTAATTTTGAGAAAACATGCATCCACCAGTTAATCTTTATAACCAGCCGGTGTATCAGGCTGGGTAAATCAAAGGTAAACCGTTTTCGTGATAATGGCATAAACATAACAAACATTACTCAATTTTTTCTCCTATTATAAAATCATTCAAGAACTAAAAGAAGGACAATGGCATTTATCAGATATTTTCCCTAAATTACAAATGAAATTGATTTTAATAGGAATGAATAGTTATAATTTAGCCAGACGACGAAATCACGTATGGAGAGGGAGGATGAGGGGCGTAAATTAGAAACGCAGACGGTGGCGCACCGTAGCACCGCCCCCTCCGATTATTCTTCTTCTTCGTCCCTCTCTTCCATTTCCAGACCTTCGATTTGGTTGCTCTATGTGCGGCGAATTTGAAATCTGGCGGACATCAAGGAAACCCTAGCTTTCCTCCGCTCTTACGTCGTCGCTGATCGGCGGTTAGATTTCAAATCGAAGAAGCGGAGAGGATTGATTCGTCGTCTCAGGATGCTTTGGATCACGCGATTCTCCGGCTTCTTCTCCGTCGCTTTGGTTATCATCGCTCTCTCTCCTTCTCTCCAGTCTTTTCCTCCCGCCGAAGCTATCAGATCGTCGCATCTCGATGCGTACCTGAGATTCCCGTTATCCGACTCGCCGCCGCACGGGTTCTCCTTCCGGAAATCCCCTTTGTTCCCCAATGCCGTCGGTTGCCCTGCCGCCGACAGAGATTCCGGCGTTTGCAACCCCTCACTGGTTCACGTCGCAATCACTCTCGACGTTGAGTACCTCCGCGGATCAATCGCCGCCGTCAATTCGATTCTCCAGCACTCGGTTTGCCCCGAGAGCGTCTTCTTCCATTTCATAGTCTCCGAGATTGACCTAGAATCTCTGGTTCGCTCGACTTTTCCCCAATTGAATTTCAAGGTTTACTATTTCGATCCTGAGATTGTTCGGAGGCTCATCTCTAGCTCCGTGAGGCAAGCGCTCGAGCAGCCTTTGAATTACGCCAGAAATTACCTCGCCGATCTGTTGGAGCCTTGCGTGCGTCGCGTGATCTACCTGGATTCCGATCTCATCGTCGTCGATGATATAGCTAAGCTCTGGGAGACGCGATTGGGTCCGAAAACGATCGGAGCTCCGGAATACTGCCACGCGAATTTCTCAAAGTATTTCACATCGGCGTTCTGGTCCGACGATCGGTTTTCCGATGCTTTTCAGAGGAGAAAACCTTGCTACTTCAACACCGGAGTGATGGTAATGGATCTGGAGAAATGGAGGCGCATGGGGTACACGAAGATGATCGAGAAATGGATGGAGATTCAGAAGAGTGATAGAATCTACGAGCTTGGTTCTCTGCCACCGTTCCTGCTTGTTTTCGCCGGAGACGTCGCGCCGATAGAGCACCGATGGAACCAGCACGGACTCGGAGGAGATAACGTGAAGGGAAGCTGCCGGAACCTCCATCCCGGTCCGGTAAGTTTGCTCCATTGGTCCGGTAGTGGAAAGCCATGGTTCCGGCTAGACTCGAGACGGCCTTGTCCACTTGATACTCTTTGGGCACCATACGACTTGTACGGACACTCTCGCTGAATCACCATCATCATCATCACCTCTGGTAAATTCTCGCTATACTCCATCATTCTTTTCTCACCTTTGGAAATTGTTCTTCCTCCATTGTTTTTCAATCTCTTTCCTTTTGTATTCTATTCGATTGTTTCTTCTGTGCAAATAAAGGAAAAACAAAAAAGAGTCAAAGAGGGTAACATTTAGGTTCTTTTTTGTCTGAGAATCTTTCATTGTACAAATCGAATTTAGCGTTTTTTAGTTCACAGGATTGTGCCATAGTTTGTTGTTTCAAGATTCTTGCTTCTGTTGTGTTCTTAGTTTCTCTTTTGCCTCTTGATGTTTATTTGATCCATTTTTTCAATTATGGTTACATTGAAGATTTTGTCAAACATTTGGTAACACGTCGTAGAGATTATGATTCTTATGCATAGTCTTAATTTTCTATATTTGAATTTTTGACGAGGCTATTTATAGTTTCATAGGTGGTTTTGTGAGGCTATTCTCCTATTAACAATCGTTATTAAGAGCTCTTTAACAAAATGTCAAATGTAATAAATGTTATTTTTCGTCATCAAATGGAATAAACGTTCATTGATTTCCATTTTTTTGGCGTGTATGATAGGGAAATTGGTGTTGAATTTTATCCAACCAATTTATAATCATGGGTGGTGTGAATAAGTTGAAAATAGTGGGGGATGTAATGATATTTTAGAGTTGATGTGGGGGAAGTTTTAATTAAAATAAAATAGTTACTCTTGTTTTCTTGGCGGTGGTGGCAAGAGAACATTTGGACACTGACGTGCTAAGCTGGATTCCACGTGGCCCATGTTCTGTAATATCATTTGTACATTTATAATATGCTCTTTTTCATTAAAAGGGGCCAGGCTTGTACGTAACCTGCTCAGGTTAGGTCCATATCGCTAAGCCCGGCTCACACATCCAAAAAGAAAAAGACAAAATATTGCATTTTTATTATTTTAATCATTCAAGAACTAATAATCACGATTTTTTAGTTTGCACGAGTTTTTATATTTCATGGAACTCCAGTTGATTATCTACAATAATCGGTTTTTCATGCTGACAAAAAAACTGTTGCATATATATAGTCATGGGAAATTTGCAAAAAAAAAAATTAAAGTAACCAACATAGAGTTTGAAAGTTTCACTTCACATATAGTGTTTTGCAAAAATGGTTACAGTTTGAAAGTTTTTTTTCTTCCAGATTTCCCTATAGTTATCTATACATTTACATAATAATCACTTGTAGGATAAAACATTTATGATGATGATATATATAAAACTTAATAATTTGTGGTAATGTTAATGGCAATTACGGCATGCTGCTGGGACCAGAGTTTGGTTGGTCTGATTCGTCTGGCTGAGAAAGAAAGTATAATATTTTTAGTAATTAACTAATTTACTAAAAAAATAAGAGCCAAGTAAAAATAATTAAAATATATATATATATATATATATAAGAAAACACGAATAAATAAATAAAATTTAATTTCTCATCTTTCTCCCTCTCGTTGAATAGTCTCCTCCGGTGAACAAAACAAACACGGCCTATTCTGTTTCTCCTCTGCGATTTCTCCGATGTTCTTCGTCTTCGTCTTCAGATTCATATAACTCCGTTGCCTCAATTTCTTGAAAGAGGGAGAAATAAGACTCGGACTCGGACTCGGACTCGGACTCGGACTCGGGATCTCCTTCTCGGCAATGCGACGCTGGTTCGCCGCGAAATCCCTCTCGAGAGAGGAAACAGCTTTTTTGTCATTCTCTTCTTCTTCTTCTTCTTCTTCTTCTTCGGCGAAGCAAATCTTCTTCTTCCCGCGTTTCCACAAGGCTCTTCTTATTCCTCTCCGCTCAGATCCAAAAGATGCCCGCTAATTCTCATCCTCCCAATTCCAAAAATGTCCTCTGTAATGCAGCCGCCGGTGCCGCCGCCGGTAATTCTCCGATCTGCTTGTTTCGTTAACGAAATTGCGTAGCTGGTCTCGAAAACTTTATCTTGATTTTGTTTGCTGATTTTAATTTTTGAAAAATTCGGATTTTTAGGGGTTTTTGCGGCTACGTTTGTGTGTCCTCTTGATGTTATAAAAACGAGGTTTCAGGTTCATGGGCTTCCAAAGCTTGGCGATGCAAACATCAAAGGTTTGTCCTTTTTTTATATAAATAAATGCTCAAATCTGGACATTGATTTTCCATTGCTAATGTGTTTCATCTCCAATTGTTTTGTTTTGTTTTTATCAGGTAGTCTAATTGTTGGCAGTCTTGAGCAGATCTTCAAGAAAGAAGGGATGCGTGGCTTGTACCGCGGACTTTCCCCAACCGTGATGGCACTTCTCTCAAATTGGGCGGTGAGTTTAGCTTCTTGGAGCTATATGTAACAATTTACATATTTCTGGACTTATTGGATCTATTACAGTCGCCTTGGATTATCAGAGCAAAGTAGATTGCTTCATCTATGTATGAAAACTAAACAAGTTGTAAGATTTTTGCAGGTTTATTTTACAATGTATGACCAGCTCAAGAGCTTTTTAATTTCCAATGGTTAGTCCTTAAAACACAAAACGTTTCTTAATAGCTTAATTACGTGCTTCTGCTTCGGTTTAATCAATAAGACAGAGGATAAATCTTCTCTGTTTGTACATACATTAGATGAGGATCATAAACTCAGCGTTGGTGCTAACGTAATGGCTGCTTCTGGTGCTGGAGCTGCAACTACAATAGCCACAAATCCTCTTTGGGTTGTCAAGACTAGACTTCAGGTCCGTTTTTTCCTGGCTTGATATATGCAATCATGGGAATCAAGAAAAAAATAGGAACATTAACTAGTATACGCCTGCTACCTAACAATTTGGTATTACAAAAATTGTGCCAAGCATCTACATTTAGTCCTGAAGAACCTCGCCAAACATACATGTACATTTGTGTTACAATAAGAATCTATTTCAACACCTTCTTGATTCTTCTTCAGACACAAGGAATGAGAGAGGGTATAGTGCCATACAAAAGTACACTGTCTGCTTTAAGAAGAATAGCTTACGAGGAGGGAATTCGCGGATTGTACAGGTTTTTCATCTCGCCAACACTTTTTCTGGTTACCGATCAAATGTCTTTGTTAAATGTCTTCCTCTCTCTCTCTCTCTCTCTCTCTCTCTCTCTCCCTCTTTGTGCTACCAAACAGTGGTCTTGTGCCTGCACTAGCTGGTATCAGTCATGTTGCCATTCAGTTTCCTACATATGAGATGATTAAAATCTACTTGGCCAAGAAAGGTAAAATTTTATCCATAAATCTTGTGAATTGGATGAAGTATAGAAAAGGTGAAATCTTTGTGGAGATAATATACGGATAAACTAAGTTTGTGACAACAGGTAATAAATCAATCGATAATCTCAACGCTCGTGATGTAGCAGTTGCCTCATCAATTGCAAAGATATTTGCTTCCACATTAACCTACCCGCACGAGGTACAAACATCTACTCCCATCGATTGGTTCTTACACAAATTTCAGTTTGGTTCGGTTTATATGACCTGGTTATTCTCGCGGATTGCAGGTTGTACGAGCTAGGCTTCAAGAGCAAGGACACCACAGTGAGAAACGGTACTCGGGGGTAAGAGATTGCATAAAGAAAGTGTTTGAGAAAGATGGTTTTCCGGGTTTTTACAGAGGATGTGCGACTAATCTCCTGAGAACAACACCTGCTGCAGTAATCACATTCACTAGCTTCGAAATGGTTCATCGTTTCCTCGTCACTCATTTACCTTCTGAGCAAAGCTCTATACTTTAAATTGTTTGTTCGATGATGACGATTAGATGTGTGTGTTAGTGAGGTAAACAGGGTTTATTTACACAGTTAAAAAAGTTTCTCCCTTTTGGGGAATAAATCAAAAATAGGAATTTTCATCTCACAGAGGTTTCTGAAGAATGGATTGAAGTGGTAGAAACTTGAGAGACCCTTAAAGAATGTTTTATCTCGTCATTGTAAAAGACTGATTCTTTTATATCTCCTTATCTCTTTTTGTTTTTGTTTCTTTTCATATTTTGAGTCTGTGGTCTCTCATTCGCCATGATCGTGGAACAGCTGTGCTTCATGTTACTAAAGTAAACATAGAGACAGAGAGTACTCAAATTGAGGGACCATTGACTTTTTATGGATTTTATCAAAACTTTTAAGTAAATAAACAAAATGTTATTCTGGATTTAGTGTTTTATGAAATCTTTGGGCCTTATGGTTAAGGGTTTGACTGTGTTTTTCGTTTTAGCTATCTGCTGTGTAATTTAGATGAGCTTTGGATCCACAGCATAATATTATATATTTAAAATTTAATTAAATGAAAAGGAAAAAGCCAATGAAATCGAATAATAATGAAATTGATGGGTTGTTGTTGCACTTTGCTGTTTCTTTTTCAGTATCTATCAAAACATGGGATACTTCTCTTTTTTTTTTTTTTAGGTTCTTAGTTTGTTATAATGTAATGTAAAATGAATTTTTCACCCATTCTAAAGGCAAAAACAAAAACAAAAAAAACCATTTTTATGGTGATGCAAAAGGTGTGTTTGTTCTGCAAATGTTTGGTAAATATGTATTTTGCGTTGATATTCAACAAATTAGCATTGCTAGTGGCATAACCACTTTTAATAATAATCAGATATGTTTCTATATATACATACATTTGCATACATATCTATATCGATTTATATTTGTGAAAAATCCTGATTAAGCTAGACAACAAAAAAGAAACCGAAAAAGGGAAAACAATTAAAAGGAAATGGAAAAAGGAAACATATGAATCGAAAGTGCATATCTTTTGTGAAGCATAGATAGACAACATGTGATCGCAGCATTTTTTTTTGTAATTCACATACGATTTACAATCATGCTTGTGGGATCGGGATTACATGTGATTTGAGTGTGTGGTTAATCTAATTTTTTTTTTTTAGGATGTGATATTAATATAAAACGACAAAACATATCGTGTTTTACAGTTATAAAGTTAATACTAATAGTTAATATGGCTAATCATCTGCCATGTCGTGATTACAGGTCAAGAGCATAGGGATACTAAATGACGCCGTTATGTTTTACGATAATAATTCATTGCAATTTTGCAATCCATAGCTAGAATACTTTAAAAATAAAAATAGTTGATAAATACAATTTAATATATAGGAGGTGTTATTTGTTAACAAATAAATCTAATGTTAGGTGTCTTTTTATGAAAAAGTATAACCAGAATATTTATGATTATCATAGTCTGTATATACAAATATAAATATATATTTTTCGTTAATCACTTTAAAACAATGGGAAAAAGGTGGATTATTAGGGGATAAAAAGATGCTTTAATCCACCAAAAAAAAAAAAAAAGGTATTGAAACATCAAAAACTGTCTTGGAATTATGATTGAATCCCACATGCCCTGTTTCTCTTTATTCTTTCTCCTCAATTTTGTTTAATCGAAAGTTTTTCTAAAGGTAAAATATATACAGTAATTAATTATGTTTTAGATAAAGACATATATATTAACGGTTCTTCTGTTTCATCACCAAAAATCAGATATATATTTTTATATTAGTGCATTTTGAAATTTGAAATTTTCAATTTGGAGAAGAAAACAAAAAAATTAATAGTTTTTTTCAATTATATATGCTATTTTTTGTTTTGTTTTGGGGTTAGGCGTGAAGGAAGCGTGGGCAAAGACACGCGCCAGAGTAGGCGAGTGGTCTTTTCTCGGCATACATAACGACACGTAGGAAGAAAATGTCACGAAAGCCACGTGGCAGCTATCTGTTCGCTTGTGTTATTGACTTCGGTGACAGTCGGTCGTAGCACCAACCATCGTCGAATTGTTTGTGCGACGTGGGTCCCCGTCAAAGACGCTCTACGCGGGGTTACCTGCTAGGCTCGTATACCCGAACCTGATTAGGTTCGGCTCCGAAGCACTGATTTGAATTTTTTGAACGTTGAAGCTAACCCAACTTCGGGCCGTCTCTATCTTTACATATTTTCCCCTTTTTAGCATTTTATTTTCTTAAAATTGGGATTATTATAACAATCTATAATCGAATGTCTTACTCAAAAAATTGCCGTCAATGTTTGGTGGTGTGGTGATTTCATTGACACCGTAGGATATTGACACGTTGCCCATATTCAATGTTTTATGATCGACATTGAATTCGAAACCGTGATAATATTAAATTTCCCTGTCACTAAGTGCGTCCGTTATTAAAAAAAAAAATGATCAAGATTAATTACAAGAGTTGTTATTGTCAGTTAAAAAATCTATGTTGTCTTTTTTGGTACGAAAATTATTTTGTCTTTTCTAGAAACCAAAAATCTATGTTGTCTATAATATTTAGAAATCATGATTATATATTTACCATTCATTCTAATACTAGGTAATATTCAAAAATGGTATATTTACAAAATCATAGATAAACCGACCGTTATATACATAAATTAGATGGAAAAAGAATCCTATGCTAGTTAGTAGTTACCAAATAATGAAATGGATAGTTTACTCATAGAAAATGGGAATAGAATAGTAATTAAAGAGATTGGGTAATGGACCTAATTGCAGTAATTAACTTTCAACTAACTCTCTATTTTCTCAAGGTATATTTGGAAAGGAATGTCTCGCCTAACATTCTCACTTATATAACAACATTATAAAAATAAGCATTCATTGTAATTAATTGTTTCGCTTAGGTCACTCAACAATACTAAAAGTAAAACTTTTTTTTTCCTTCTAATTTATTTCTTTGCTTCTAAAGCATTACAAAGACACATGGAATCAACTAATTCACAACTACTATTCTAGCTACATCGATTTGTTGCCGATTTTAACGATCCATCATCTTATTTCATTTTGAGAAACTTACATTATATTTTTCACGAGCTTAAAAATAATATAAACATCTATAAAATAACAATGTCTATGTAAATTTGGAGAATACATTTCTGTATGAAATAAAAATTTGAGATAAAAATGAGATAGAACACGATGAAATAAGACATAACGAAAATTTTGCTTAACGCTAAATTTATATTTAAAAAAATTCGCGTGTATGCGCATGTATTAACCTAGTACAAATAAAAAACGATCCCGCAAATTTGTCTTTAGAAAAAAAAAATCGATCATCTTCCAAGGAAAAAAATCGAATAAAATTGGATTCGACAAAAAAATATACTAGTAGTTAATTGTACTATAATCTATTAACATGGAAAATTATGACATGATACAATCCAATTTACGCAACAATAAATCAAATAATAATGAACTTAAAAATCGATATATAAATAGCAAGTGTTATAAAATCTAAACGGTAGAGGGAGGCTTAACCGAAAAAGATTCTCGCGTGATCCACACGCGCTTGAAAAGAGAGAGAGAGAGAACCTGAAATATGTTTGTTTGTTTATTTATTTTAGGGAGGGAAAAAAAAACGAAGCGTGTTTTAATTTTTTAATTTTAATAAACTCCGAAGCAACAGGTTCGGATTATTATAGAGAGTGAAGAGGACAGAGTATAAAGCAGTTATTAGCTTTACAACCTTTGTATTTGAGAGCATTCATGGAGGTTATGAGTATTCTTCTTCTCCATTAAATATTTTACTAATCGAAGAAAAATCCCCAAATCCTCTCTCCTTTTTCTACCGTTTCTCAATCTTTATCTCTCCGATCTTGTTTGGATCGGATTAGTGTGAAATTCGCAGTGGGGGGTTTTTGTTTTTAGTTTTTTTTGGAGTTGATGGCGGCGGAGGATGGAGGATTGATGAGCTTCACGGTGGCTTCAGTAATGGAGGATGTGTTGCAGCAACACGGAAACGGACTGAGAGATCATGATTTAGAGTCTCGTCGAGCTGAAGAAGCTGGTATCTATCTCTTTGTGCCTACTACTCTTCCTCTAATTGAGCATTGACGATTAACTGAGAACGTTTGATCTGATAAATTTATGATAAAATCGAATAGATTCTTCTTCCTCGGTGTGATTACTAGCCGTAGCTTTGGTGATTTTGTTAGATTGTAGAGGGGATTTTTTGATGGTTTTAAATAGAATATCGATCTTCTGCATTTGCGTAGCATCGAGGAGATACGAGGCTGCTAATTGGCTGAGGAAGATGGTTGGAGTGGTGGGAGCTAAAGATTTGCCTGCAGAGCCAACAGAAGAAGGGTTTAGGCTTGGATTAAGAAGTGGGATTATCCTTTGCAAAGTCCTTAATAAGGTTCAGCCTGGGGCTGTTTCAAAGGTTAAAATACATAAAATTTGGCTTCAATCCTTTTGAGTATAGAGTTTTGAGAAATCTGATATCTCTATTTGTTGAATCAGGTTGTGGAAAGTCCTTGTGATGCCATTCTTGTTGCTGATGGAGCGCCTTTATCAGCGTTTCAGTATTTTGAAAATGTTAGGAACTTCCTTGTCGCTATCCAGGAAATGGGGTTTCCAACATTTGAAGCATCTGATCTTGAGCAAGTATGTAGTCGGTAATTCGCCAATTCTGAAGTTTCTCAGAATCTTCAAGAAATGCTCATGAATATGCATCTCTTTTCTTTTTCTTTTTGTTTGTAGGGAGGAAAAGCTTCTCGCGTTGTGAATTGTGTTTTGGCAATCAAATCGTATGATGAATGGAAACAAAGTGGTGGAAATGGAGTTTGGAAATTTGGTGGTAGCATAAAGCCTCCTTCACTTGGGAAAGCATCATTTGTGAGAAAAAACTCAGAGCCTTTCATGAACTCTTTATCCAGAACCTCATCGATCAACAACGAAAAATCTCCCTCTGAGACTGATTCTAACAAACTGGTTGGCCTCTTTAACTGTCTCAGGTTGTTTTTGTCATCTGAACTCGAAATGTTTTATGTTTATGTGTCTTCTTTGCCTCTGTTTTCAGTCCAATTCAGGTTCCCTGAGCACACTTGTTCGCGCTGTTCTATCAGATAAAAAGCCTGAGGATGTGCCCAAAGTAAGTTTCAGGCTACTTCACTTAGTTCCTCAGCTATATATATATCTTTGGCATTTCTGTTTCTTCTGGTTGGCTTTGTCATGTTCTTGATGTAAGTGCGTAATGTTGTGGTAACAGCTGATTGAAACTCTGCTGAGCAAAGTAGTAGAAGAGTTTGAAAATCGAGTTACAAATCAGTATGAGTTGGTATGTTTTCAGATTCTTCTATCTCTTGGTCCATTGATTAGTTCACGAAATATGTTCTTCGGATATGTCAAAATTCTCCTAATCAAAGGAATTCTGTCAAGCGAAGGTTAGAGCAGCTCCAAGAGAATCAACTTCGCCACATAACAACAGATCATTTCTTAAACCTCTTGGTGAAAGAGAGGTAAAGCCTTCACTCTTTTCCTGTAAAAGATAGGTTAGAAGATCTCGCTGATTACTGAAGTGCCTTTGTAGAGGGAAGAGAAGAGTTTCAAAGCAATAAAGAATGATGAAACCAATCAGAAAAGCCAGATTCTTGATGAAGAGATGAAAAATCGACAATTTAAACAACTGACAATCTTCAACCAACAACAAGAAGATATAGAAGTAGGCACTACACTACTCCATTCTCTTCGAGTTTAGGATGGCACAGATTCTGAGTGTATCTACTCTTCTTTATGTTTTATAGGGACTAAGGCAGACACTCTACACTACAAGGGCTGGTATGCAATTTATGCAGAAGAAATTTCAAGAAGAGTTCTCTTCTCTTGGTAATCAAATCTGTCTTCTCTTACTTTCTAAGATAGCTTTGGTTATACAAGAATTTGAAACACTAATGAATCTATATCCGTCTACAGGTATGCACATTCATGGCCTTGCTCACGCTGCTTCTGGCTATCATCGAGTTCTTGAGGAAAACCGAAAACTTTATAATCAGGTGCAGGACCTCAAGGGTAGCATCCGTGTTTATTGTCGGGTACGGCCATTTTTACCTGGACAATCCAGCTTTTCTAGTACAATTGGGAACATGGAGGATGATACCATAGCGATTAATACTGCATCAAGACATGGAAAATCACTCAAATCCTTCACTTTCAACAAAGTCTTTGGCCCATCCGCGACTCAAGGTAATGAAATTGAAACGCCTCTCTCTTACTCTCCAGAGATTGAATTGGACCTGAAGGATCTATCTTGCTTGATTGAATTGGACCTGAAGGATCTATCTTGCTCTTTGTAGAAGAGGTATTCTCTGATATGCAGCCATTGATCCGTTCTGTTCTTGATGGATACAATGTCTGCATATTTGCATATGGTCAAACTGGATCAGGAAAAACATACACAATGGTAAGATTAGAGTTGAAACTATAGTTTTTGAAGATTGTGACATCGTTGAAGGTAGAGATCTTTGATGTTTTCCCCCATTTGTAAATCCTCTAGAGTGGACCAAGAGATCTAACGGAGAAGAGTCAAGGAGTTAATTACAGAGCACTTGGTGATCTGTTTCTTCTTGCTGAACAAAGAAAAGACACATTCCGTTACGATATTGCTGTTCAGATGATTGAGATTTACAATGAGCAAGTCAGAGACCTTCTGGTTACTGATGGAAGCAACAAAAGATATCCTTTTTTTCACGAATGGTTCTGCTTGTTAATGTTCTGGTTAGAGAGAGAGAGAGTGTGTGTGTTCATTTTTATGTTTCAGTTTCATATTCCTTAACGTTTTTGATACGTTAGAGATCAGGAATAGCTCTCAAACGGGTCTAAGTGTACCGGATGCAAGTCTTGTGCCAGTTTCTTCAACATTCGATGTTATTGATCTGATGAAAGTTGGGCATAAGAATCGTGCTGTTGGATCAACAGCTTTGAATGATCGAAGCAGCCGTTCTCATAGGTAAAAGGGAAAATCTTTTCAAGAGCAGAGAGAGAACCCCATTAATCTCCAAATGTCTTACGCAAATTCAATTTAAATTTTCTTGCAGCTGCTTGACTGTTCATGTTCAAGGAAGAGACTTGACATCAGGAGCTGTTCTTCGTGGATGTATGCACCTTGTGGATCTAGCAGGCAGTGAAAGGGTAGACAAATCCGAGGTTACTGGAGACAGACTAAAAGAAGCACAGCATATCAATAGATCTCTTTCTGCTTTAGGTGATGTGATTGCTTCACTAGCTCACAAGAACCCACATGTTCCTTACAGAAACAGCAAACTCACACAACTCCTTCAGGACTCTCTTGGTAAAGGATATTAAGTAATCTATTCCCGAATATTTGCAGCTTAAATAAAACTCAGCTTTTTTCTTCTTCTTAACTTGGGATTGCAAATATGTTATATCAGGAGGACAAGCAAAGACATTGATGTTTGTCCACATTAGTCCCGAGGCAGATGCAGTTGGGGAAACAATAAGCACTTTGAAGTTTGCAGAGAGAGTAGCTACGGTTGAGCTCGGGGCTGCTCGAGTGAACAATGATACTTCAGATGTTAAGGAACTCAAAGAACAGGTTTTTTTTTTGCTTTAACTAAATCTCATGGTTTTACTTTCTCGGCTGATAGCATTTGATTGACTCACTCATTTTTTGCTTTGCTAATAGGTGGCTACTCTCAAAGCAGCACTCGCGAGAAAAGAGGCAGAGTCACAACAGAACAAGATCTTAACAACTCCTGGTGGCTCTGAGAAACACAAAGCCAAAACTGGTGAAGTAGAGGTGATTACTTGTCTTGTCAATCTCTGTCTTGTGATTTAATTTAAAACCATCACGTCTCAAAGTGGACATTGTTTTTTGAGTGAGTGATTGCAGAATCATAACAATAACATCGTGACAAAGAAATCTGAGAGCTGTGAAGTGGAGGAGATTATAGTGAACTCACCACCTTGGCCACCAGTAGCAAGTCCAGGCCAAACCTACAGAGACGAAGACCGAAGTTTCGGGTCGAGTGAGTGGGTTGATAAGGTAATGGTGAATAACAGGCAAGACGAGATGAGAAGAGTGGAGAGTCTTTGGGGTGGAGGAGGAACAACAAGAGACAATGGGATTAGTATTCTGCCTGAAGATTTTTACAGGAGAGATCTTTCTTCAGACACTTCGAGATTATTCTCTGAACATTCTTACAACATCTTCATGGGAAACAACAACGCCGACGATCTAGATGCAGCCACAAGTGACTCATCTGAGGCAGATTTGCTCTGGCAATTTAACCAATCCTCCAAGATATCAACAACAAGAAGCACTATTGAGTCAAAACCTAAGAAACCCGTCTCGAAACCGATCAGAAGTCCTCAATTCAGGTTTTTCTCACCAACTCTCTCTTGCTAATTAACCATATGAAACAACAAAATATAGAATCTTTAACAGTTTCTTTCTGTATCCGAAAAACGCAGGAACTCGAACACGGTTTCACGTCCTTCAGCTTCGCAGAAGCTAGCGAATGGTAGTCGTGGCACGAAACAGTTTGGTCCTGCTGATATGAAGCGAAAAGCTAGCGTAAGACATTGAAGGCCACTCACACGCATACATACATACACTCACCTCGTTTTTTATTCCTTTTTCTTTTATTTGATTCTTCAACTGGTTTCTTCTTTCTTCCTCTCTCTCTCTTTTGGCTGTGCAAGTTTCTATATATAACACAGACATAGCTACACAATGCAGCAATTAGTTTATAATTCTTATTGCTCTTGTTGTCTTTCTTTCTTGGGTTTTCTTTTTCTTTTTTATTCTATGTATATTCTTTTCTTCCACTAGCTTGAACATAAACAAAATTTGAAAGATTTGTATGTAAACTATTGCTTGAGAGTTTTTATAGTATTAATGTTTGGAGTTTTTCTTGTTGTTGTTGTGATTTGCGGAGGTATCAAATGAGATACCAAAATATTAATAATTTTTTTTTAAAATACCACTAAAATATGTTTTTGTTCCATTACTTAGTTTTTTTTTCCTCCAAAAATACCACAAACATTAAAAATGAGTTTTAAGGGTTTATAATTTTAATTTTTGAGTTTGAATTTAGTATTTTGGGTTTGGAGTTTAGTTTTTAGGGATTGGATTTAGTTTTTAGAGTTTATAGTTTAATTTTAAAGGTTTAAAAAATTAGTTTTAATTTTATGGTATTTTTGAAAAAAAAATTTTAGTGGCATTTAAAAAAAAAACTGAGTATTGTATATTTAAAATCAAAACTTATTTTTGTGATATTTTTGAAAATTACCCAATATTAATACATTTCTAATTAGTTACGAACTTTGGCTATCACTGAGATCATAGTGGAAACAAAAATTAATTTTTTTTTCCATCTGGGTAATATGGGTAATATTATAATTAGAAGAGATGATGTTTTGTTACAATTAATTTAAAAAAGTATTTTTTGAAAACTGAAATATATATAAAAAAAAGAGTCAACGTAGGGTTCGCATGGTCAAAACATAACAGTTTGGGTGGAGGTTCTTGAATTCTACGAGACTGCTTTGGGAAGGTGTTGTTGCACAGTAGAAGAGCCTTTGTCAACTGTTGCAGTTTGGATGAAATTAAATTACAGAGTTTGGTCTGGTCTATTAGAAGTATGCAGAGCCATCACAAGGAAAAAGTGATTTTTGCAACTCAAGACTCAGATTTTCTTGGAGCTATACTTAGGCCCAGAGCTTGGCCATCTTTCAAAACTCAAGCAGCGGAAGTCCTTATAGAATTGGCAAAGTTTTCAGAGTGGAAACTAGAGATTGAGGTTCCCTCTTCCAATAGAGGTGCTTCTCTCATTGTCCAAAGCGTCACAAGCCAAGATCACCGTCAATCATATGTTGAAACGGGTTTTTCAAGATGGCTATCTGAAGTTTTGGACCTTGAGAGAGTTTCACCTTTTTCGTAAGGATCTCGTATAGTATTTATTGCAATTTTCGGCTAATTGTCCTCGTTATTGTAGTGAATGAGGCTAAGTTGATCTTTTTGATATCTTTTGGTTGTAATATGCGAACTTGGGAGCCAGGTTAATAGAAATCCTTCGGATGAAAAAAAAAAAAAAAAAAAAAAAAGTCAGATTGGACTGTTGTAAAAGGATGAAAAGCTATTTATCATCTGTTAGAAAAAAAAGCAATAATTATGTTTTTTAAAAATCTTTATCGCCACCATACTTTTCAAATTTCGACCAACCTTGTTGATTCGTTTCTCTAATATTAAAATTTGTTATTTGTTTGCCCTATCTTTCTCTCCTCTTCTGCAACTTGATCCGTCGTCATCTCTCAACTCTCCATCTTCGTCTTCCAAGGTTTTTTTTTTTGTTCCTATTTTCGTTTACAGATTCGTTAGTTTGAGAAATTCGTGATTTGATGATTCTTCTCTCGCCTCTTTGTTCAGTGCAGTTTTACTGTTAGGTTGAAGAATCCATGGCTATTTACGTCGCATCGCGGCGGCTCTCCGGCGGATCAACTGCGGCGACGCTGCGTTATGCCACCGCGCTGAGATCTTATTCGACTTCGTTTAGGGAGGAGAGGGACACCTTCGGTCCGATCCAAGTTCCTTCCGATAAGTTCGGGATCTCATCTTTACCAGAACGTTGAATATCTATCTTCCCGAGGGAAACATTTCTCAGTGTTATTGTTGTTCTGTGTCAGATTGTGGGGAGCCCAAACGCAGAGATCGCTTCAGAACTTCGAAATCGGTGGTGAGCGCGAGCGAATGCCAGAACCAATAGTCCGCGCTTTTGGCGTCTTGAAGAAATGCGCTGCCAAGGTAACACTCTAGCTATGGGTTTTGGGATTTGGGTTGATTTTGCATCTTAATTCTCATTTGCTTTCTCGTTTTGGTTCGTGATGAATTGAGCAACTATAATTTAGGTTAACATGGAGTATGGTCTTGACCCAACGATTGGGAAAGCCATTATGCAAGCTGCACAGGAAGTAGCTGAGGGAAAGCTCAATGATCATTTCCCACTTGTTGTATGGCAAACTGGTAGTGGCACTCAGAGTAATATGAATGCTAATGAGGTAATTTTCTTTTGAGATTTGTTTCTTAGGATCTCACAAGAAGACAGGGCTTTGTGTTTATGTTTTGCTCTTCACAATCACAGGTCATTGCTAATAGAGCGGCTGAGATTCTTGGTCGCAAACGTGGTGAAAAATGTGTGCACCCAAATGACCATGTGAACAGATCACAATCTTCTAATGACACTTTTCCGACTGTAAGCTTTGATTTTCATACCAACTACCAATAATTATACATGCTTAAAGTTTTTGAATTGCTTATGCATTTTAAGAAACAGATTGTTTTCCTTTCCTATATGTAGACTCTCTGCTCTGTCAAGTACTAATTGACGGTCATATTGTTTTGGTTTTGTCTAGGTCATGCACATTGCAGCTGCAACCGAGATTAATTCAAGGCTGATCCCTAGTTTAAAAACTTTGCATAGCACTTTGGAATCTAAGGTCTGACCTTTTTTCGCTCTTTCTCAAGTGACACTTGATCTACTCGCTAAATTGCAACACAGTACTCTTTTAACATGAAACTTGCTCTGACCTAAATAGTATCATGAATCACTTCTGACCTCAGTTTAGTGTGGTACTATTTATAACCGAGAGTTGCTTTGTAGATGTTGCAATTGTGCATTTAAGGAACATCTTCTGATCTTGTTACTTTGTTATGTAATCCTGCTTTTCTAGACCTCTTATAGTCCTCTTCACATTTCTGTTGTATATGAACTCAGGCTTCATGTTCTATCTGCGCTGCATTCTGAAATTTTTCAAAATTACCTCGTTTCTGACAGTCCTGCGAGTTTAAAGATATTGTGAAAATTGGAAGAACTCACACTCAAGATGCTACACCTTTGACGCTAGGACAAGAATTTGGAGGCTATGCTACTCAAGTAAGTTGTTTGCTAATAAAACTTGGTCTGTCTAACAAAAGTGAAAATCACATGAAATCTTGAATTCATTACAAATCTTTTGATCTCATGATTGCAGGTTAAATATGGACTTAATAGAGTCACTTGCACTCTACCTCGCCTCTATCAGGTTTGGGAAATGATATCTTTGGAAGATCTGATTTCCTCTACTTGTCCAGTTTTCATTGAGCTCTAACTTGTCAGAAATGTTTGGCCAGCTTGCACAAGGTGGAACTGCTGTTGGGACCGGATTGAACACTAAGAAAGGGTATAATCTCATATTTCTAATTTTATTTCCATCCCAATTTCATCTCCTCTTAGTCCACTCTTGGTAATATCTGTACAGGTTTGATGTAAAGATAGCTGCTGCAGTAGCTGAAGAAACAAACTTGCCATTTGTCACCGCAGAAAACAAGTTTGAAGCTCTGGTTAGCCTCTAAACACTAAACTACCTCTGTTACCATCAACACCCAAACCCATTCCCAGCTCTTGCTCTGGGTGCGAACCAGACAAGATGCTTCTGAATGGCGAGATCAGTTGCTGAATTATTCTGCTTTTTCCAGGCTGCACACGATGCTTGTGTTGAAACCAGTGGGTCACTTAACACAATCGTCACATCGCTGATGAAGATCGCCAATGATATACGTTTTCTTGGAAGGTATGCATCTAATCTTTAGGGATTCGTTTTTTTCTTTCTTCAAGATGTACTATGTTCTTATGGTTTAACGTCTTCATATAGTGGCCCAAGATGTGGTCTTGGTGAACTTGTTCTGCCTGAAAATGAGCCAGGAAGCAGCATCATGCCAGTATGAATGCAGTTTTCCTTTCTTCTTCTGTCCTTTTCATTAGTTTTGATTCAAATGATTTTTAATCTCTCTCTTTCTCTCTCTCAGGGGAAGGTAAATCCTACACAGTGCGAGGCCTTGACTATGGTTTGTGCTCAGGTAACTTCTATTCATCAATACATTTTTACTTTCATATGAATCTATATTGCTAAGGTTGTATGTTCCCGACTCTTTGAGTTTCATCCTACAAAATTGCAGGTTATGGGCAACCATGTAGCTGTGACAGTTGGTGGGTCAAATGGCCATTTCGAATTGAATGTATTCAAGCCGGTGATCGCAAGCGCTCTCTTGCATGTACGTTAATCTCTTTCCTTTGTGGAGCTACTTCTTTGATTCTTTGTTATACCAATCTTAACTACTAGATATCGCGTGTTTGACAGTCCATCAGATTGATAGCAGATGCTTCAGCTTCGTTTGAGAAAAACTGTGTGAGGGGGATTGAGGCCAACAGAGAAAGGATCTCAAAGCTATTGCACGAGGTAGGTTTCTCCTTTGTTGGTCCTAAAATTATCCATGGTGTGATAATGATCTCCAAGAACTGATTCTCTGTTTTATGTATTTCTATGTAGTCTCTTATGCTTGTGACATCATTGAATCCGGTAAGTCTCAAAAGATTTAGCTCTGCTTTTATATCATCCATTTTCCCATTAGGATTACAAATGAATTTACCACGATTCTAAGTTTTCGAATCCTTGTCTCCTTTACCAGAAAATCGGCTATGACAATGCTGCGGCAGTTGCCAAACATGCTCACAAAGAAGGATGTACCTTGAAGGTAAACAACAACAAACTCTTTATGCTTCATCACAAAATCAAACGGACTTGAGAACAATTGAAATTGATTTGCAACAAGAGAAAGCAGGTTCTCATCTGTATCAGTTTGTTAAATCTCGAGTTTTAATGAATTCTGCAGGACGCGGCTCTGAAGCTAGGTGTTCTGACTGCAGAAGAGTTTGATACTCTTGTTGTTCCTGAGAAGATGATCGGTCCCTCTGATTGATGTTGTTTTTGGAGCCAAAGCTTCAATTACCATTCTTCTTCTTCTTCTGCTTTAGTTACTTGATTTAGGTTATAATAAATGAGAAAAATCCTGAAACTATAATCCAAATTTTCTTGGGAGGGCAACATTGTTCTTCTTCAATTCTTGAGGGTTCGCTATGTATCAATTATTTTGTTGAATAAGAGTAACTTTTCATATTATGAAGAAGGAAGATAATTCTGATTTAACCATACTGTATTTGTGTGTTAAGGTCAGGTTTTTGGGTTATAGAGGACTTTGGTTGCGGTGATATTGGTATAGTCTGGTTAGATGACTTTGGTAGGACTGTATGAATGGTTTGTGTGTTTACGAGCATGAGACCATGTGGGATGAGCATATTGACCGATTGAGTGATTTGATGATTGTCGTGTTAGCATGTGAGAGGGAATGAGTATCTTCATGACTCTTTTGATGATGCAAGTGGTTAGCGTCAGTCTATAGAGAGACGATTAGATATTTCAAGCGTGGGGGATTTTTGGGTTTAAGATTTAATTAAAACATTTTCTTTAAAACATGTGGATATCTGTTTTCAAAAAAAAAAAACACATGTGGGTATCGTTTTATTCCTAACGAGAAAATCACAACAAAATTTTCACAGAATGCTCTCACATGAACCTGGGAGTGGAAATTATGCATTGTTTATGTACAATAATACGTCATGCACGTCTTTCACAGGCCCACAAAGCAGAGTTGTCGTTGTTCCGTTTTCACGCCAAATAATAATCTTTTTTTTTTTTCCCCAATAATAATCTCCTTTGCTATATCCTCTTATAACTCATTTTTTGAAATATGTCCGTCCTCAAAATATAGAAACAAATTCATCTATAAATAGTAAAATAAAATTAAGATCTATAGGATTGGTTGTCTAAAGTTTTTTCGATTTGAAAAAGATTCATCATTTAGGGTTTAGGGGAAACAACGGATTGACTCCAATCGAAAAAGGTTAGACAAATATTTCATACTTTACAAAGTGAATTTTTTTATTATTATTATTATTGTGCAAATTGATTGGCTGCTTTGAAATTTTAGTTTGCAACTTTTAGGCACAAAAATTAAACAATTGCAATACGTAAGAAAAATGTAAAGACTACACATGTTTTCTTAGAACAAAAATAATAATAAGAGATTTCAATCATTTCACACAAATGATTCAATGAGATAAAATCTACAGCTATATGATTATGATGGGAGGACATTTTTGGGGGGCAAATTAAGAGGTTGCAATTATCATTGCACCACAATAAATCACATTCACATTAAACAAGATTTTATTAGATTTGATAGGGGTCACGTGACTCACCCCTCTCTCTCTCTCAGGTGGATAAGAGTTAACGTGGCCTAATATGAATGGTTGATATTAAACACCGATGCATGTGGAGGGAAGGATTTACGAAACTTGTCTCTTCAGTTTCATCACCAGCCCAGGTGCTCCCACCATTAGACAAAGACATTTGAAGATCCAAGAAAATATAATGCCAATAATTCATCGAAATGATCATAATCATTAAGAAATCTCTCTGCAGATCATCGTTGATAAATGCAGTTTGAAGAGGAGATGCAAAACGAGTCCGGAGAAGCTGACGTAAACGTCAAGCAACAAGAAGATCCGATGGCTAGAAGATCTTGTTCGACCTCGTTTAGACAGGAGAGGGACACTTTCGGACCGATCCAAGTTCCTTCCGATAAGTTCGGGATCTCATCTTTATGTTAGAAACCCCGAGGGAAAGCAAAAACATTTTCACATTGTTCTTCTTCTTCTTCTTGTTCTGTGTCAGACTGTGGGGAGCTCAGACGCAGAGATCGCTTCAGAACTTCGAAATCGGCGGTGAGAGAGAGCGAATGCCGGAACCAATAGTCCGCGCTTTTGGCGTTTTGAAGAAATGTGCTGCCAAGGTTTTTGAGCTAACTTTGCATCTAATTAATCAATGATTCTCTGTGAATTAGCTTTGAGCTCAAGGATGATAATTTTAGGTTAACATGGAGTATGGTCTTGATCCAACGATTGGGGAAGCGATTATGGAAGCTGCACAAGAAGTAGCACAAGGAAAGCTCAATGATCATTTCCCACTTGTTGTATGGCAAACTGGTAGTGGCACTCAGAGTAATATGAATGCTAATGAGGTAATTTTCTTTTGACATTTGTTTTCTTATAGGATCTCACAAGAAGACGAAGGCTTTGTGTTTATGTTTTGTTCTTCACAATCATAGGTCATTGCTAATAGAGCAGCTGAGATTCTTGGTCACAAACGTGGTGAAAAACGTGTGCACCCAAATGACCATGTGAACAGATCACAATCTTCTAATGACACTTTTCCAACTGTAAGCTAATTTGGCTTTGAATTTGCTTAGTCTGTTTGTGAAAACAGACTGCCCTGTCAAGTACTAATTGACGCTCTGTGTTGTTTTTGGTTTTGTCTAGGTAATGCACATTGCAGCTGTAACTGAGATTACTACGAGGCTGATCCCGAGTTTGAAGATTTTGCATAGTACTCTGGAGTCTAAGGTCTGACCTTTTTTCCACACTTGATCTAGTCGCTGCATTGCAACACCCAACTCTTTTAACATGAAACTTGCTCTGACCTAAATAGTAACATAAATCACTTTGACCTCAGAGTTGCTTTTATAGACTTTTTTCATGGTCCTCTTCACATTTCTGCTGCATATGCACTCAGGCTCCATGGTCTATCTGCTCTGCACTCTGAGTTTTTTTCTTAAAACTTACCTCGGTTTCTGGCAGTCTTTCGAGTTCAAAGATATAGTGAAAATTGGAAGAACTCACACTCAAGATGCTACACCTTTGACGCTAGGACAAGAATTTGGCGGCTATGCTACTCAAGTAAGGTGCTTGTCTAACAAAAGTGAAAATCACATGAAATCTTGATTTTTTTTTATTTTTAATAAATTTGTTGATCTCATGATTGTAGGTTAAGTATGGAATTGATAGAGTCACATGCACTCTACCCCGACTCTATCAGGTAGGATCTGATTTCCTGTTCAGCTTGTCCAGTTTTCATTGAGCTCTAACTTGTCAGAAATGTTTGGCCAGCTTGCACAAGGTGGAACTGCTGTTGGGACCGGATTAAACACTAAGAAAGGGTATAATCTCATATTTCTAATTTTATTTCCATCCCAATTTCATCTCCTCTTAGTCCACTCTTGGTAATATCTGTACAGGTTTGATGTAAAGATAGCTGCTGCAGTAGCTGAAGAAACAAACTTGCCATTTGTCACCGCAGAAAACAAGTTTGAAGCTCTGGTTTAGCCTCTGTTACCAATCCAATTCCCAGCTCTTATTTCTGAATGGTGAAATCAGTTGCTGAATTATTCTGCTTTTTCCAGGCTGCACACGATGCTTGTGTTGAAACCAGTGGATCACTCAACACAATCGCCGCATCGCTGATGAAGATCGCCAATGATATACGTTTTCTTGGAAGGTATATGCATCTAAATCTATATGATCTTGGTGATTAGATGTGGTCTTTGGTAAACTTGTCCTTATGGTTTAACATGATTTCATATAGTGGGCCAAGATGTGGTCTTGGTGAACTTGTTCTGCCTGAAAATGAGCCAGGAAGCAGCATTATGCCTGTATGAATGCAATCTTCCTTTCTTCTTCTTCTTCTGTCCTTTTCATTGGGTTTGATTCGAATGATTTTTAATCTCTCTCTTTATCTCTCTCTCTCAGGGGAAGGTAAATCCCACACAGTGTGAGGCCTTGACTATGGTTTGTGCTCAGGTTATGGGAAACCATGTAGCTGTGACAGTTGGTGGATCAAATGGTCATTTCGAATTGAATGTATTCAAGCCGGTGATCGCAAGCGCTCTCTTGCATGTACGTTAATGTCTTTCCTTTGTGGAGCTACTTCTTTGATTCTTTGTTATACCAATCTTAACTATTAGATATCGCGTGTTTGATAGTCCATCAGATTGATAGCAGATGCTTCAGCTTCGTTTGAGAAAAACTGTGTGAGGGGCATTGAGGCCAACAGAGAAAGGATCTCAAAGCTATTGCACGAGGTAGGTTTCTTCTCTTTTTATTTGCTGCTCTTAAAAGTATCCATGGTATCGGTGTCGGTCCAATGTTTATGAATGCCACGTGCGAAATTTTAAAAATGTGTTCTTTTAAACAAGTGGTTGTTTTATTTGCCTATGCTATGGACTGGTCTTGATGGTGTGATAATGATCTCTGACGACTGATTTTTTGTTTTATGTATTTCTTCTCTATAGTCTCTTATGCTTGTGACATCATTAAATCCAGTAAGTCTCCAAATATTTTTTTTAACTCTGCTTTTACAAATGAGTTTACGGTCGATGCTAAGTTTTCGAATCCTTGACTCGTTTACCAGAAAATCGGCTATGACAATGCTGCAGCAGTTGCTAAGAAAGCTCACAAAGAAGGATGTACCTTGAAGGTAACAAAAAACAAACTCTTTATGCTTCGTCAAGAAATTAAACGGACTTAAGAAGAATTGAAATTGATTTGCAATTGAAACGGAGTTTTAAAATTTATTTTACAGGATGCGGCTCTGAATTTATGTGTTCTTACTTCGGAAGAGTTTGATACTCTTGTTGTTCCTGAGAAGATGATCGGTCCCTCCGATTGATGTTGTTGTTTTTTGGAGCCAAAGCTTCAATTACCACGCGATATGCGAGTTTTTCATCAACTTTTGTTTATTCTTTTGTAATAATTTGTTGCATGTGATCTTGTGTTTTGAATATGTTTTAGAGTCATGTTTATAGACTTCTAGTATAGTATATATATATATATATATTTTTAATAAGTTTGTCATAGACATAAGTATAATATATGTGTATGAAAATGTGAATGTTGTTGTTCGGGATAAATAATATACTTTGAATTTTTTTTTATTTCGGTCAACAAAAAAAATCATTTACTTAAATATTCGAAACATATGTCTCTTTTAGAGCCGAAAGTGCGAATCAACCAACACATTGCGGCATTGGCTACGAGTGGAATAAAGAAAAATGAAGTATGCGATTCTCCATTGTTGATTATTACAACTTGTGAATGAGAGAGAGCACATGAAGTTAGTTCATCAAAACCTCTCTCTCTTCGTCCCATGATAGAAGCTTCAACACAGACCATCTAATTAATTCATGGTTATGCCCCTACGGATATAGTATGGGCCATATTAAACAAAGCCCAAAACTTAGTATTGATAAATTAATAGATCTGGGAAGCCTAAAAATGAGTTTTCGCCTGACCTTCTTCTCCACGCGCAACCTAACGCGTGATATGTCACGCGCTCAACCTATTGTGGAGGAGGCGCGCGTGGGGGTTATCGCAGGCGCCACTTGTACGCAGAAAGATAAAAATCATTATTAATTTAGAAAACGATTTAAAGTCCAATGTATCTGTTCTCTACACTTTTCCGTTTTTTATTGGATTTGTTTCCACTTTCCACTCTTTTTATTTATTTTCTATCTCAATCAATGGTTGGTTCAATGCATCTTTCCTTTTTCAGTCTTTTTAAAAAAAAATTATTATTATTGTCTTTCTTAATAGGAATATGACGAGTTTTTAGCTCATCATCTTAAACCAAAATCATTTTGTTTCCCTTATAAAAAAAATGTATTGTTAGTTCATCATCTTGGACCAACTTTTGTGTGTATGGCCAAATTTTTTAAAATTTATGGATTTTTAGTGTCATTTATTTATTTATTCGTGGCATGTGGCTTAATATAATACATAAAATTTTTAGAAACATTGCATTTGAACATTGAAACTTTGAAATATACGAGACCGAATTAAAAAATAATTGAACGTACATCTTGAGATGGACCCTTACGGCCTATGGACGTTTGAAGCATGGGAGCCTCCAATTATATACCGACATGTCACCAATGATTCCCACGTGTGGACTGAGCTTGACTCACTATAGTCCACGTCATCTTACGCACGTGCCATCACTCTCTCTCTCCGTGACGCTTTTTTCTCCTTTCTTTCTTTCCCTCTCTCTCTCTCCTCCCAAAGTTTCACTGTCGTCGTCTCTTTTTCCATGAAAGCTTCCTTAAACTGTGAGATCTCTGACTCTGAGAGAGAGCTTCCCATTTCTTTCAAGGTTTGTGTATGTCTTCTTCTTCCTTCTTCTCGCTTTCCTCATTATATTATGCTTCGAATCTCTTTAGCTTTAGTTGAAAACGTTAATGGTGGATTGATTTTCCCTGGTTTTGTTAGCATTTCATCTGATCGATCTGTGTGGTGACTTGGTTTAAGTTTCTCAGATCGAAACGAGGAATTAGATTCGTTTGTTAGATCCGATTTCTGTAGCTTGGATGGGTTGATTCGCTCCAAAAGAATGAGATCGTTTGGTGAGTGTTATCGGAAAAAAACTGAGTGATGATGTTTATTTTGGAGCAGGTGAAGAGAGGTCGAAGCTCGGAAAAATGGAGTGTGATTGTTTTGAGACACATGTGAATCAAGATGATCTCTTAGTGAAATATCAATACATCTCCGATGCTTTGATTGCTCTTGCATACTTCTCAATCCCACTCGAGCTTATATATTTCGTGCAGAAATCTGCCTTCTTCCCATACAAATGGGTGCTTATGCAGTTTGGAGCCTTTATCATCCTCTGTGGAGCTACTCATTTCATCAACCTGTGGATGTTTTTCATGCACTCCAAAGCCGTTGCCATCGTGATGACCATCGCCAAAGTCTCCTGCGCGATTGTGTCGTGTGCAACTGCATTGATGTTGGTTCACATTATCCCTGATCTTTTGAGTGTCAAGAACCGGGAATTGTTTCTCAAGAAGAAAGCTGACGAGCTAGACAGAGAAATGGGTCTTATTCTAACCCAAGAAGAGACTGGGAGGCATGTAAGGATGCTTACTCATGAAATCAGAAGCACCCTTGATAGGCATACTATCCTAAGAACCACTCTCGTCGAGCTCGGTAAAACTCTTTGCCTCGAGGAATGCGCCTTGTGGATGCCTTCACAGAGTGGTCTGTATTTGCAGCTTTCTCATACTTTGAGCCACAAAATACAAGTTGGAAGCAGTGTGCCGATAAATCTGCCAATTATTAACGAACTCTTCAATAGCGCTCAAGCAATGCACATACCTCATACATGTCCTTTGGCTAAGATTGGGCCTCCAGTTGGGAGATATACGCCTCCCGAGGTTGTGTCTGTCCGTGTGCCTCTTCTACATCTCTCAAATTTCCAAGGCAGTGACTGGTCTGATCTCTCTGGCAAAGGTTACGCGATCATGGTCCTCATTCTCCCCACAGATGGTGCAAGAAAATGGAGAGACCATGAGTTAGAACTTGTCGAAGTCGTGGCGGATCAGGTCCATATCTCTTTTTCTTCTTGTGTGGCAAATTGCATTTCCAGGCCTTGATTTTTGTATTTTGTCCCCTGGCTTTCACTTCATTCATTCAGGTGGCTGTAGCTCTCTCACACGCTGCAATTCTGGAGGAATCCATGCACGCTCGTGACCAGCTTATGGAGCAGAATTTTGCTTTAGATAAGGCTCGTCAAGAGGCAGAGATGGCAGTACATGCTCGAAATGATTTCCTAGCTGTCATGAACCACGAGATGAGAACACCGATGCATGCCATCATCTCTCTGTCTTCTCTCCTCCTTGAGACTGAGCTATCTCCAGAGCAGAGAGTTATGATCGAAACAATTCTGAAAAGTAGCAATCTTGTGGCTACACTCATCAGCGACGTTCTGGATCTATCGAGATTGGAAGATGGGAGCTTACTTTTGGAAAATGAACCATTCAGTCTCCAATCCATCTTTGAAGAGGTAACTAACTAACTAAACACTCCACATTAACCCCCAGAAAAGTTGAAAATACTAAGTGGAATCTGCAGGTCATCTCTCTGATAAAGCCAATCGCATCGGTGAAGAAACTATCGACGAATCTGATTCTATCTGCAGACTTACCTGCTTATGCTATAGGTGATGAGAAACGTCTGATGCAAACTATTCTCAACATCATGGGGAATGCAGTGAAATTCACCAAGGAAGGCCACATCTCCATAATAGCTTCAATCATGAAACCCGAGTCCTTACGAGAATTACCATCTCCAGAATTCTATCCAGTTCCAAGTGACAGTCACTTCTACCTATGCGTGCAGGTTAATCCCAATCTGCATTATTAAACAAAAACAAAATTTAGCTTTTTATTAGTCTTGTTCTAAATTTAGATTATGATCTTGGTGGTGCAGGTCAAGGACACAGGGTGTGGGATTCACACGCAAGACATTCCTTTTCTCTTCACCAAATTTGTACAGCCTCGGACTGGAGCTCAGAGGAACCATTCCGGTGCAGGACTCGGTCTAGCTCTCTCCAAACGGTAACCATCCAAAAGTATATATATAAATTTTAATCATATGGTTTCACAAATAGCTAAAAGGTTGAGTTTAGGTTCGTTGGGCTAATGGGAGGATACATATGGATAGAAAGCGAAGGCCTAGAGAAAGGCTGCACCGCTTCGTTCATCATCAGGCTCGGTATTTGCAGCGGTCCGAGCAGTAGCAGCGGTTCGATGGCGCTACGTCTTGCAGCTAAATCACAAACCAGAGCTTGGAACTGGTGATGTAAAACATTACACGGATGGAAACAAATGTTGTGACTTATATTGAGGAGACATTCTTTAACTAGACAGCAAGAGAAAGGAGAAAGTCGTGTTATTTATATACATTACCCACCGGACGGTCTGATCTAACTTGTTGGGTTTTGTTGGATGTAATTTGTAAATAATTTTACTATATTATACCGGGAGGTGTATCTTTTTACCGACTTTTATTAAATTATATATATATATATATATATATATATACTAATATTAATATAGGATCCGCGTAATACGCAGATTTTTAATTTAATTATGACTTATTTATAAATGATAAAAACAAAGTAAGATATCCGTCGTGTGGAATCGATTAAATTTAATAAAGATAAATTTTATGAAAACATAAGAAATATATGTTAAAGTTTGTTGATGTAAATATTTAGATTTTGATAGGTTACTCGCACACTTATTTTGGATGTTGATTAGTAACTTTATTTCAAACTGGATTTCAACTCCATGTATTTCATCTCGCAATACAACTCATCTACTTTTTCCATCATATTAAAACTAATTTTTTATTTCATGCATTCTTTATCAATCAGTAATATCCAAAATTTTCATATCAAAACAATATATGCAAATATATGTCTATATATGTCATTAGTATTAAACAAATAGTAAAAAAAAAATATCTTAGCAAAACATTTTTTAAATAATGTCCTTTTGATTTAGGCTTTTTAATAATGTCTTATTTTCCTTTTTTTAGTCTTTTATTCTTTTTAATAATGTCTTAGCAAAACCCCCATAATTTTTCAAAGTGTATATGCAAATTCCAAACACAATTGGAAGTTATGTTATTTTTGCGTTTAACATTTACAATTAGCTACTGATCAGTTTTGTAAAAGATATTGTGATTTTATTTGAAAAGAATACACAATAGTCCGAATATTAAACACAAAAATAAATCAAACTTCGACAAAATTCATATATCACAATGTATAATACCTGTCAATATCAAAAAAATCACCAAATAAGTGATGAAACCATTGGCATTTACACCTATAGACATTTTCACTTTTTTGTTTCTTTCTTTTTGATGGAATGCTTTACATATGTACACAATCATCTAACAACAGTATATAGAGATTTTTTTTTATTCTAAAAATAGAAAAATATAATGTAAAACTGCCTATAAAAACTAGCAAAATATTAAGACATAGACCCGAACATCTTGGTTAAAAAAGCCTACAAATCAGTTAGAAAATGAAGAAAAATTAAAAATTTGATGGACCACATATTTTTTCTCCATTATTTTCTATTTCTAGTTAATTTTAATTTGCATTTCTCTAAATTTTCACAAATACTATATGAAAATATTAGGTGATGTTAAAACAACAAAATCCATTTGACATTTTTATTAGTGATGGTGTGGATAATGATTGTTAGCGGCTAATTTCTGCAATTTAGGTACTCGTATAATCCTAGTGTAACATATGGACCCGACTCCATATAAAATCTCACGAAAAGCGATCTCCTTTACCAATCTATCAGACGAGGTTTCATAAGAGCATCCGCACATCATTTCACCGGTTTGATTTGGATTCTTGGTGTAATTTGATGAATAATAATAATAATTAAATCATATCCCAATCAATTTTAGATTCTGAAAGTTAAAAATTACTATGTTGACACAAATTAAACTTTCATTTGAAAATTAAATATATGAGATCGACCAGACATTTAATCTCAAAATATAAAATTTTATGTCATGTAATTAAATGGATGATGATGTGTCATCAATATTTCTTTTAATTGGCACATATATGATATGAAATTATTAGTTGATATTTTTGTTGTTGTTGTTGTGATAGCTGATATTTACAGTACAAAATCATTTACAATTTTATTATTGATGGATGATAATAATGAATAATATTTTTATATGTAGGATTTATCGGGTCTACATCTTTCTGCAACCATAACATTTGTAAACTGTTTTTGAGCGTACATTTTCACATATATTGGTGCGATAAACAACAAAAGAGCATGTAACCGTACAAAATTATTAGCTGATATTTTTGTTGTTGTTGTTGTGATAGCTGATATTTACAGTATAAAATCATTTACAATTTTATTATTGATGGATGATAATAATGAATAATATTGTTATATGTAGGATTTATTGGGTCTACATCTTTCTGCAACCATAACATTTGTAAACTGCTTCTGAGCGTACATTTTCACATATATTGGTGCGATAAACAACAAAAAAGCATGTAACCGTAACTTTTTATTATTGATGGATGATATATAATAATGAAATATATTGTTGCATGTAAGATTTTCACCTATTTGCAACCGTAACATACACATCTTGATTCTCTGGCGCCTGATTTCGTTGGTCTAGATGAACATGAACCATAAGTATAAACACCAGCAAGCTTGCAATCTTGATCGCATGTGTTAAAAGGCATCGCTTTAGAACAAGGACCAGGCCTCTTGTATGCGATTCGGTTTTCTTTACATGGCAACTGAGTATTTCCTCTTGATATTCCTGCTGCATTGTTGATCGAAATATAAAAAACATTAAAAAGTTGATTAAAAATGCATATGTTTGTTTTAATTACATGTTTATAAAAACACTTATTTATATATATATATAATTCACAAATTATTTGGATTTTGATTGAGTAATTTTTATGTTACAAGTTAAAAATGTATATATTTTGAAGAAAAAAATCTTGAAAAAACAGAACATTTTTTGTTTAATAAATTAATTTTTCAAAGTGTTTATGCAAATTTCCAAACACAAATGGAAGTTTTGTTATTTTTGCGTTTAGCATTTAGAATTAGCTAGTGAGGTTTGTAATAGATATTGTGATTTTATTTGAAAAGAATACACAATAGTCCGAATATTAAACACAAAAATAAATCAGACTTCGACAAAATTCATATATCACAATGTATAATACCTGTCAATATCAAGAAAAGCACCATATAAGTGATGAAACCATTGGCATTTACACCTATAGACATTTTCACTTTTTTGTTTCTTTCCTTTTGATGAAATGCTTTACATATGTACACTATCATCTAACTGTTGTATATAGAGATTTTTTTCTTTCTAAAAATAGAAAAATATAATGTAGTACATAAAACTGCCTATAAAAATTAGCAAAATATTAGGACATAGACCCGAACTTCTTGGTTAAAAATACCTACAAATCAGTTAGAAAATGAAGAAAAATTAGAAATTTGATGAACCACATATTTTTTCTCCATTATTTCCTATTTCTAATTAATTTTAATTCGCATTTCTCTAAATTTTCACAAATACTATATGAAAATATTAGGTGATGTTAAAACAACAAAATCCATTTGACATTTTAATTAGTGATGGTGTGGATAATGATTGTTAGCGGCTATTTTCTGCAATTTAGGTACTCGTTAATCCTAGTGTAACATATGGAACCGACTCCATATAAAATCTCACGAAAAGTGATCTCCTTTACCAATCTATCAGGCGAGGTTTCATAAGAGCATCCGCACATCATTTCACCGGTTTGATTTGGATTCTTGGTGTAATTTGATGAATAATAATAATTAAATCATATCCCAATCAATTTTAGATTCTGGAAGTGAAATATTACTATGTTGACACAAATTTAAACGTGCAACCAATTAAGTCTCTTCCCTCCAACATCTAATTAACACTTGTCTTATAATCTTAAGATATTTCTATTATTGTTTTTCTATCTATAAAAGACCATTTATTGAGACCAAATTTTAAAGAACCAAACAACCCAAGAACAAAAGCTTTTAACAATGGCATCTACATTCGCCACCGCTTCCGTACTCCTCCTCGCACTGGTGGTGGTTGTGGCTACTGCCGATTACTACGTGCCACCACAACCTTACGTTCCTAAACCGGTGACTAAACCACCTACCTCCTACACATCAGTACCGGTTAAGACTCCATACTTGCCGAAACCAAACCCTGACATCGCCATCGAAGGTCTCATCTTGTGCAAATCTGGCTACAAAACCTATCCTATCCAAGGTGCAGTTACATATTCGATTTCATATTTTCCATACATTTCATTACATCTTACAAAAATAAAATGTAAACCAAATAACTCACTTTGTGGAGCAATAACTTTTTTTGGAAAAAACTGAGTATTTTTCTCAAATTTGAGTCGTTAAAAAACTATGATGAGTCGTTTGTTGTTGATAATAATTTTATTTAATGTATCTTTAAATACACATTTTAACCAATGGTGGTTTAGTGGATTCACCATGTTGTTCGGTCTGAGACCGAAGTTCGAGTCTTTCTACTACTATTTCAATTATGGTTGTCTTTGTGAAAGACACGTTTTACTTTGAACTCTGGAATTTGGGTGTCCAAAAATAAATTAAACTTTGTGAATTATTGTCAGAAATTTTTGTAACGTGTCTCCAAAATATTCTATAATATTGTACCATTCCAAGCTCTCTCTTTTGGGGCTCATAGCTTACTCTAGCGCGGACTGAGCCAAACCGTTGATGTACTTGACAGGGGCCAAGGTTAAGGTTGTATGTCCTATCGTGGACTCATACGGAAAGCTAGTGGCTAAGGTTACAATCTCCAGCTACCCAACGGACTTGAAGGGATACTTCTACTTCATCACGTACGGACTCTCCAACAAGGTGAAGAACTTCAATGGCTGCAAAGTGAAGCTTGAGAGCTCTCCGGTTTCCTCGTGTAAGACTCCGACCAATGTCAACAAAGGTGTCACCGGAGCTCCACTCTCTCCCGACAACTGCAAGTTCCTTAGCCACGACAACTTTAACCTCTACACCCTTGAACCTTTCTATTTCTCTAGCCCCGTGGCTCCCAAACCGGTTTACTAGGGATTACAATCAACCATTAGATCGCGGCTTATGTTTCTATTGATTGTTTGCTTTTGCTCTATCTATTTTCATTCTTTGATTCTTGGCCATGTTTTGCCATTTTGAATAAAATACATTAATAAAACCTTAGTTTCCTAATAAGAATAAGATGTCAACGAGAAAAGAGAATATAATTATACTTTGATATGATTATTTCACATCTATTAAAAACCTCTCATCGTCTAATTTAGAAACATCGAAGTTTAAAACGCTAAATAAGAGGTTTTATACTGAAGTCATTATGACTACAACCTCTTTCAATAGATACTCGGTTAATTAATAAATTTTATAAGATAATATTCGGAAATCGATGAGATCGACCATATCATATCAAGACTATGAAAATAATAAAAAATCAAGAAAGATCTAGAAAAATTCAGAAAAATATTCAAAAATAGAAAATTCACCATTATTTCTAATATAATATTTCCATATTAGTTTAAAAAATTATGTTATTCAATCCATATATAAGTTTATGCACCTTGTAATTTCATTCTTATGAGAATCTATTCTAAATTCTTCCTAAACATTTTTGTGTTCTGACTCTAATCAATTTATGATGATATCAGAGCATTCGATCCTAATTCTAGTGGATCGGAGTCACAAATCTTTATTCTTCTTCTCGCAATCGCGATATTTTATTCTTCTTACAATCGTAAGCTTTTGATTTTCTTCTTGTCCTCGTGAACTGTGTTCTATCTTACTATATATCTCTTGATTTCGTAAAAAAAAAAAAAAAAAAAATTTTGATCATCTCTTACAAAGAGACTTGATGACTTGTAAAAGTCAATACATTGATGGCCACAACGTGGTTATGATTTTTGAACATGAATCGATGGATAGATTCGTTTAAATTTGATGTTTTTCTCTCCATAAGTAACATTCCTTTTTATTTGGCTTTTTGCCTCTCCGAGTTGTTTTTCTACTTCGCAATCGCGAACTACTTCTGGATCTCGCAATCACGAATTTTGTACCATTACTACTTGAAGAACCCTACGACTGGGTATAAACGTCGTTGACCCTACGTCTGGGTATAAACCCCGATGATAATTCGACGGCCAAATGTTTCAGCCTATTTGACCCTATGATCGGGTATAATGTCGATTGATGATCTGGTGACATGGTATATTGTCGATATTTTGAAAACTTGTCCAATCTCACACGTGTTACTACGTATGAGCTTGTTGGAGGGTATTGGAAGATCGATGAGATCGACCATATCAAGACTATGAAAATAATGAAAAATCAAGAAAAATCTAGAGAGATCCAGAAGAATATCCAAGAATAGAAAATTCACCATTATCTCTAATATAATATTTCCATATTAGTTTTAAAAATTAGGTTATTCAATCCCTATATAATTTTATGCATCTTATAACTTCATTCTTATGAAAGTCTATTCTAAATTCTTCTTAAACACTTTTGTGTTTTTACTCTCATCAATTTATGAGATTAAAAAAATGCAGTTATGAATAGACCATCTAAAAATTAACATATCACGTATAAAGAGGTATCATAATTAATAATTATATAAATTTACGTAAATATAGATTAATTACATAAATATGATTTATTCTATTGTTGCTTTGTTTCAAATTGAAATGTAACTCTCTCTCTTTTTGTATCAACATTTTTTTGTTTGAACTATACCAACAAAATCTTCATTCATTTTCTAAAAGTAAAATGATTTTTAAATTTTAATTTCTCTTGCTGTACAAAATATCATAGTCTGTTAATTTATAAATTTAGCTTATACTTAATAACAGCCATCATTAATTGGGACCTATTGGAAATAAGATTATTGAAATTTGAGTTAAAATATTAGAATTAGCGGAAAAATGTATAGTACGTACATATTATTCTAAGATTTCCCCTTGTTCCTTATGATCCATTAAAAATATGACTATTTAAATCCGGATGATACAACAATACCATTATACATTAGCATAAACTATTATGCTATACATGATCGATTGCGAGTAGTTTCATAAAAACCATGCCCTTCCTCTAACTTTTCTCTGTTAGATCTCAAACAGATAATTAAGTACAACTGGATTACCATGAGTAAATTAATAAGAAAAAAAAATATATATATATATATATATATATATATGGTATTGTTGTATGGTATAAGAGACTCACTTAATCGTGGAGAAAAATTGAAACTAAATATACAACGCTAATGATTTTAAAATAAAATAAAAAGTAGCTGCACGTCCTCTAATATGCATCAAAATTAGACACTTTTGGGTGCATAATAATGCAATGATTAGGATCATGAGCTAAAACGTGCGCCCAAGTCACGTCCCTTATTCTCACATATAATTTTGGGTTTATTAACCTTATCGCTAAAACCCTATATAACTCTCATCGTACAACTTTCATTCATCAACAAAACACATTTATGCAACTATAATACACTTGAAATTGAATAAAGCTCATATAGTTAAGAAAAAAAATAGAAATGCGTCTAAAATATTTCTTCGTTCCTTGCATGCTGCTTCTCTCGTCGCTAGTCGCCGCCGGAGTAGCCACAATCACCGACGGAGAGCTGCTTTCTTCGATGATCGGAGTTCAAGGTCTTATCTACTGTAAACAAGGATCTAAGCTTACCCCTATCCAAGGTAAATTTCATCATATATATCCTGTAATTTATGATATTATAGTGATAAATGCGACTATATAAATGAAAAAGACAAAATGATATATGTTCATATATATTTATATATATATACACTGACATTATATTGGCTAATTTGAGGAAATTTTAACGATACATTACCAGAATATGTAAATCAAATCAATTTAGCGCTTTCGAAAACAAAAATTAGCCATACTCTTCTTTTTTTTTGATGAATTTATGGTCACGAGTGAAATTAAAAACCATAATTCTCTTCATTATTTTTAGGTCATCTTCAATTTTTTAAACTTTTAACGTATATTTGATGTGATAATTTTTCTTTATAGAAGTTAATTAGGGACTCCAATATACAGACATATTAAAAAAAATGTAGTTGTTTTCACTTTTAAATCAGAGCTATATTTCAATGCATAAGTTACACCTAGTTTATTTTGGATAAATTTTAAAAATTCTGAACCTTCGGTCTATAATCTTTCATGGATACGATAATATCATGTTTAAAACGAAAATTTAACATTTTCAAATGGAGTTGAACTAGTGATTTTGAGTATTCACTCACCACCCACTTGGTAGCAGTTACATTTTAACATGGTTTTGATATTAATATTGACACACGTGGACAGGTGCGGTGGCAAGGGTGACATGTGAGACGGCGGACGAATATGGTTACGAGGCGGAGGACGTGACGGTGCTTAGCCAAGCGACGGATGCAAAGGGTTATTTCCTAGCAACCCTTTCTCCGTCGGAGGTGAAGGATTATAAGAAAGTGAATATCAAAGAATGCAGAGCGTTTCTTGAGCTTTCTCCAGCTGACACGTGTTCTTTTCCGACTGAGATCAACCGTGGAATCAGCGGAGCCATTCTCCAAAAATATCGTCTCCTTGAAAACAAGCTTAAGATGAAGCTCTTCACCGTTGGCCCTTTCGTCTTCTCGCCGGAGGAAACTCAGGACAAGTCTATCCCCAATGGCTACTAAAATTTAACAATCTTGTTTTTCTAATTTCTTAATGGACCATCATAATAATTTACTTATAATTTGATGACGATTTTCGGTGATTAGTGACTTCAATATAAAAATATCGATCAGAAATTAACATTTTGAATTTTTTTTCTTCAAAATTAATCGCTAAATCAACCACAACAGGCGAATATAAATTTGTCTTTGTCATCGAAAATTTTCTTGTTACAACCTGCCTATAGTGTTTATACAACACATAGATACCTCCATTAATGTATTTTCCAATAGCCAATATATCCAATTATTACACTTTGGACAAATGCTTCATATATTTATAATATTTTATTATGTTTCAACACGTAAATCTATCTTCAAGCAGTCGATTGATTGTTTCACGAACCCTCGAAATTTAATAATTGATTGAACATGCAAAGATAGAGATAGAGATTTGCACATAGAGATTGTTTACCAGTTCACGCCTCGGTGTGAAGTCGCTACGTCTGAGGCTTGACGACACAAGCAAATAATCCACTAGAATAGAAAGAATACACCAAAATCTAGTTCAAAAGAACTCAACAACGCATTAAAGACTCTCGCTAGATCTCTCTTCTCTCTTTCTCTCTCTTAGACCTAAAATCCTAGATCTTGTCGAACAAAACGTCTCTCTCACGTTTTTGTTCTCTTCTAATCGATTAGGTTAACTTGACAAACTCTCCTATTTCTCGTATATATATCAGAAGTTGGTACATTCTAAGTTGACCATATCTAATAACCACACCGATTATCTCCAATCAGCTCATGTACTAATAGAACGAAATCAAACACAATTTATTCTAACAACTAGCTGTGACATGTTATCAGGAATCAACATTTTTTTTCCCAGTGAATAGTGATTATTACTCCATAATTTGAAGTAGCAATAGGGCGAGAAAAACAAAACTAAATAAAATAATTAATAAACACAACTCGAAACTTGCCTTAAATATGCAATATGAAGAAGGGCACATGCTTTATCCGCGTAATTCGAACTAGTGCTAGTGGGGTTTGCTTAAGTAAATACAATAATAATAAACGAAATTTGATTGATTAAAATATACACTTTATACAAATTATCTTATATATACACTTGACATTTATAAAAGTCGTTTAAATTTTCTTGAGTTACGCAAACGGTCCAACTCCATTGGCATTGCATGGGTTTCTTCACGCGTTGTATTTTCGTATCAACGAGACAACGAAAACATCGCCGTTTTAAGACACTTTTTCTCTTTCAACAAAACCCTTGGAACCAAACTTGAGAGTTGAGATAATTGAGACACGGTTTAATGAGAAGTCAATGTCCTACCAAATTTAGTTCCCTTCCCTATTTTTACATTTATCCAAACATTAAAATTAATAAAACTTTTTTTTGGATAAACCGTGAAATTATGAAAGTTCCGAATTTTTGGCTCATAATCTTTTTTTTTTGTCCGAAAATAACTTTTAGTATATTCCTTTCGAGAATATTCTTTTCCTAATTACACTCGAATTAAAATTTTCATCTAAAAAAAAAAACACCAGATCAAATTAAAGCCACTTGGTTAATAAAACTTTTGTTTCGTTGATCTATAATTATAATTGATTAGTGGTTGAAAATTACAGCCGTTCGATAAGCATTTAATGGTTGAAAATTATTTTAATATTAGTCTGGTTTTGTCACAAAATTTCACTTAATAAACAAAAATATAACTAGAATTCAGATTATACTAAAAACTAAAATTATTTTCGAACTTTAATGATGATTAAGATTTAGCTAGGAAGATATATATCACAATTTCACATTATTCCCTCTATTGCTGTTCTGGGAGACAAAAAATAATTTTCAAGACATTAAAAGAAAAATCAAAGTTAGTAGACATTATTGTTTCATTAATTGTTTGCCATCAAAGAGCCCTCCTAAGTCCAAACAATTAGAATTTATAACATGTTAATAATTTTAATTCATATTGTGTGACGAAACATATCATTATGTATACAAACATATCCAAATACGTATCTCTTGGCTGTCCTCTTAAGAGGCTTAACTTAAAAGACAAAATTGTGCCCAACCAATTTTAATGCAGCATGATTACCTAATTCATCAATAATTGGATTTTTTTTCTATCAACTAAACATTTTTTCCAATTATTTTGCGAAAATGTAGAATCGAATTCCTATATTCAAGGATCTGTTCTCGACCCTTTTGCGAAAAAATGGAATCGAGCACATATATTTAAACATCTGTAGAGGTGGCAACCGCCACTTGCACCAGTGGATCCGAGCCAATTATTAGATTTATTACGGCTATTATTTCTTACAACTATATATAAAAATAAGTATACACTCTCGTTTTCTTGGCAACTAAATAAATGTACATTTTGTTTGAGCAATCGAAGTTTATACTTTTGAATCCAAAATGTTGTCAAGTATGTCATTCCATCCGAATTTATTCATCTTATTTACTCTCACATGCATGGAAACTTCCTAGTATACAGTTTTTAAACGAAATTTATTTGCAATGGTCTATAATGTCAAGATCTTGACTTTTTGTTTGTGTAATGTGCTGTTTTACCAAAATGTTATATATATAATCTAAAATTTTCTTCAAATGCCTAACGTTGGTTGACAATTTTAATATACGAAAACCTCCCTAATTATTATACAAATTCAAATTGCGATAGCAGAAGTTGGTCAAATATTGACTTTTTCAAGCAAAATCATAAAACCAAAAAAATAAAACTAAAACTCAATTAACCTTCAACTTAAACACTCGTTTATAATTGTCAATGATGGAGTTTACTCCTTACTTACGGTTATTTTATATCTATAATATATAGTGAGAGACAGATTTATACGTGTGAATATTATAACAATATGGTATATATGTTTGAACTTTGTGACACCGTCACAATTATATATGTACACACACATTATTATTGACTTGAACTTGTATATTTTCAAATTCAACGTTCTCAAAAACCCTATAAATAATCAAACACAATTAACACAATTAATAAGCTCTAAACAAAAAAATCAAAGATGTCTCAAATACTCATTTTCTTGGTCACCCTTAGCTTCCTCTCTTTATTATCATCTCCTTCTCTCGCCGCCGAACTTCCGGCCACCGGAAATGCCACGTCACCGACAAATGTATGTCGATTCGCGCCGGATCCATCTTATTGTAGATCGGTTCTCCCAAACCAGCCCGGAGATATTTACTCCTACGGCCGTTTCTCTCTCCGACGGTCCCTATCACGTGCCACACGGTTCATATCGCTGATCGACGTTCAACTAAACCGGAAAGGCAAAGTGGCTGCTAAAGCCACCGTACGAGCACTCGAAGACTGCAAATTCCTAGCCAGCCTGACTATGGACTTCATCCTTAGTAGCTCACGGACCGTCGATGCCACCAAAACGCTGTCGCTTTCTAGGGCCGAGGATGTTCATACTTTTCTAAGTGCTGCGATCACCAACGAACAGACTTGTCTTGAAGGACTTAAATCGACGGCGTCGGAAAATGGTTTCTCCGGTGATCTTTTCAACGATACAAAACTCTATGGGGTCTCTCTTGCCCTTTTTTCCAAAGGTATATATATATATATATTTTTTAAATTAAACATGCACGTAATCTCCTTGAATTTTAATTTAAATAGCACGTAATAATCTTCTATAATGTGGCACGAAATCTGCATTTAATTCGCATTTTATTTCTACAATTCTTACTTTCATGAATAGTTTTTTCGTATAATTGAATAGAAAACCATGACCCCATTTCTCTATAAAAACAAATATATATATAATATAAACTGTAAAATCAAAATTAATACGCATTTTTAGATGTATGTGTTATATAAACTGTAATATGTAATTATAAATTGGCATTTGACTTTGTAGGTTGGGTTCCAAGAAGGCAAAGATCGAGACCGATTTGGCAACCACAAGCGGGTTTCAAAAAGTTTTTCGGTTTCCGTAACGGTAGACTACCGTTAAATATGACGGAAAGGGCACGTGCCGTTTACAACACGGTGACTAGGAGAAAGCTTCTCCAAGCTGGAGGAGACGCCGTTCAGGTAAGCGACATCGTGACGGTGATCCAGAACGGAACGGGAGACTTCACGACCATAAACGAAGCCGTTGCAGCCGCGCCTAATAAAACTGACGGTACTAACGGTTATTTCTTGATATACGTAACGGCGGGATTATACGAGGAATACGTTGAGATTCCTAAGAACAAGAGGTATGTAATGATGATCGGTGACGGCATTAACCAAACGGTTATCACCGGAAACCGGAGCGTCGTTGATGGATGGACCACTTTCAATTCCGCCACATTTAGTAAGTTTATATTTACTCTCACAAAACATATACCAATTCTATATTTAATTTTTTTTTTTTTCCCTTTCTCAAAAACATAGTATTATACGTGCAAAAAGTAGAACATAGTATCCGGTTTAAAATTGGATGAATATAAATTAGTAGTCGAGTTTCGTCACCACAAATTAAAAAATTCTTGAAAATATGAAGACATGTGCACAAAACATGGCTTCTTCGTGCAAGTGCATGCAATAACCTTTCTTTTAGAGTCATTTTTCAATTATTTATCAATATTTAATGCACAATAATGTTTATTAGCAAAACATAAAAAAATAATTGCAAGTCCACTTTGCTTTTAGTATAACCTTTCCCATGCAATTAGAAGGCGACTTGGTCGGATGGTCCACGTCAATTCGTCGTGTCCTCAACTAACCTGATACCATAGTCCATTAAACTAAAGTATTTCTCAAATTTTTGTAATTTCCAAATGTTTTGTTTTATAGTTTTTTTTTAATCATAACCACCTCTAACGAACTAATTTCCTTTAATCTGATTTTTTAGATTTGTTTTACTAATGAATAATTAACTAACACTACATTTTGTTCACAAATCGCAGTTTTATCAGGTCCGAACTTCATTGGCGTTAATATAACAATCCGCAACACGGCAGGACCAACCAAAGGCCAAGCCGTCGCATTGAGAAGCGGTGGAGACTTCTCTGTTTTCTATAGTTGTAGTTTTGAAGCCTATCAAGATACCTTATACACGCATTCTCTCAGACAATTTTATCGTGAATGCGATGTATATGGTACAGTCGATTTTATATTCGGTAACGCTGCAGTGGTGTTACAAAACTGTAATCTATATCCACGTCAACCTCGTAAAGGTCAATCTAACGAGGTTACGGCTCAAGGTCGTACCGATCCGAACCAGAACACTGGAACAGCGATCCACGGTTGTACGATAAGACCGGCGGATGATTTGGCTACGAGCAATTATACAGTGAAGACTTATCTTGGTCGGCCGTGGAAGGAATATTCGAGAACCGTTGTTATGCAGACTTACATTGATGGTTTTCTTGAACCGACCGGTTGGAACGCATGGACCGGTGATTTCGCATTGACCACACTTTACTATGCGGAATATAATAATACCGGACCTGGTTCTAACACCACTAACCGAGTCACTTGGCCAGGTTATCACATCATTAACGCTACTGATGCTTCCAATTTCACGGTCAGCAATTTCCTTGTTGGTGAGGGTTGGATCGGACAAACCGGAGTGCCTTTCGTGGGTGGACTGATCGCTTAATTAACTCTATACTATGACATGTCACTATGTTAGTTAATTATATCATTTAATATCATTCATGTGCTCTTTAAAAAAAAATTAAATAATTGTGAATTCGGGTCATTTTAGTGGTGCCTGGTTCCATCCCACAGTGACTACGATTTGTCATAACAATTACTACTTGTTTAGATACATTATTTTGTTTTTTCCAATAAAACAGAAGTTTGCGGAAATAAACTTTCTTTCAGAGAAATTCAATCGAAAATTGTCAAATTTACATGAAAAAATATGAAACTTCATGTGTTTTTTCTTTGATGTTAGCGAAGCAATCCGCACGTATGTTATTACAATGGAGATTATAAATAATATCAGAAAAGGTTTAGCTATTGATATTCACAACCGAGTCATTTTCTTCGAAATTTAATATCGAGTAATTGAAGAATAAACATTGTTTTAGTTTTTGTTTCATTTAAATTTTACTGTTTTAATTTGAATAAGTCATTCTATTTTGTATGAGCACGTTAGCTTAGAGTTTGTTTCAGTAGTTGTTGAGTTTGTTTAGGCTCTTTGTTGTAAGGTCTATTTAAGGACCAATTTGATTTCAAATCTAATACACGAGCAGTATTCAGATCTTTCTCTGTTTCTTAAAAGCTTTCTGTATCTTTCAACAAATAACAAGTGGTATGCTTGTCACAAACCTGCTACTAGAGAGTAAGAGATGAGTGAGAAGGATACTTTGATCATTCCAAGGTTTGATGGAGATTATGAGCATTGGGCAATGCTCATGGAGAATTTGCTGAGATCAAAGGAATGGTGGGATCTCATAGAAACAGGGATTCCACGGCCAAAGAGAAACGTGATCATGACCGGTCCACAAAGAACGGAGATGGCGGAGAAGACTGCCAAGGATCATAAAGTGAAGAATTACTTGTTTGCATCCATAGACAAAACGATTCTAAAGACGATTATGGAATTCGATGAAGAGGAAGTATCAAAGAAATGACAGAGTGCAAAGCGCGCAGTTGCAGAGATTGCGCAGAGACTTTGAGGTGCTTGAGATGAAGATAGGAGAATCAATCACTGATTACTTCTCCAGAGTAATGGAAGTAGCCAACAATATGAGGAACTTGGGCGAAGATATGCCAGATTCTAAGGTGGTGGAGAAGATTCTGAGAATTATAGTTGAGAAGTTCACATATGTTGTCTGCGCTATTGAAGAGTCAAACGATATCAAATAGATGACAGTGGATGGGTTACAAAGCTCTCTTATGGTGCACGAGCAAAACCTGAGCAGATATGTGGGACAAGAGCATGCTCTGAAGGTAGAAGGACAATGGAAGTAACCGAGCGGTAGCAGAGATAGAGGAGGATATCCAACAAGAGGACGAGGACGAGAAGGATATCAAGGAAGAGGACGTGGGAACCTCAATAAAGAAACGGTGGAATGTTACAAATGTCACAAGATGGGACATTACAAGTCAGAGTGTCCAGATTGGAAAAAAGAGGCCAACTATGCAGAAATGGATGAAGATATGCTTCTCATGGCACATGTTGATATGATCAAAGATGAAAAGGAACATATCTGGTTCATATATTCTGCATAGTTGGCCTCTTTTTCCCAGTCTGGACACTCTGACTTGAAATGTCCCATGAAAAAGAGACCAACTATGTAGAAATTGTTTTTTAAAATTTGTTGGGTTTGTGGATAGTGATTATGCAGGAGATGTTGATGATCGAAAAAGCACATCAGGGTATGTCTTTATGCTTGGAGGAGGAGCAGTGTTATGGACATCAAAGAAACAACCTATTGTGACTTTGTCCACAACAGAAGCTGAGTTTGTTGCAGCCGCATATGGAGCATGTCAGACGGTGTGGTTAAGAAATATACTAGAAGAGATTGGTTCAGCTCAAGGAGAAGGTACTGTTCTGTGATAATAGTTATACTATTAAGTTGTCAAAAAATCTGGTGTTACATGGAAGGAGTAAGCATATTCATGTGAGATACCATTTTTTGCGTGAGCTGGTAAACAATGGAGTTATTCTGCTAAATTATTGTGCGACACAAAAACAATTGTCTGATATCATGACCAAAGCTGTCAAGCTTGAAGTGTTTGAAAAATTCAAAGGAAGAATGAGCATTTGTTGAGGAGACATTCCAATCTAGGGGAGGAATTGAAGAATAAACATTGTTTTAGATTCTGTTTCATTTAAGTTTGACTGTTTCAATTTGAATAAGTTCTTCTGTTTTGTAGGAGTCAGAACACGTTAACTTAGAGTCGTTTCAGTAGTTGTTAAGTTTGTTTAGGCTCTTTGACTAATTTGCTTTCAAATCTAATACACGAGCAGTATTTAGTTCTTTCTCTGTTTCTTAAAAGCTTTATGTATCTTTCAACAAATAACACTAATCACATTTAAAGAGGCTACACTAACAACAAATGAACATAATCTAAAGAGGCCCGTAACAAAACAACACCGTTGTTTCATACACTGGAGATCGAAAAGTAGACGCTCTCGTCGTGGTCCAGGACTAAGGGCCACGTGGGCTGACATTAATGCCACGTGTCGAGATTTCATGCGGTTTTGAAAAAATACAAACCCATTTTCGTTGCCCACCCGCTTATTTATTAAATGCTCAATAGCCTTTTCAAAGATAAAACCCGATTACCCGGAAATTTAGATCCGTTTTGGCTGGGTAGACCCGGATTAGAGCTGGGAATCTCCACTGTGACACCGACTAGATGGATCGGTTCTCTCTCACAAGCCTCCATCGGAAACCTCAACGGCGAAGATGCGGAGGAAGACGAAGAAGAAGAGGAGGAAGAGGAGCTTCCGGTTTCTACGTCTTCGACCGGTTTAACCGGAGCGTCTGGTTCTGTGGATTCGGGTCGGATCGACGGGTTAACGGGTTGAACCGGAGCTCTGCAAAGCGGGCAAGTGGATCTAGAACGGAACCAAGTATCGATGCAATCGACGTGAAAAGCGTGGCCACATTTGGGGAGAAGACGGCCTTCGTCGTCTTCCTCGAACTCCGACAAGCAAACAGAGCACTCCTCTAATGGCGATTGATGAGTCTTTGAGGAGTAAACGAAGATCGGAATCTTCTCGAGAACCGCCGGATCGAGAGGAGAAAGGGAGGATGAGATTGTCGGGTCTCGGGACGCGGAGAGAGAGCGGAGGTGAGCACGTATACGGCGGCGAATGCGACGGTTTTGACGACGGAATAACCATCTGGCGTAGCTGTGGAAACAGAGGATCATAATGACGGCGACGAAGAGGATGATTACGGAGGAGAGCATGATTTTGCCGTTGAGAGCGTAGCCTGAAGGAGAGTGGCTCACGCTCCCCCACATTGGTTTGCTGCTTTCTTCTCCGATTCCCATTAATGTTCGAGAGAGAGAGAGAGAGAGGAGAGAGAGAGTAAATGGTAATAAAAGGAAAGGGTTTTAGGCAGAGAAGGAAAGAGAGTGGGAAGTTTCGTAGGTGCTTATGTGTCTTGGGTTTTAGATCCCATTATTTATAGCAAAACTTCTAAAGTTTTTAAATCATTTGGTCCCCATTTTTATTTAGTTTTATTTTCTGCATACATTCATACATAATTTTCTATAACTAAAGTCAAAAATGGTATAGATATTTTCGGATATATCTTTTGTATTTTTAAAAAATATGCTTTGATTTTATGGAATCACTTGCATGTTTTCGAGAAATTGTTTTTTTTTTCTCTAATATTTTCTTTAGACTAAAACATTTAATTGTTGGTTATCTTTAGAAAGTTTCCTTTCCTAGGGTTGTACACATATACCGTTATACGTTCCCTATTCATTACCCAATTTATATCTATCTCGAAAATAGGTATCCGTAATTTTCAAGTCAGATAAATGGTATTATAATTTTATTATCTGCGAATAAAGGTCGGATATCGGATATCATTCTTTTTAAGCATCCATCTCATTATCCGTCCTATTACTCGATTTATTATCCAATCCGTAAATACTCGCATTTTATATCACTAATATTTGATAAATTCGATTATAAAGTAAATTATATGGTATATAGTATAGCATTTGAGTTGAAATTTTTCTTTTTTGACAATATATTTTCAAAAAACAAAACATGAACATAAAAATAGTTGAATGATCCTTGCGTCATGAAGTTTTTGTGTCACTGAATTGTCATTGATAATTTTAGAAATGATAGATTACAAGTTTTTTAAGCTTAAAGTTTGTAATTTATATTTTTTTGAACTATATATTGTCTATAAGAGTAATTTTTCTGTTTTTGTAATGATTTATTTATTTTTTGGTATATGAATTTACTAACCTTATACTTTGTAGATAAATTACATTGCAATCATGCGGATAAAGATAGCGGATCGGATATCCGATCCGGTGGGTCGACAATTTTTTTACTGATATTTTTGTAATGACTTATTTATTTTTTGGTACATATTTTCTTTTCAAATATTCGTTAGAATCGGATCGGAATAACGAATATTCTAAAATTTTAGGATTTCCGTCTCATATCAAGCCCTATCCTTTCCTATGTTTTTACTCTGCTAATTTCTCGTTTTTAATCAATGTATGAAAAATAACAAGGGATCGTATTACACCGTAAACATAATTATTTACTAATCGTTACAATTGGAAGTTGATGTGTCATAATTATTGTGAGTATATTGGAAAATAAAGTCCTTTTGGGTCAAAACAGAAAAGTGTTTGCCACTTTCTTCAAAAATCATAGAGATTGTCATATGATTAAAGAAAGTCTACAAATTCTTCGACCCACTTGTGTGACATCTCACTTCTCGGTCTAGTGATATGCCTGAAGAAAGAAACTCGACAAGTTCTTCAACCCACTTGTGACTTCTCAGTCTATTGAAAATTACGTGATTTGGTATTTTAATGGTATAATCAATCATAGTCTATTTTTATTTTATTTTTAGATATGGATGACAAAAACAATAATAACGCGATACATGCCATATTTATTAATAGATACGAACTAAAAAAAATTAATAACTAAATTAACAGACACAGAAGAATATCATTAAAGTGTGCTTGGCTGCTTGCTTAGATGCTAAGAGACTGTCTCAATCTTAGACCCTCATTTGCTTTGCTTTGATGGATCTTGAAACTTCTTTTCGTTGTTTTAGAAATAAATATTATTTTTCTTCCTTTTCTTTTTTTTGTTAAAGTATTTTCTTCCTTTTATATTTTCGTCAAATTTAGTTTTTTCTCTTTGGTTTGAGTCATTTTCAAAATATGGCTTTAAGACCATTTTTACACATCAGAACCTAATAAGTATTTTGTCGCGAAGAGGATGTAAATTGGTTTTCCGTTGGAATTTTCTAGTCTATTTTACAAATTGATAACGACCTTAATGCCATACGCCTTTTTCTGTCTTGTTTCTACTTTAAATAACATTGGTCTACAATATATAAAAAACAAATGACAATGGTCTTTAAAATATTTTAGAAAATAACATTGGTACATGGTATATTGTGATTTTCCCAAAAATCACAAGTCACGTGTATTAGAAAATAAACTCTACATAAAAACACTTCAGTTTATATTGACTTTGATCTAGGATTTTTACTACACCTTTTATCATCTTAAATTTAAATTGAAATGTGAAAACTTGCCCTAATTTGAGATGCTCCGGACACGAAGCATGAGGTAGCCTCTTCTCCCTTCAACGATAACAGCTCCGATCTACTCTAGTTTCCCCGACGAAGCACCTTCCCCAATTCTCACCTCTGCTCGTCTTCCGCGTTGACCGCCTCTCCAGCCATTGCCTCTCAGCAAGGGTCCGTCGGACTCACCCATATCTCATTTTGTCGTCTTCGTCATTTCTCTGATTTTTCTATGGTTCGCGATTGTCGACTTCACCCTTATGCTGCCGTGTACAGATCGAAACCTCAGTTCGGTCCCAGATCTTACCCATTGGATGGGTCAAGCTTCTCCCGACCAGATTCTCCATTAGCTTCTTGTTCTACTCCTCTCAGAAGACACATTCATCTGCTCTTTTAGATGTTTCTCTCGCTTCCTCTTGTATGGAAGAATATATTGCTCCTTCCTCCTCCTTGGATTTGAAGACTTGCACTTTGACAGGGTCCTCTCCCATGGCGAGATTGTCTCTCCAAACCTACTCCTTTATGGAGATTTTGCTACAACTTATTTTCTTAGGGATTACCTTTGTTCCCTCAACTCCTTACTCATGGCTCTTCGCTCCAACAACCGTGCCCTTCGAGCTGGAATCTCTCGTCGTTTTGCGTTTGAGTCACAATCTTAATTTGGCTTGGAACACACTCGGGTAATGACTTACGGTCTTGGATGGTTTATTGATGAAGGAAAGATTACTTTTGTAGTTGTAGGGACATAACCTGAGATTGCATATTCCCCTAGAATGTTGTTTGTGTTGTTGTTGCGACTTTCTCTTGTCGCAGCCGGTGCTTTTCGATCTTACCTCGTATTGAGGTCTTTACTAGCTTGTGTCTAGTTCCTATGGTTGCTTTTGTCTTTGTGCGGCTCCTTACTGCTATATGCAGGCTCTGTTCTCTGGTTTTTGGTACTATGAAGTTCTTTTCTTTTCCTTTGTGGCAGGATAAAAAAATGTTCTCGATATTGCTATTTTCTAGTGAATATGGATCGTTTGGGCATATATTGCCTTGATTTCTCCATTATGGAGTATGTTTTCCTCCCAATGTTTTCTTTTCCTTTGAAAGGTTTCGGTACAGGGAGTACTATGGCGAAGTTTACAGAAGTTTCGATTGTCACTATGTCTAAAGGCTCATCAAATCAGTGTTCCTCTGGGTTTGTAGCCAAAATCTTGATTGTTAATGTTTTACCAGTTGCAGTGTCAATCCTGGACTTTACATCACGTAGTGTATTCTTTGAATCTCATGGCGTCGTCTCTCTTCTTAGCAATAATGGCGTCGAGCTTTTCCACGATTTTAGTTGTTTAAATGTTAGGCTCGCATTTATCTATTTTCCCTATGATTTATGCTTTGCTTTTGTTGCAGTGTTTTTATTGCCCTTTGTGGCTCCGTTTTTATGGTTTGTAAACATTTTCTTTTTGATGGAAAGTAGTTAATGTATAAAAATTTTGTAAACAAAAAAAAATTAAATTGAAATGTTATACAATCAAATATTATTTCGCCCGAACACAACATGGGTCACAAATTTAGTTAAATAATAAATTAATATTTGCTCTTCTCTTATCAATATCCCTCGCCTTTTTTTCTTTCTTTTCATTTTCCCCTCTCTCACTCATATTCCTACTTTTCTTGCTTCTCAATGTACAACACCATTACAATTATAATAAATCTACAAAAAGTTAGTTTAGTGTTAATAAATTGGTCGAGTTTAATGAAATGTTATTTTAAATTGTATTTTGATGATGTACACAGTTGGTTTTTTTATCCACGGGTTTGCTCATACGGCGGCCGCAGAAATAGCGAATCAATGGGTGTTCAAAAGGTGTTGCCATGTTGGGTAAACTTATTTTGGATTATTATTGTTTAACCAATTACAATTAGAGAGATAAAGGTAGTTTTATGAACAGGATAAGATTGTCGATTGGTCAAAAACATTCCCCAAGTTGGGATAAAGTTTTATTTTCTTCCCCCCAGTCCATGTGATGTGCCGTGCGGCGAATCTAGAAATCTATCAAAATATCATATAACTTTACTTTTACCAATTTTTATATGTTGACCGTGATTGATAACCCTCTAAATATGGAAATAATAGAAAGATTTCATAATTTTGCAGTTTTTCTTTTAATTCATTTAACTTTGCAGTGAATCATAATTTATGTTAGCAACTCCCTGATTTTATAAATTCAATTAAAAATATTATTCAGCTGTTATTCACTTAAATCAATATCAAAAAATTTGTTTCTATTTGTTTTAGCTAATTTATTTCCCTTGCAAATTTTATTTACACGCCAAAATAAAATTGAATCTATGTGGAAAATTATGTTTTGTTCGTTTGAATCAATTAGTTAATTCTGGCCAAAAAAAAAATTCAATTAGCTAATACTTATAACTAAAAAGAAAATTATAAAAGTTGATCAATTCACATTTCAACGAGAATTAATATGACCACTTTCTCTTCTTATATTTTCCTTGAAGGATTTATCTGTTTAAAGTTTTACTAAAGCTAACAGGATACTATTAGCCAAGAAAAAGGGCAAGAGGGAAAAATATTCACAAAATAGTTAGGCTGAAAATAGGGACATTTGTGAAAAAGTAACAATTGATTTTACAGAAAAAAAGGAAATATAAAAAAAAATAAAAAATTATCAATTAAAAACCAATATTCACAGATATGTTATCCAATTTCTTATTATTATTATTATTAAGTTCAGTAGTTATTTATAGCCAAATTGAAAAAAGAAAGCTTTTAAGTGTAAGTTAACTTGAGTACTACTAGTTTCAATATTTTCTTTCAATTTTTTTGTATATTTTATATTTAGGATTCACAGAGAGAGAATGTAATGAATCGTGAGAAGGCGTAATTACGTGATGTAACAGCGAGTCAACCTCATATATCGTGCCTACTGCCTAGTCATGGCCAGCTCATTCCTCTCCCTTTTTTCCCTTTACTTTTATTTTTATTTTCAATTTTTAACTTTTTCCTCACCTTTTAAAAAAAAAATATTTCCTCTCACGTAATTTGGAATAAATAAATTAAAAAAAAACTTGAACAATATGACACTTAGCAGCAAAGAGAAAGGCTTGTTTTTGAAAGACAGCGACGCCAAGTATTTCAGACAAGCTTAGGCTTAACAAAGATGAGAGTGTTCTTTCACTACACAAACTAAAGACTCTCCAACATGGCGTGAGAAGAGTAGTTATTATTTTGGATCAATTAAAAGTATTGACAAAGAGAGATACCCAAATAGAAAAAGATCAAACATTTGATCTAATCCAAAAACCCGATAAGGCGCTAAAATAAAGGAAAAGAAAGGTTTTGAAAAGCCGAAAGAAACCCGATTACTTCAGAAGTTGGGAGTATCCCTCTCTAGTTCAAGCCTCTTAGAGATTACTACTACTACAAGGAATCATCAAGAATCCAAGTTTCCATTTATGATTTACTAATAAATTCGAATGCCATGAGGAGACAAAGCAGAGCTAAGAGAGAAAGGGTCCTCCAACTAAGTATCATATATCTATTTTATAAGCAATGCCAAGTATAATCCAAAACAGCTTCAAAAGTTCAAACAAAAAAACATGCATAGATAAACTCAAGTCATACATAAACTGACCATAATGACTCTGGAAGGAAAGTCACGATGTAGCTCCTAGACCTTGAAGCCTCTGGTCTTTCTTCTTCCTCTGGCTTTCTCAAACTTTCTACCAGTGGAACGCACATATGGTTTGGTGTGGCTGTGTGGCACACCAGGAGCTGGTCCAAAGTGCTTCACGTGCGTTCTTAGGACCTCTAAGTAGAACCTGCAATCATTAAGAATCGCTACTGCAACAGAAAGTCTTTAACAATTAGAAAAGCCTTGTAAACTAAGTAAGTGGTCCCAGAGATTGCCGAATTTTCATCGAGATAGCCTTTTTCACAATCCAAGCCACTAGATTTGGATGGTCAAGACAACAATCTCAAGTTCCCAATCATCACGAAACGAAATTAAATCATAGCAGAGCTAAGCAACATACACCAAGACCAAGCCAGCGAATTGCAGGAGTTTCCAGATTTCGATTCAACAACAAAACTAAGGGTGCTTCTAATCCATCAGATAGTGAACCAAGTGATGTCTTTTCGATAGCGCCAAGTGATTAACCAAACGGGGGCATACCGTGTTCTGACCAAGTGGGGCTCGGAGAGAGAGCTGATCAAAAGTGAGGCACTCTCCACCAGCCTTCTCGATCCTAGCTCTAGCCCTCTCGGTGAACCTCAATGCAGTAACTTTAAGAGCAGGAACATCGTGGACTCTTACATCATCAGTTACAGTGCCGACATGAACAGCAATCTTTCCATCCTAATAGATCGAACACACACTAACATTGTTAGTTCATGAGTCGCCCAGTAGTAACATCATAACCTGACAAAAACAAATCATACCTTTCCATCCATGTATCTGATCAGACGAGAGAGAGACAATGGCGCTTTGTTCACTTTGCTCATGAACAAACGTTTCAGAATCACGGCATTGAGCTTGCTTTCCGTTCTCCTCACCAGAAGCGAAAGTGAGAGCCCAAATCTAGAAGAATCAGAAATGACGATTGCTAGGGAGGTCAGAAGGGAACCATTGTTGCTGCTAGTGGTGAAGCGGCTTGGTGTGTTACAAATTAGGGTTTTTTTTTCAATTTCTTTGGGCTATAATGTAAAACCCATTTGACTCGAACTTTTTAATTATTTGGCCCATTATTGATGGGCTTAGGGCTTTACGAACACGCTCATGAGAAGTAAAAACCTCACCTTTTGATTTTTGGCTTTCCGGCTATAATCTCCGGAGGTTTGGTGAATCAGAGAAAGATGGAGATGCAAGAGGCTGCTAATCAAGGATCGGAGGTTACTCCGAACCAGACGATTTACATCAACAATCTCAACGAGAAAGTGAAGCTCGATGGTAATCAATTTCTTCTTTTTATCCTCATATATTTTCTCCGATTTCAGTTGATTGAGATTTCTTCTTCTTCTTCTTCTTCTTCTTCTTCTTCTTCTTCTTCTTCTTCTTCTTTGTAACCCTACAGAGCTGAAGAAATCGCTGAACGCCGTGTTCTCTCAGTTCGGAAAGATACTGGATGTGTTGGCTTTTAAGACATTGAAGCACAAAGGACAAGCTTGGGTTGTGTTCGAGAACGCCGAATCTGCTTCGACTGCTATTGCTAAAATGAATGGATTTCCCTTCTACGATAAACCCATGGTACGATTATCCCTTCTCAAGTTTTTACAGTCGTGTTCGTCAAATTTCCACTTCCCCGAATTGCTTTGTTGAGGAATTGAGTTTGTGGAATGCATAATTAGGGCTTAGATTTACTGAGTGGAGGTTTGACATCACTGAGAGCGGAGTGTTGAATCACAGGAAGCTTTGTTAGTGATTACATGGATTTTCTATTTGGAATGCAACACCCTTATCAGTGTTGTGGAAAATCGTCTGTCCCTTTGTTGAAATTTGCTGAGAAATTCACTCATCTTTTTTTTGGCTTCTGTTGAAATACTTATCAATCACTTTGCTATCTCGTCTCTTAATCTTGACAGAGGATACAATTTGCGAAAACAAAATCAGATGTTGTTGCCAAGGCGGATGGTACATTTGTTCCTCGCGAGAAAAGAAAGAGACACGAGGAGAAAGGTGAGACTTTGAATTTGTTATTTTTTCATTGCTTCCTTGGCTCACCTGGATCATTGCTGCAAATGTACATGTAGATTTATTGTTCTGTTTCTCATTCCCACGTATCTGCATTTATCATTAGTATTCACATCACATGCACATACTATGTGAAGCTGTGTATCATTCATGACTTTGGGATATCTTTGCTTCTCCAACCTTTAAACAGTATGTTATCGCATCTAAAAATCGTCTTTGGAATTGCAGGAGGCAAGAAAAGGAAAGACCAACACCATGATTCTACACAGATGGGCATGGCCATGAATTCCGCATATCCAGGTGTCTATGGAGCTGCACCTCCTGTGAGTTATTTTCTCAACTCTAATCTTGATTCTGTTCGATTACCTTTCTCACATTCATGCTTTTGGGAGAACCTCTTATGCTTTTCCCCTATTCTAATCGTTGTTCTTATTGCCGCGCTTTTCACAGCTTTCGCAAGTACCATACCCTGGTGGTGCGAAACCCAATCTTCCCGAGGCGCCGGCACCGCCAAATAACATTCTCTTTGTCCAAAACATTCCTCACGAGACAACTCCAATGATGCTTCAGATGCTGTTCTGCCAGTACCCAGGTTTTAAGGAGGTTAGGATGGTTGAAGCCAAGCCGGGTATCGCCTTTGTGGAGTTTGCAGATGAGATGCAGTCAACGGTTGCAATGCAGGGACTTCAAGGTTTCAAGATTCAGCAAAACCAAATGTTCATCACCTATGCCAAGAAATAGACAGTTTGGTTTGATCGGTAGTTATCATGAGAGCTTTGTATCTGTCAATGTCACTTCTTCCATGGTTTATTGTGATTTGCAAGGAGGAAACTTTTCTTTCTTCTGTTTTGTTGTAGAATTTTCTTATAATGTTACAATTATCTAACTTTCAAAACTGCTTTGAGAAACTGTTAGGTTGTTTATTTGAAAAGCCATTAGTTCAAATAATTGCCCAGAAACCTACAAAAACTTTGTGACAAATCGTCTGGAATCAGGACAACGAGTCCAATCTGCACCAGAGAAACTGTGAGATGATTCATGAAACAAAATATGGATATAAAGATGATTCTTATAAAATAGAGGAAATATGTTTTTTTTTTTTAATATGTTAATCCAGATTATCGTGAATATTATAAATAAACCAGTTAGATATCATTGGGCGGGCCGGTGTCAAAAAAAAAAAAAAAAAAAATTGTGGGCTTTAAATTAATTATATATAATTGGTTATAGTGATGAATATTTCATAATTATTTGGTTATAGTGATGAACATTCGCCTACATCATCATTTTATATAAAAAAATATTTGAATTTCTATTTTAGGAATGGTAATTGGTTATAATATGAACATTTCATAATTATTTGGGACTTGACAATTATAATATAGATGTATCGATGAGTAATTACATAACTATTTTACATGGATTCAAGTTAAAATACTTTTCAAATGCCTTTCATTTCTATACTTTTTTTATACAACTCCTTTTTCTAATTTCAATTTTTTTTAACTCCATTTCAGTTTTTTTTTTAATCTCTATATTATTTATTTTATTTCTAATAACTTAAGAGTCGTCTATGTAAAGTTTTTATAGTTAACTTTTTCATTTTCTTTAGTTTGGTATTTATAGTATACATCATATGTACAAAATTTGAGCATATTTGTTGTTTGAAAATTTTTCCACTTGAAACGAGGATTGTCCAATTCGTTATTATTCCCGAAAGAAAAAAGCTGCTGCACAAGTCATTTGCACTAAAGCAGCTCACAATTGACACGATGAAGTTTTTAGATTCAGAGGAAGCATTCCATAAGGTACCAGCAATTCTTCGTTATTTTTTTTTTTGCTAGTGAGAGAGATTCTAAAATTTGTATATTGACATTTTTTCTTTTCGTTCTACAACATTGTCCTTTTGAGATGGTGTCTTCACAAGGTTTGTATTTGGATTAAAGGTGGAAATAAGAAACTCGTGCTTTCATTCATGAAGTTTTTACTAAAACTACAACAACTTTAACGAAACTGGTTGTACGGCATGGATGTTACGTTGCCGGATTAGAATTTTCTAAGTTGGAAAAGATGATGCAGCACAAGTCTACTTCCATTAGGATATAGTTACTTAGTTAAAAACGTTTGTTATATAAAAGTTTCGTATGTCTACACTATAAAAAATTGTACGTATTATATTCGTATAAAATTTCAGCATAAATAAAATTTTGATCTTGCATCCATCCATACAATTCCATCTAATAAAACTATTATGATTTACATTACATACTACGGTTCTTAATTCAAAGAAGATATAAATATATGATTATAAATCCGACATCAAAGATTCAGAATATCTATCGAATTTGTAAGTAACCATTAGAAAATTTTCATTTGGAAATGGTGATGCAAAAAAAAGTAAAAAAGGTAAGGCAATATCATGATACCTCAAGACCGTTGATTTGACTGGTTAACAGAAATTATATTGAACAAAATTATTCTCGCTAACTGAACTTTGATCTAAAAGGTTTATGGATATTTTATTTATTTTAATGAATTCTTGGATATCTATTTAAGAATAAGAAAAGAAAAAAAGCAATCATTATGTGATGTTGGATTGGTGAAAGAAAAAGTCTTTGTTGTGTAGCTGTTTTTCTTTGTTGCTGCTGACGCAAGCGATTATTAGGTCAAAACTCGTGCGTGAAGAAAATTGATGAGTGAGTTTTTCTTTGAAGATTTTGGACACTCGAATCCAAAGCATTTAAGTGATCAAACAACAAAAGCATTAAATTAGAGGAGGATATGGTTTCAATAAATGAGTGAGCATTTAGTAGGAAACACGAGTGTGATATACGGACACGTAAGCTTTAATGTGTTTATAGATTTGGTGATGACTTCATTGTCTGACTCTGTCTCCTCTTTTTACAAAGACAAAAGATTTGTTGCTGATTCATCTCTGCCTCCGGGTGACACACACCACCTAATTAGTGTATCGTACTTTCTTGCATCTTTTTTTCTCTTTTAATCATCGGCCTAAGCTAATTTTAGTAGTGAAACATGTAAATGTCGGAGTTTTTGAACTAATAGAGTATAACTGCAACAATTTGATTCATGTTGCTTTTTTTTTATTAGCATCTCACTTTTGCAATAAGCATTTGATTTTTTTTTTAGTTTGTTCATCGTAAACATGTAGCAGAAATATACATTTTAATCAGCTCATTTGAACAATGACATGATAGGTATAATATTTATTTTTCACAAAATAAGATATTGGAACTACTATTAGAAATAAGGATTATACAAAATTACTTGCTAGTCTTCTCATCATTCTTCTAGTTATCAATCAGAACTCTGTATGTGTTCAACATTTTCACAATAGGTAAATCCAACACATTATATATGTACAATAAATTAACACTTTGAACATTCATTGATCAATTAGACTCTCCAATTAATATAACAATTTAACTAGTAATTAAGACCACTAGCTTGGGTTCATATTTACCTATCTTGGGAGGATTACACACTATACATAGACCATATAATATACACAATTAACGTGAGAGGGAGGAATGATATTAACATAGCTAGGGACCTTACAACCTCATCATATTTTGAATGTTTTTTTTTTAAATGTTAGAGAAAGTTAGGCCAACACGCAAAGCCCTACGTGCACTCTTTCATTATTCCTCTCTTCTTTTGCCCCAACAGTCTTTGACGACCCACCTTCCCCTTTTTGACCCCTCTCTCTCACACACATGTATGTTATTAATTCAAATGGTTCTTTTATACTTTTGGCATTTATAATCATGATATATAGAGAAAAAATATAATAAGATTTCATTTGTGCATTATACAATTTACAGAGAGAAAATGTATAATTCGATATTTGAATTCAGTTAAGGAGTTTCAATAATAACCTAAGAAAAAGTAAGATAGATAATAGTAGGTAATTAGCAGATATCCATTTTATTTTGGTTTACCCCTAATTCATTTTAGTCCGTATGAATCGGTAAGAAAAGTGTTTTTATCAATTTTGGGAGTAATAGAAACATTTGGACATATTATACCCATTAAATAGATCTATGTTTTCATATACAAAACTATCGTGACAAAATTGAACTTTGATTATACTTATGATGAATTTTAATTACTTTAGAGCCAAATATTTTCATAAATGTTATTACACAATACTAGAGTTGAGTGAACATCCAAAATTTACATTTTTAATTATATCACTCCAATACTATTTTGTAGTATTTGCTTTGTTTTTTTTGTCGGCCAATTCATTGTATTAGATCGGATAATTTATCCATCAAAACGTACAACAGTACTTTCTGGAGGAAAGGGAGCTAATAAACCCATTAAAGGGTAAACGAACCACTAAACCACCTCAAGCAAAAGGTAAACAACACTCCTGAAAGGAGATATAATATTTGCTTCGTTTTCAAAAATGTTTGAACATCTATTCTTTTCGAAAACAAAATTAGAGAATACTTATTAATTAACGGATGGAAGCGGGGGTATTTTTTTTTCTTCTCTACCCTAGAGTAGATGCTAAGACTAATAGAGTGAGAGAGGCCTAAGATATTGCTTTTCAAAGCGTGACAGGCTGCATAGGATCTTGCAATAACACAAAATATGGTACGCCTAGCTAGGGCTTATGTAGAGTTTGTGAAATATAGAGCAGAAGCAATTTAAATATCAATTTTATGGAATTAAAAGCTTTTAAACTTAACAATTATTAGACAAGGTATTGTTTGGCCCTTGTTTCTTTTAGCTGATCTTCACTCTCTCACTTTTCTTCTTCACCCCTTCTTTTGCGTGATATGCCATCATGGCATGGCATGGTTCTTTTGCCTTACGTAAAACACACTCACGCCACATACATACATATATTATACATATTGGTGTATATATACAGTATGTATATATGTTCCATTACTCCAATCTTTGGGCCTATATATATAAAGCTTCCATAACCAAAGGTCTCAAATTACAAAAGCTCACATATATATATATATATATATATATATATATACTTGGAAATGCGGGTGAGAATCTTCACGTTGGAGAAGCAGGGCACGTGCAAACCAACAAACACAAACATGAAATCTGTCTCATGTGCTTTGCACGTGCTCCCCTTCTCCAACATGAGCTCCTCACCATTGGCATTGTTCTAGGAACTCAAGTGTTTTTTTGTTGTTCTTCAACTCTTCTTTTGTTTTTTTTTGTTAAGTCATACGAATTTGATGGTTAGTAAATTCTCATATATGTATGTTTAGGCGTTTGCGTGTGTTTGGTTTGGTTATCTTGGAACTTTATTTGGTGAGAACAAAATTGACCATAAACACAGACAGTTTCACGATGGAATTGACGACTTGAAATCATACCTTTGGAACGTATCAGAGGGTCTTGAGTGGACTTTCGTTTTTACGGAAAGCGCCTTTTATGTTTACTGAAACCCGGAAATTTGGTAATGGAATTGGTTAAGAGTGATGTTTGATTGAGTCTAGATTTGTTCTTGTAGGGTGTCCATGAAACTAGAAGGTTTCAAACTCTATATATCTTCTCTCCATATATGGTTGTCTTTGGCTTCCATGATCCCTCACGAGAGTGTTTTCGACCTTCTCGTCATATATACTTTACTGCATAAACCGTTATTCGTCTCCAATATCATAAAACAATTATACATCTTTTGACGCTTCTGTGAAGGTTTTTGCAGAGCATATGTGAGAAGTTCATCGTCGAATCAATATATTACATGCAATCGAATGAGATATAAAGAGGATTAATTCTGCAAATTGTCTCATATCTGTAAGACTGCTGTTTTAATTATTTGAAGAGCACAAATTGCGAGCTATAGCTACTTAATTTAAACTTTTTAATTTTACGTCCGTTTTATAATCATTTTAATTTTTATCTTAACAAAAGTTGGTTGAGTCTACATATTATACTGTTTTTTTGTTTACTGCTATTATACTAGTAAAGAGTATATATTAGTATTTTTGTGTGAAATATTTAATGATAACAGAGGAAATGTATTATAGCAAATAAATACTTCATAAACCAAAATGTTACATCATCCAAATTTAAATTAATTTGTTATTCAAGTTTAATCTTTAATTTATTTAAAATTTTATTGTTCTAAAACAAAATAACAGTTAAAATGTAAATGTTCAACTGTTAACGTAATTACAATAAAAAAAAAAAAATATATATATATATATAACACGATTCATTTTTATTTCTTTATTAGTAGTGTTTATGACTTTTTTATTTTTTGGTTGTGTCAACAGAAAACCAACATTTCTAAAATTCTATGAGTTTTGAAAAGTTTTGGAAAAATTGTAAATTTATGTTTGTAGGCTTTTTTACCACAACAAATGGTCGAAATAATTTAGTTTCCATTTCGGACATATTTCACTTTTTTCTAGTAATAATATTAAAACATACTGGTTTTTTAGAATTTATGGATTAACATTTATGAGTTTTGGAAAGTTGTAAAATTTATATTTGTATGCTTTCTTAGAGACAATTTTACAACGACAAATGGTCAAAAAGGTTTAGTTTTCACTTCGGACATATTTCATTCATTTTCTAGTAATAACGTCAAAACGTACTAGTTTTTGGACTATATGGGATAACATCTATGAGCTTTAGAAAATTTTGAAAAATCGTAAATTTATGTTGTAGGTTTCCCTAGAGATCTATTTACCACGACAAATGGCTGAAACAATTTAGTTTACACTTCACACATATTTCATTCATTTTATGATAATAACGTCAAAACATACTAGTTTTTTGGAATATGTGGGCTAATACTTATGAGTTTTGGAATTTGTTTTAAAACTTGTAAATTTATGTTTGTAGACTTCCTTAGAGACCAATTTACCACTACAAATGGCCGAAATAATTTAGTTTCCAATTCAGACATATTTCATTCATTTTCTGGTAATAACGTCAAAACGTACTAGTTTTTTAGAATATGTGGTAACACCTATGAGTTTTTGAAAATTTTGAAATTTAAGTTTGTAGGCTTCCCTAGAGACCTATTTACCACGACAAATGGTTGAAACAATTTAGTTTATATTTCATACACATTTCATGGTAATAACGTCAAAACGTACTAATTTTTTTATAATATGTGGGCTAATACCTATGAGTTTATAAATTTTTTTAAAAAATTTAAATATATTAGAGACTCCTTTATCACGACAAATGGTTGAATTATTTTAGTTTCCACTTCAAACATATTTCATTTATTTTCTGGTAATAACGTCAAAACGCACTGATTTTTTGGAATATGTGGGTTAACACCTATGAGTTTTTGAAAATTATAATTTATGTTTATAGGTTCTTTTAGATACCATTTTACCACGAAAAATGGTTGAAACTGTTTAGTTTCCACTTCAGATGGATTTCATTTATTTTTTTATAATAACGTCAAAACATACTAGGTTTTTGGAATTTGTGGGTTAAAATCTATGAGTTTTGGAAATTTTTTTAAATATATGTTTTTATACTTTCTTAGAAATCCCTTTACCACGACAAATGGTTGAATTAGTTTAGTTTCCATTTCAGAAACTAAATTCATTTCAGACACATTTCATTTAGTTTCTGATAATAACTTTAAAACGTACTAGTTTTTATGAAATATATGACCTAACACCTATGAATTTTTTTTTTTTAAATTATAAATTTATGTTTATAGACTTCTTTAAAGATCACGTCAAATGATCAAAACAATTTAATTTCCATTCTAAACACATTTCATTCAATTTTTCTAAACAGAAATTGTGTGGATTGCTTATCGTCCTCATTCATCTAAAATATATGTTTATATTATTAAATATAAGTAACCTAAAATATATGCTAAACATCTTTTTTTTGTTTTGAGTTATTTTTCTAAACAGAAATTGTGTGGGAAGAGGTAGAGAATCGACGAGAGCTTATCGTCCTCATTCATCTCACTCTACACTCTTTCTATTCCCTCTGAAAACGAAAATGGATTCGAATCTCGAAGAAAAGCTAAACCCAGAAACCAAATCTGCAGAAGAACATCAAAACCCACTCGCCATTATCTCTTCTTCTTTACCCATCGCTTCTCTTTCTCTCTCCTTCTTCCCCAGCTGCACCCAGTTTCTCATTAACCCCAAATTCTCTCATCTCTTTTCTCATCATCCAAACAAGGTTAAGATCCCTACACAAGCTTCTTATCTCACCCATCTCTCTCTTTCTTCCGTTTCTCCTTCTCCTTTACCTTCCAGAATCTCCTTCAAATCCACCATCGCCGCTAACCCTCTTCAATCCCCTCTCTCCATCGTCCCGCGTCGTCCCGTCGATCCTTCCTCCGCCGCCGCTCTCCGCCGCGCTGCCGTCGTCTGGTTCCGAAATGACCTCCGTGTCCACGACAACGAGTCTCTCAACTCCGCCAACGATGAGTGTGTCTCCGTTTTGCCCGTTTACTGCTTCGACCCTAGAGACTATGGCAAATCCTCTTCTGGGTTCGACAAGACAGGGCCTTTTCGTGCCCAATTTCTGATCGAGTCCGTTTCTGAGCTCCGGAAGAATCTCCAGGCGAGAGGGTCGAATCTCGTTGTCCGGGTTGGGAAACCCGAATCTGTTTTGGTGGAATTGGCTAAGGAAATCGGAGCCGATGCTATTTATGCTCACAGGGAAGTGTCTCATGACGAAGTTAAGGCGGAAGGGAAGATAGAGACGGCCATGAAGGAGGAAGGCGTTGAAGTGAAGTACTTTTGGGGAAGCACTCTGTATCATTTGGACGATTTGCCTTTCAAAATTGAAGAATTGCCGTCAAATTACGGAGCATTCAAGGACAAAGTCCAGAAATTAGAGATTAGGAAGACAATCGCAGCATTGGATCAGTTGAAAAGCTTGCCCTCTCGAGGAGACATAGAACTTGGTGATATTCCTTCTCTGTTGGATCTCGGCGTTAACCCAAGTGCTAGAACGAGCCAGGTTAGAGTTTTACCTTAGTCCTTTTGCTTCAATGGAGTGGCTAGCTTGGTTGGGTTTGTCCTTTGATTCCTAGCCATCCAGGAATAAGCATCTAGAAAGGTGGAAACTTGTAGGATTTATCTTCGTTGAAGGGTTCCAAATTTACCAATTGGTTCCAGTTCTATACGAAGAGTGAAGTATAGAGATTAATATTTGCAATGTAGTGCAATTCACAACAAGTGTAAACGCTGTTTGAAGGTCCATCATGGATTAGACCGGCTTAAAAGAAAATTCTTCGTAGGATCAATCAATGAAAACGTTTCTGTTTAAGTCCAATATCAAGTTGATGCCTTTTGCACTCCGCGTCTGCTGCTCTTACACCTATCTTAGGAGTTAACCTTTATGTTTGGTCCAGGAGGGGAAACCGACAATGGTTGGAGGAGAGACAGAGGCGTTGAATAGGCTAAAGAGCTTTGCAGCGGATTGTCAAGCTCGATTGAGCAAGGGAAATCAGAAAGGAGGGAATAACAGTGTGTTTGGTGCAAACTTCTCGTGCAAGATATCACCTTGGTTAGCCATGGGAAGCATCTCTCCTCGTTCCATGTTCGATGAGCTGAAGAAAACAGTTTCAGCATCAACCACCCCCAAAACTCCAAGGTAATGTCTCAAAAACACAGCACTTCAAGGAACTCTGGTAAACTGATTTGGACATAGTAAGGGTATGTGTCTAGTTACCATTCTTTGAAATGATTTTCTCAGGAACGGACCCGGGGATACTGGTCTCAACTGGTTAATGTATGAGTTGCTATGGAGGGATTTCTTCAGGTGAGCTCTTGCATTCTTAACATGTCCCCAAGTAAAATTTGTCCTTTGTCTGAATCTGTCTTTGTTGTGTTTTGATACTTGGAACAGGTTTATAACCAAGAAGTACAGCTCGGTGAAGACGCAGGTCGAGGCTGGTCCTGCTACAGCCTGTACCGGCGCTCTTGCTTAAACCTTAGAAAATTTCAGGTGACCGGAAAAATTAGAACACATCTGGTTTTTGCCCTACTTTTGGTATCTGTGAATTTATTTGCTATCTGGACAGGACTTGACTGCTCTCTTTTGAAACCGAGTGTCTGGAGAATGAATTAATAATAATAAGCTTTTTTAAGCTCAATCAAGTTGCCATTTTCTAGTTCTTAAACTCCAATAAAAGTCTCTAGAATCTGTGATATGATCCTTTGGGGTTATCACGAAGTTAAAAGGGTTAAGAATGTGTCACTGATACTATACGAAAATAATTAAACTAACAGTCTCCTAGTCCTAACTATAATTTTTAAACCATGATCCATCCAAAATCATTTTCAATATGCTTTATATTTGTAACACATATATAGCCAACTGCCTTTGATAATTATAAAAACCCCTTAACAAGTAAAAAAGAAGAAGAGACGTGTGGTAATAAGACTTTTTCTTCCTTCTTTTTTTGTTGTTGCTTCTTCTATATGATACCTGAAACTTTCAAAGAAGAAAGAGCAACGAAGACGACCCAAAGCATCATGAAGTAAATAGAAGTAAGCCAAGCCCATAGCCTTGGTCCTCCAAGCTCAGCTCCTATAGTCAACCTTCTCAACACAAGCACCGCGATACATCCCACTGATGTCGCAAAGAATATCAGCAGCGAAAAGCTTAGTCCTTTCGCGTTTTCTATGTATAAAGGCTCTCTGTATGCAATGTAGTTGTATACTGTGTTTATCAGCCACGGAACTCCGATCCCCACATAGATGTTCACCGAGTTACTGCAGGAATTATAGCCAAAAAGATCAAGAGAAGATCTAGATTGTTTGAAAAGGATTTTGAGAATTTTACCTGCAGGTGATGTTTGCAATGGCTGAATCTGCGGTTAGTTGTCGCTCTGCAGCGATTTTGCTGGCTACCAAATCTGGCCATGAAGTTCCACTTGCAAGTGCTGTGAATGCTATCACATATGGGTTTATTCCTGCGAGCCAAAAAAGATTTTTCAAATGTTTAAGAGCTAAAATGTTGAATGTTTTGATGGACTTTTTGAATGCTTTTGTGTGTATACCAGTGACACAGCTTATAAGGTCGGTAAGTCTTGTGACCACAAAGGCCACTCCGCTGATGAAGAGAAGAGAGCAGATGAAAGCGATCCAACCGTGAGCAATGTTGCAAGGAGGCACAAATGCAAAAAGAATTTTCCAAGGGGCAAGGAGTAATTGCCAAAAGGATTTCGCGATTCGAAGATAAATGCTATCCACTTTCTTTGATTCTGGTGTTTCCAACTGGTTTGATTAAGAATTGGAAGAGAAACATGTTACGAAAGATGTGTTTATAATGATCAAAAGCCCAAAAGGGGATATAAGAGAATCTAAAAACACATGGTAAGTTGAAGATTTTTTTACCGTTATTGCATCCACAAATTGATGTTTCCAAATGTCGAAAACGGTAGAATTCTTCGCCTTACCCCTCTTAGTTGAAGATCCAGGTGGAGTATCTGCCACTGTATGATAGGTGATCCCTGCAAAAGTGTTGGTTACAGGGAAATTTTGATTTACAACAGTAACAGAAATAAAAATAAATACGTGAATCGCACGGATTTGGGAATTACACTAAAACTGATCTTATATCAATAGAAAGACAACCTACACATACTTAATACCTGTATCATTGTTAGCAGAATGAATAGAGAAGATATCGACAATGTTGTTTTCCGATTCAACAGTTTCTTGAGCGGCATCCGAATACATGTCATGAACATCATTCTCATCTTTCGATGGATCAATCTCCTCTGGAACCCACTCCTCTGGCCTATCACCTCTCGACCTTCAAGTATCAAATACAAACACAAGGACTCAAATCTTTTAGTGGAAATCCATTTTTCAGAAACTAATACTATTGTCTGGAAAAGAAACCCACATTGGTAAAGACAAGTAAGGCCATCGCTTGTCTTGCGCAAAAGCGTGAACTAGAAGTAATCCGTATTGCAATACTGTCAATAATGCCTCCACGAGTGTAATTACATTTGGAGACCAAACCTGTGACACATGAAAAGAAACACAATTTTAGACCTCATGAGTATAAATTCAACAGAATCTGTTTAGACAGCTTTGCACAGTTACCTCGAGGATTATGTATAGCCAGATGTAAGCCCAAAAAGACCAAACCAGCTCAACTAGCCAAACGCCTAAGTCGGATATCTTTTTGAGTTCTCCAGCTTTTGGCATCAGGACACAAACAGCATGGATGGGGAAAAGATCAAATGCAGCTGAGCCAACAAGTGTTCCAGGACCAAGACCTATATAACATTATATGAGAATTAAATGTGTGAAGAGTTTTAGAGTTAAACTCTCAAGTTTTGGAATGAAAGAACACCGAAAGAGAACCAGACCTCCAGCATAACGCTCCCCGATGTTCCGTATTGCATCAATGGTAGCCAAAGAAATCTGAGGAAAGCTAGTTCCAAACGCCAACAAACTGATGTCTGCAATAGTAAAATTCCAAACTTTCTTGTATGTGATGACTTCAGCTTTAGTAATGGGATCAATTGAAACCACTTTGCGTGAATGTTTCACGACATTCTCCATAGACTTGAAGAACCGTGCAGTAATCGCTGACAACCCGACAAAGCAGTAGGCAAGAGCGAGGAAATATAAGACACCCCTCAAACCATCTGACAAACTACTTTCTCCGGGGAATATAAAGTAGCTTTCACATCTTACATGCCCAAGAACCCTAGAAGATTCTTGCAATTCCTGGGTTTGATTAAGAATCGAGGCCATTGAAGCTTATCAAACCCCACCCCCCCTCCTGATAAATCAACCCAAGACTTGTTGTCACGATCTGGCACACGAAAAGAGGATTGTAACGATTAGAAGCTGAACACAATCTGTAGCCTGATCAATCGAATAGCAACAGGATAAACGCGAAACAAACTGAACATGCAATATAGATTTCTTTCCAGAGAATGCGTCACACAAACTTAACACTTGTAAAAGGATCCCATGGCATGTAACCAAAACAAAGAGGAAGAGCACGGAATCTAACAGTTGCATGTTCCACAGTGTGCGAAATCAAAATCCAGAGGTCACCAGAGAAACAACAAAAGATTAAAAATTTCATCATGGGTCTTCGGGAAAAACAAGTTGGGTTTTAGAGAGCCAAAACCCCTAATTTCTCGAAGATGATCTCGAACAAATCTCAAACGAATTTAGAACAGAGCAATAAGGGATGAAACAGAGGTGACCCACGTGACGAAATAGATCAATGCGAACGTACCGGAGAAAATCTCAGTGAACGGCATTCACAATCCGCCGATCACGGGAGAAATTTTTCCGAGCAGAGGCAGAGAGGCGCTAATTGGAATGGGTCAAGAGCTGGATTTTGCGTTGGAGACGCTCTCGTGAGCCATTTATATTGCAAACACACTTTGATCTAAATCTTTGCATGACTCTTCAATAATTGTATCTTGTGTCCATAGATTCATATCGACACCGACACGTGGTATTACTTAATTGGATGATTTCGTTGACTAACTTAGCTTCATTAACGTCGTCTTTAATTTTGATAGGTTTAAGAATTATGAGACCCTAATTACAAATTCTTTATTATTGTTTAGTCCCCGAATATTTTGCCTTAAATTTCAAACGAGACCAAAACTAAAGTAATTTTGAGTTTTATGCCTTCGAGTTTAGATATATCCGCTAACAAACCTAATGTAATTCACAAATATATATATATATATTTTTTTTTTTTTTTGGTTGAGAAAATAATAAAACATGATATATATGAACGCATAAGCAAATTATAATTATTGATATATAGCGAATAGATATTTATTTGAATTAAACATTTTACTTGATTTAGCAATTTAGGTGTATGACATTGACATCAATCCACCTCTTATTTATCACGTGTAAACCAGTAAGTCCAAAATATGTTGTCATCCAACACACGTCATTATTGTAAATCTACGTTTTATTATGACATCGCTGAATAATAAACTCGCAATGTAATTGAATTTAATCGCTAGATTCTTATGGTGAATACAAATTTGATAAAACAAAGCTTATACGTCACAGTCTTACTATTAAGTGAACACTTTTTTTTTCCGCCAATTATTTTTCTTTTAATTAGAAGAAAACATATTTAAATATATCACAGATAGACAAATACAAAACCACAACAAGAACGTTAATTTTATAAAAAATAACAAATCTCGCATATTATGACGATATAATGCGAGGTGAGATCTATTAACGAGAACAAATATAAACCACTAAAGTGTTTCAAAGCCTTCTACTTAAGCAGAAGCTTCGAATACTCCAACACAAAAAGAGGCTTCGAAGCATGTCAATCCGCATCGTTATACTAAGGGAAAACAACCGATCGAGAGCCCAAACACAAGGATGCACATTGAACACAATACGAAGCAGACGAAACTTCCTCGTTCAACGACATAATGGTCAAAGACGTATGGTCTGGCTTTATCCCAATGATCGCAACATCATGTTGATGACTAACACTTAGTAAGGATATAGAATAAAGTAATTTATCATAAGAAGGAGCAGGGTTGTATCGATTACGTTTAAGAGAAATAAAGAATGAAACTTTCTCCTTTTCTCTTTCTTTTGAGTCTACAAGCTCGAGTTTTCAAGATCTAGCATACCACATTACTCGAAACTCTCCCAAGAAGCTATGTTGACAACAAAAAAACATAAGAAGTTATCAACCGAATGCTAACATTTACAGTATAAGAAAACGAGTGCAATAAAAATGAAATATCAATTTTAGAGATTTTTTTAATTAATATATTTATATTTTTCTTACAAGAAAAATAATGATGATGCCGGCGTAGCAATTTGGTTTACGTAAATCTGTTACTTCTTCTGGTTTTTGAAGTATGAGATCGCATTGGAGTTGCGGTTTTCGGTTTATTTGTGTATCCTTTTGCCTTTAGCGATTGTTTCCTTGCCGTCTCTCACTTTTGCTAGAGTTGTTTTTGTGTTCTATTTTTGATTGTATATTAACTGCTTTTTAAAAAAAAAATGATTTTATGAAAATATGGCCGTAAAAGTGAAAAGATAAAATAAGGGTATATTTGTAAAACAATTTGGCCTTGGGTATAATATTTGTAAATAGGTTGGGCTTGCAATTTGAGTTTCGATTTAAGAAGCCCTATAAAAATTGTACTATATATAAGGCAAAACCCTAGGAATACTCTTTGACTCAGCCGTCCCCTTTGCAGAAACCATTTGGAGTTGGAGCTTAGGAGGAAGACGACAATGGTATATCTCCCTTCACTACTTGTTCTTAGCTCTCTTCGTTCTCATGTTCTCTTAATTTCGCTTCAATGGGATCTATTGGTGGTTTGTTTTTATAGTAGAATCGACCAATTATATTTTTTTTTCATGTGGCGGGGGTCAGCGTTTCATAGTAGAATCGACGATGGAGACATATATTTAGGGTTTTTGGTTAGAGGAGCATTACTGATCCGCTTAGGGTTTAGGGTTTGTTAGATTTGGTAGTAGAGAGCTAATGAACAAATCCAGAAATTTGCGTAGAGAGCAATGGCTTTCTCATTTCATTTTCACTGATGATGTTCACTGATCACTTAATTACGCCACTATATGGTTTTAGGCCCCGAAGAAAGGAGTGAAGGTAGCTGCCAAGAAGAAGACGGCGGTATGATCTTAGTTTTGATTTCCAAACTTCTGGTCTTCTCTTCATGCTCATTGTTTTTTGTTTCTCCCTCAAGTTTGTGTTATGATTTCTGATATTCCAGGAGAAAGTAACGAACCCTCTATTTGAGAGGAGACCGAAGCAATTTGGTATTGGTGGGGCTCTGCCTCCGAAGAAGGATCTTACTCGTTACATCAAATGGCCAAAGGCAATCCGTCTTCAAAGGCAGAAGAGGATCCTTAAGCAGAGGTTGAAGGTCCCTCCAGCTCTTAACCAATTCACCAAGACTCTTGACAAGAATCTTGGTCAGTCTTTTATTGACAAGATAACGAGGATACTTTGTATATTTCTGCTCTTTTCGCCCTTAATTCAGTGCCTAACCATTATCCTTTGTTGATGATTGCAGCAACCAGCCTCTTCAAGATCCTTCTGAAGTATAGGCCAGAGGACAAAGCTGCCAAGAAGGAGCGTCTTGTCAAGAAGGCTCAAGCTGAAGCTGAGGGAAAGCCTTCTGAATCTAAGAAGCCTATTGTCGTCAAGTATGGCCTCAATCATGTGACCTACCTCATCGAGCAGAACAAGGCACAGCTTGTTGTCATCGCTCATGATGTCGACCCAATCGAGTTGGTCGTCTGGTTGCCTGCTCTGTGTAGGAAGATGGAAGTGCCGTACTGCATTGTCAAGGGGAAATCTCGTCTTGGAGCGGTATGCACTATGTCCATCTTGGGCTCTTAAGTTTCCGTCTCTCTCTCTATAGTTAAAATGGTGGGTTTATCTAATATTTTCTGTTTATTACTTTCAGGTTGTTCACCAAAAGACTGCTGCTTGCTTGTGCTTGACCACTGTTAAGAACGAAGACAAGCTAGAGTTCAGCAAAATCCTTGAGGCCATTAAGGTAAAAAGCTTCTTTTGACAGTAGAATGGTGAATTGCAGGATAACATATACCTGAAGTTTCGTATGATGGTTAACATGGTTCTTGTTTTGGTGTATAGGCGAACTTTAACGATAAGTACGACGAGTACCGGAAGAAATGGGGAGGAGGCATCATGGGGTCCAAATCTCAGGCTAAGACAAAGGCCAAGGAAAGGGTTCTTGCAAAGGAGGCTGCCCAGAGAATGACCTAAGAAGTTTTTGTGTGTTTGGTCAAAGCAATTTGCTCCGGATTCGTAGAACAACTTGATAGAGCTTTTTCTTTAGCTGTTTCTATACCCTTTTTAGTTGAACTCTTCTTTATGGATGTTTTCACTTTCTTCAGACAGTTTTTGTGTTGTTTCACTCTGGATCCTATTGGTCTCTCAACCACTTAAACTTGGCAATGAACCTATCATAGAAAGTTATTATGAGCGACTCTTCTTCAAAGTAGAACAACTTGTTGCAATTAAAACCATAATTTGTCGAGCCTCTTATGTTAATTTTGGTCTCTATACTGATCATGTCATATATACTCGGTTTGGTTCAAATAAGTAAGCTGTTTAGAATAATTCTGTTTCATACTTTTGGTTGTAAGAGAAAATTTGGAGTCAAAACATGCATCTTTATAGAAAAACTCATGACCCAATTTAACTATAGTTACCAATCACACTTAGCTGAAAAGGGAATATAGTTTCATACCGCCTTTAATAATCCACAAACCAAGTCATTATAACTCAACTCTTTTTCCAGATAAGTAGACTGAGAAACAAATTCTCCTGTGTTTATAAAATGATTACATAGCAGATCGTGGAACCAAACGGCCACCGTTCAAACCACAAAGGAGATTGAAGAAGGGACGTTTAGGTTTCCGTTGACCGTTAGTAACTCCGTTAACAATAACACTCTGGACACTAGGAGTAGTATTAACTCGGACAGGAGTGACAGTGATAGAGGTTGGGTCAGCAGTTCGAAGGTCAAGCCAAGTGATGATGTCAGCAAAGACAATGTCAACGTTATAGTCTGGTTCACCTGACGTCAGAGCATGCCACATCCCAGGGTACAACTTGAGAGTCTTGTCCCTTGTGCTAGCTTTCTCGTACAAAGCTTTGCTTATCTCTGGATCCGTCACTGTATCTGCTTCTCCGTGTAACACAAAGAACGGCATTGTTATCTGCAAATAACCAAAACATACCATGATTGAATACTCCACATCGGAAATGCAATGAGACCTAGAATAATATGTAGAAAACATGAACCAATCCACTGATTACTTGGAAACTCATGAAACTTAACAAATTTTAGTCAAAGTCTAACCTCGTGGAGACTGGCTTCGAGGTTCATGCTTGTCCTGAGCATTTCAAGTGCGGTTTTAAGCCTAGGCTTGTCTTGATATATCAGCTTGTTGTTTCTTACCTGCATTCACCACCAAACTATTTATAACACAAATTTACATGGTGAGAGATTATTATACTCCATGGACACTATTGAGACCTCTTCTCGCTTGACAAGGTCTTTGAAAGCAGCGTCGATCACGTCTTTTGTTGGAACTATTTTCCATTTCGGTATGATATCTTCGACTCTGGTTAACAGATTGATCACCACCTGATGTGGCTTCACCTTCTCAGATATCTGCATTCATACATGACATATATCTGCATTTCATCATCTCCAAGACTTTTCAATTGCGGGGTTTTTACTTTTACCTTGCACATTGGAGCAACAAGAATGGCGCCGTTCCAAAAGGAAGGGTCTTTCTTGTGAAGCAATAAAGTGACTGCACCTCCCATGGATTCTCCATACAAGAATCTGCCTTTATCCATGTACTCCTCTTGCGCTAGCATCGCAAAAAATTAAGAAGTTGGGGTTGAAAAAATCTCTTCTTATTGATAAATGGAGGACAAGATACCACTTTTAAAAAAGAAAGAGATGAATGTTGTTGTTGTGCAAATGTTATACCACAAATAGAGGTGTAATAGTCGTAGCAATCATTTACAATGTTCCCAAACTTCTTGATGTAGCAACGAGCTCCCATGGACCGACCATGACCTTCATAATCCATACCAAAAACAGCATATCCGGCTGAAGCTAGCCTAATTCCGCAATCTAAAACCCAAACATATAGCGGGTCAATCTCGGTTTAGTTTCAAAGAACTTATCCGACCATATTCCTTCACCCATCGAGACATGGTAGAAGGTGTTTGGTTCATGTTATGAACTTATAGATAAGAAAAAATGCTAAAAAGAAAGCTAATAATATATATTTTTTTAATTAAATTATGCGATTTTGAGAAGGGTTATTAATTTGATAGAGATCAATTTAATATCTGGCCGACGAATTAGACGAAAAATTAGATGCAATTAAAATAACCTAAATTGTCTACGGTCGTTCTCCAACCCAAAACAACCACATAAGACTTGTTGACCTACTGGTCCTAACACCACCCTCCATGACTTATTTTTCAGAGGCATTTAAGAACTATTATTACACATAACCTTTAAATGCGTCTAAGGTCCACAGTGAGAAACTAAACAAAAATGTCCTAACATGATAAGCTTAGCTAAATATCTCAAATTTTACAAAGAACAATCTACCTCAAATGATTTTGGATGATTTTTTGGGGCCCCCAGTTATGACGAATTTAAGATCCATGATATGCTACTATCAATACATAGATAATTATAAGACATCAAACGTAAATCATACATATTTTTTTAAATATCCTGTGAATACAAATTTTTTTTTTATCAATGCCAACCATAAATTAAAGATTTGCAACATTTCTACACAGTATCAAATCATTAATTACTTGTTCTTCAGATTTTATAATGACTTAACTTGATACAGAGAAAAAGAAGAAGAAGACATTAAATGCTATGCGTGTTGGGGAAGAAAAATGTTTCTAATTAAATCTAAAATATGCTCTGAAGTATTCATGGAAGCAAAAAAAAATCAATATTTTGCGAGATACTAGTATTCAATATTTATGTGATGTAATGCATGGGGATATCATAAATAGGAGGGAAGAAGATAAAAAAAAAATTAAAGACCTTTCATGGAGTCGCTACACTCCATTGCGTAACCTGCACAAATCTCCACATTCATTTATCGGTTTTTGTTTCTGGTTTATGTAATTAAAGCTTAGTAGAAAAAAAGATGAAATTACCATGGCAGAGGAAAACCAGAGCTTTGGGAGAAGACGATGATGGAATCCATCTACAAGCGAACAACTCAACACCTCTCGAGTTTCTTATGTATTCCTGTCTCAATAAAACATGATCCACCATCATCTCACTTTAATACTTACTCTGGATCTAGAGAGAGAGAGAGAGAGAGACAGATATGAGAGCACCTCGTGGTACTGGAATTCGGACTTCATGTGTATAATCGGAGTTGATGAATGTTGTCCGATTGATGAGAGAGATCTCGACTTTCTTTTGCTTCTCTTCTTACCCACAGAGGAAACAGAGAGAGAGAGAATGAAGATGAAGGCTTTTGAGGACGGTGTAACCAATTTATAGAGTGACACTACTTTTCACAGGAATAGGTGTTATTGATCCAATAATTGTCAATTCCATCGGTTTTAAAATTTTTAAAATTTTAATTTTCGATGAAAGTCTATTTGTGTGAATTCTCAAATCTTTACCGTATACCTAAATTTTATTTTTAATCATTTGTTCATTAAACTCTATCTAGAAGTCATTTAAAATCCATTAAAAACAAAAATTTCCAAAATCTTTTAACGATGGATTTAAAATTTTTTATTGAATAACACCAAATTTTAAAAAATTTAAGACATGATTTACAAATATCATATCCAATAACACCAGATTGTAAAGTAAGATTTAGAATCATTGATTAAATAGTAGATTCTACTTAGATTCAAATTCTATTAAAATCCATCGGTGAATAACCTCTTTATTATTTCTTTAGTTATTATATTTTCAATTTATAGATAACAAAGTGCAAGCTCAAATATATAAAAAAAAAAAAAATTGGAAATTTATTGACGTCACATTGAGCGTATGAATTAGAGACCCCATCCATCGGTCAGACAAATCGACAAAGATGTATGATTGTAAGTTTGTAACCTACTCATAATAAAGTCGATAAAGCTTCTATATATATATATATTTTTTTTTTTTTGCCACATTAATAAGATAAGATCAAAATAATCGACAAAAGTCAAACAAAACAAATCGATTTTTAGCATCCTACCGAGAAACAAAATCTACTACACCCCAAGAAAAGAGAAGAAAAAAAGATCATTTCATTTCACGTACGTATGATCCCAACGCTTGGTAACACCGCCACGAAACGCGCATTGCAAAACGCTAATCCTCTCTTGGAGAATTGTTTCCTTTACACCATCAGTCACTTTCTCTTCATCATCCATTATCACTTCCAAGTGGTCCAGAAACTTCAACTTGCTCTGCACTTTCTTCAGCTGAAAATATTAAGAGAAGCAGCAAAAAACCGTCAAGAGTCAAGACACAAACATAGTGGAAGAGACAAAAAGGTTTCTTTTTATGTTAGACCAAACCTGTTGGTCTATTACAGTCGCAGCTAAATGTTCCATCTCTCTTTCTTCTTGATCAGCCAGTATTCTCGCGTGAGCAGCTGCAGCTCCTAGAGCTGTTGCCACTGACGCTCTTATCCTTAGAGCTACAGGTAGATCGTGAGGTCCATCTGCAAATATACAAGTATTACAAAATCAAAAGTCTTGAGCTTTCATTCTAAACCCGGGAATGAGACATGGGATCATAATACTAGGAGTTACCTTTGTCTTCTTGCTGTTCCTCCATATTTGTATCTTTGTCTCCATCAGCTCTGTGAAAAGCCGGTACAGCCAACTTGTTAAATTAGACTTGACAACCCCATGAGAAGTGAAGCCATAAGAAAATTGAGGGGGTTGGAGAATCGAACCTGTCAACTGTGGAATTTGTGTAATCACCGGTTTCGAAAATCTCTTTTGGACATGCGGCTTCATCACAAAGAGCTGCAATCGCAGCTTTTGTAGCAGCGGTTGTGACTGATGGACCAACTTTGCTTGCCATCCCTGCGACCTGTTGCGCAATATGTAAAGATGTTATCTCTTAAAAATTCTTTTCCACTAGAGGCAGAGAGGAAACAGAATACTACACTCATATCGAAGATACTGAACACAAGAGGCACATTGTTTAAGCAAACATTCACCTGTTTCATCAGTGAACTATCCCCGTCTGATGTTAGCTCAACATGTTTCCTTTTTGCTGGAGGCTCATCTTCATCCACACGATCTTCCTTTTCTTCCCCCGTATCTGTTTGCTCGTGTTCTTGACCGTCAGTTTTCATATGTTCTGCAGGATGGGATGGAGAATGCTGTCCTCCATTTTCATCCTCGGTAGGGATAGAGGAACTGAGTCTTCCAGAAGCAGAACCCATCAGAAACTCTCCAAACGGGAGCTCAATGAGTTTCGAAATGCAATCTAGTCTACTCTTTGTAGAAACACTTTGTGCAATGAGTTCCCAATCATCCCCATGTTTCAGCACAGACTCTAGCAAGAGCAGGATCTCTTCCTCGGTCCACACAGCTGCAGCAGAATTCCCAATCAACTTGAAATCATCTGCGGAGTTGTTCTCCCCATATTCTCCATTCTTGAAACACTTTTCGCATATGTTGACAATACTCTGCCAACAACATCATATGTTAGGAAAACAGACTAAAGAGGATGAAACATGGTAATCCATAACAAAGAAAAATTACCTTCTTATGTTCATAGAAAGCAGAATCACAGCGTTCTCCACAATGGCCACAAACCAATTCATCACTAGGCTTCTTCAAATCACAGAAAACATCTGAATAAGAGGTCAGAGGCGGTAATTTGACGGCAGACTCAGCTCTTTCCTCAACAAGGGGGGGTGCGGTAATAGGCCTCAAAGAATTTGGGGTTGCAGTAACTCGAATCCCAGCGGGATTCCCTTCTTCGATCTTAGCATTATGCTTCCCTTCACTCTCCACCAACAACACATGATCACTTTTCTTCAGGGAAGAGCTGAAATTGATCAATCCCCAATTTTGGAGGAAGATAAACACTTTTCGAAGCAAATTGACATCGCCAACGAGATACTTGCGGATACTGGTGAAAGTTAGCCTCCTAGAAGTGTCTTCCCTGTACTTATTGATAATGAAATCTCTATATTCCTTGTATACTTTAGGGGTTCGAGTGATGGAGCTCTCACTGAAAAACTCCTCAAATTCGCGTCTTTCAATTTCGTGTATATCATCCCACAAGAACCAACCTATAAACAAGACATACCCCCAAATCAATTTCGGCGGAAATCACACAGAAAACCAAACCCTAGAAATCAATCAAACACCTAAAGAAAAGAAAGCTGTTGGTAATACGGAACACAGTAGTGCGAGTAAACAGTAGAAACCCTACAAATCCGAAACCCCAGAAGATTGTAGTTCGAAGCTTGGCGAGACAAAGAGAAAGATAGAGTTGAAGGCAATGGAGAGAAAGAGAGACATACTGGATTGAGCAGGGATGGTGTAGAGCTCCATTTCTGCTTCTTTCCGGCTTGGATCAGTGGCTTCCATTGTCGTTGCGTTACAGATTGAAACAACGATTCCCTCCAAACATGAAATCTATTGCAGCAAATCCGCAATGTCCAATGACGATAAATATAAAACAAAGGGGTCAATTTCCGAAACTTACAGTAAAATATAAGAAATTCAGTTACAAAGCAGGCCCAAACTCTTAGCTTTTTGTTAAAGCCCAAAACCATTATCTATTACTTGCTCTCTTTTTTTGTCAAAACCTACTGTATGACCAATAAAATACTCACAAGGCTGGCTAAGTTGCGAATTTACATACAATAATACTACGTAAGTGAGATTTCACTCAATGATTTTCCACGCAATGTTAATTAGCTTCTACAGTATTATAGTTTCATTATCAAGTTTGAGTGGTTGAGAGGATCCAGCTTGAAGAACACAAAAACTGTCTCAAGAAAGTGAAAACATCCATAAAGAAGAGTTCAACTAAAAAGGATATTTCAAGAAACAGCTCTATCAACTTGTTTTATGAATCCGAGCAAATTACTTTTGATTAAACACAAACAAAAAGATACTTCTTAGGTCATCCTCTGGGCAGCCTCCTTTGCAAGAACCCTTTCCTTGGCCTTTGTCTTAGCCTGAGATTTGGACCCCATGATGCCTCCTCCCCATTTCTTCCGGTACTCGTCGTACTTATCGTTAAAGTTCGCCTATACACCAAAACAAGAACCATGTTAACCATCATACGAAACTTCAGGTATATGTTATCCTGCAATTCACCATTCTACTGTCAAAAGAAGCTTTTTACCTTAATGGCCTCAAGGATTTTGCTGAACTCTAGCTTGTCTTCGTTCTTAACAGTGGTCAAGCACAAGCAAGCAGCAGTCTTTTGGTGAACAACCTGAAAGTAATAAACAGAAAATATTAGATAAACCCACCATTTTAACTATAGAGAGAGAGACGGAAACTTAAGAGCCCAAGATGGACATAGTGCATACCGCTCCAAGACGAGATTTCCCCTTGACAATGCAGTACGGCACTTCCATCTTCCTACACAGAGCAGGCAACCAGACGACCAACTCGATTGGGTCGACATCATGAGCGATGACAACAAGCTGTGCCTTGTTCTGCTCGATGAGGTAGGTCACATGATTGAGGCCATACTTGACGACAATAGGCTTCTTAGATTCAGAAGGCTTTCCCTCAGCTTCAGCTTGAGCCTTCTTGACAAGACGCTCCTTCTTGGCAACTTTGTCCTCTGGCCTATACTTCAGAAGGATCTTGAAGAGGCTGGTTGCTGCAATTATCAACAAATGATAATGGTTAGGCACTGAATTAAGGGTGAAAAGAGCAGAAATATACAAAGTATCCTCGTTATCTTGTCAATAAAAGACTGACCAAGATTCTTGTCAAGAGTCTTGGTGAATTGGTTAAGAGCTGGAGGGACCTTCAACCTCTGCTTAAGGATCCTCTTCTGCCTTTGAAGACGGATTGCCTTTGGCCATTTGATGTAACGAGTAAGATCCTTCTTCGGAGGCAGAGCCCCACCAATACCAAATTGCTTCGGTCTCCTCTCAAATAGAGGGTTCGTTACTTTCTCCTGGAATATCAGAAATCATAACACAAACTTGAGGGAGAAACAAAAAACAATGAGCATGAAGAGAAGACCAGAAGTTTGGAAATCAAAACTAAGATCATACCGCCGTCTTCTTCTTGGCAGCTACCTTCACTCCTTTCTTCGGGGCCTAAAACCATATAGTGGCGTAATTAAGTAAGTGATCAGTGAACATCATCAGTGAAAATGAAATGAGAAAGCCATTGCTCTCTACGCAAATTTCTGGATTTGTTCATTAGTTCTCTACTACCAAATCTAACAAACCCTAAACCCTAAGCGGATCAGTAATGCTCCTCTAATCAAAAACCCTAAATATATCCAGAAGAAGGGAAACACTGACTCACGCCACATAAAAATCTAATTCGTTGATTCTACTATGAAAACAAACAACTAAAAGATCAAAATCAATCGAAATCAAGAGAGCATAAGAACGAAGAGAGCGAAGGGAGAAATACCATCGTCGTCCTCCTAAGCTCCAACTCCAACTGGTTTCTGCACAAAGACGGCTATGTCGAAGATGAAATCAATAGCTAGGGTTTTGCCTTAGCGCTAAATTACAAATAAACCCTTCCTTCTTTTTTTTTTATTTTCGGGCCAAAAAGTTAAAAGGCCCAATAGTTTCATAGGCCTAATTTAAGTCTATTGTGTGCTTTCGAGTCCTCGTCGTTTCTTCTTCTTCCCGTGAGATCTGAGGAAAACGAAAGCGAGATTTATCAGGTAAAACCCTAATTTCTTCGATCTGCCTTTCGTGGAAATCTGTTATTGTGCTTTCCTGAATCTCTTTCGTTTTCTTTAACTTTGATAGGCTCAACGATTCCGGTGAAGTTTTGTCGACAAGTAAAATCATGAGGTATCTCTCGATGGTTTTAAGCTTCGTCTCCGTTTTGTCGTGCTTAAATTGACTCTTCTCTCACACTGTGTTTCTCTTTCTGTTTTGTCTCGCAGCAAGCCAATGGAAGAAGATACCAACGTAAGTGTATCTTTCTCTCGTCACTGCTTTATCGATTTGTTATAAGCTTCGTCTCTTTAGTGCTTCATAAACCCTAGTTTTGTCTAGTGGTTCCTTCAACGTTTCAGCAATCTCTTAGCTCTTCAGTACTTGAGCCGCTATAGATATTCACTTAATTTTTGTTGCAAGCTCTCCTTCGATCTGCGTTTTATGGGTTTTTTTTTTCTGGTGACTGACTCCATAGGAAAACGTGTAGAGAATTGTTTGTTTTTCATCTCGCATTTCGATTGATCTAGAGTTCTGCCTTTTGTTGCATAGTCATTTGAATGTTGCTGGTAATCTCTCCTTAAATGTTGTTCCTAGTCATCAATGCTTCATACTGTTCTTAGCAGGGGAAGACTGAGGAGGAGGAATTCAACACCGGACCTCTCTCTGTTCTGATGATGAGCGTCAAGAACAACACTCAGGTATAGAGAAATCTCTAGGAGATGCTGTGATCTTCTCCTTCATGAGCCAGATGTTAGATAATGTGTATGAAGACTGGTTATGTTATGTGGTTAAAATTGAAACTTGTTAACTAGCTCAAGTTTGTATTCAGGTGCTAATCAATTGCCGGAACAACAGGAAACTTCTTGGGCGAGTGAGGGCGTTTGACAGACACTGCAACATGGTTCTTGAAAATGTCAGAGAAATGTGGACTGAGGTAAACAGAATTTTCTTGAAACCAGTTTGTATATGTAGTTGTACTCGTGTGCGTCTACATTCTACAGACAAAATACCGCCCTTCTCTAACGAGTAACTGGCCTCTTTTTGGTTTAGGTTCCGAAAACTGGAAAAGGCAAGAAGAAAGCACTTCCCGTCAACAGAGATCGGTTCATAAGCAAGATGTTTCTCCGTGGAGACTCGGTTATTATAGTCCTCAGGAATCCAAAGTGAGAGACAGAGAGAAAGACTTAAAGTGGCATGTTCCTTGTTTGTGCTGAAAATGATAAAATTCTTGTAGGTATCTTTTCTAAGTCTGTGTCTCGATAATCTTTAATGTCGAGCAACTTGACCGAATTGACAGATCTTTTGGAGTGTTTGCCATAATCTCATTTCTGTTTAGATTTACCTGTTAGGATGTCCAAGCATCGAACTATGCAAATAGCATTAAAAAAGAAGTTTATAATCGGTGTGAGGTCCGATCTCCACTACATTGACACGAATAGCAAAATGTAAATCAAACAAAAAATAAAACTGAAAAGAAACGAAGCTCTCCTCTGTCTCTATAATTCCTGCTGCTGCGGTCATGGCGGTCTCTACCATAAGCTGAAATGCGTTACGGTTCGTAGACCAAAGCAGTTACTACAACTCTTTTGGCTTATGCTGATGTTGATGATGAAGTGGTGGAATCCTCCTTCTGGTCGCCAAAGACACGTTGACGGAAATCTTTGACCATAAGTGGGAGTCCTTGGCGCAAAGCGACCTTTGGTTCCCAACCAAGAAGCTCTTTGGCCTTTGTGATGTCTGGTTTCCTCTTGTGTGGGTCATCCTCCGTGTTGGGTCTAAACTCTATCTTTGCGTTCGGGTCAATTGTCTCTTGAACCACCTGCCCCACACCCATTCACTCTTTTGGGTCAAATCAAATACACAGATTTTGAAGAATCATGTTATATGTAACAAGAGAAAAGAATAGACACCTTAGCGAGCTCAAGCATGGTGAATTCACCAGGGTTGCCGAGGTTAAATGGCCCAACATGTTCTCCTTCCATCAACCTCATCAGACCCTCCACCTACAACATAAAATTCACATTAAAGTTTACCAGCACACCAATAAACAACAATGTAAGGTAATGGAGAGACAAAAGAAATATGATGTTTTCAACTCAAGTAAACAAGGACATGGTATAATAAAGACCTAAAACCACATTTTTGGTCATGTGATATTAATACCCATCCCCAAAGTTGATGTCACACCCTATTGTATACAGCTAAACCAATTTATTATGGCCTCAGGTTAATCCTTTTCCACATTAGGTTTTTTGTTTTTTTGGGTCTAAATGTTAATTTCCTCATCAAGTTAGTGAATCCCGGTCACAAATCTGATCCTAGTGAGTTATTTTGCACTATTGTATATAGAAATAAAACTTGTTTGAATCTAATATTATTTGCCAACTTGTAAATACAAGTGATTTGACATCAAACTAACAATCGAAATCTCAAATATCAATTCTCAACCACTTATTCCATCCTAGTGATATCACTACATCTTTGAATATAACAAAGCAAATTATTTTACCATTTCAAACCTGAACTATACCCTATGAAAGGAACAATCGAAATAAAAAAGTGGCCATGGCAATTTGAAGCAGTAGGGCTACATTGAATTGAACTTTTATTTGTTTTCATATATTAATTAGATGTATACTTTAAGAAAAGGGCTTTACCAGATCAGAGACAAACTGGAAACTCCTTGTCTGCTTACCATCCCCATAAACAGTCAATGGTTCCTTTCTTAATGCCTGCACAATCATTACCATTTCATTACTTGATAAATTAGACCAACACTTACTCCTTCATAATCATTGATCTCATCATTTATGCCAATTCCACTACTATATAAGAATCTAAAACCTCCCTCACCTGCGCAACGAAGTTGCTAACCACACGACCGTCATCGATACACATCCTTGGTCCATAAGTGTTGAAGATCCGAGCAATCCTAACCTGTTGTAATCATTTCCAATTTGTTACAATTCCGTATCTGTAACTGATGAGAAGAACCAAAATGAAAAGACAGACCTCAACATTAGCGCCTCTGTGGTAGTCCATGGTCAAAGTCTCCGCCGTACGTTTGCCTTCATCGTAACAACTCCGAACACCTGTTCCAATCGATTCAACAAGACAATTCTCAAATATATATTATTTATAAGCAACGGAACCAGCGACTGCTATAACTATTATTGCGCGAGGGGCAAAAACGTCAAATTAAGGAGGTGGAAATAATCCTCTGCGGGACGCGTCTTAGAGCCGTACGATGCAGGGACCAGATCTGAGCGGCAAAGGAGTATATTCCCTTGTTTCTCTCTGCTAACGCGCGCACAAGACATATCATGCGCATTTTCCGATGAAGAAAGCAGAAATCAAAGTAATTAAGAAGATAATTAATGGAATTACCGATGGGATTAACGTTGCCCCAGTAAGTCTCAACCTGAGGATGTTGAAGAGGATCTCCGTATACCTCACTGGTACTCGTCAGGAGAAATCTTGCACCGACTCGTTTCGCTAGACCCAACATGTTCAATGTTCCCACCACATTCGTCTTGTATGATCTTCTCTCGAGTTAAGGATTAATCAAAAGAATAGAAATCGAGTTTCGAAGAATTTGCAAAAAAGAAGAAAAAGGATATGATAGTCTTGACGGGATTGAATTTGTAGTGAACAGGTGAAGCAGGGCATGCCAAATGGTAGATCTGGTCAACCTCTAGAAGGATCGGTTCGACGACGTCGTGCCTGATGAGTTCGAAATTGGGGTTTCCGAAATGGTGCATCACGTTTTCTTTACGACCGGTGAAGAAATTATCGACGACGATCACGTTGTCTCCTCTCGCCATCAATCGGTCAACCAGGTGAGAACCGACGAAACCTGCCCCACCGGTCACCACAACCCTAAGCCCTTTGCGTTTTAGACCTAGAGGGATTTTTCCACCCGCCGATCCGATCCGGGTCATGTACTCGATGCTAGGTTTCCTCTGAGCCGGGAGGTACGAGGATTCCGATCTCATTCCGTAACCGGAAAGTGGATCCGCGTAAGGAATTGCTTGTGTGGAGGATCGAGAGAAAATTGTGAAACCTAGTGTGGCGATTGCAATGCCGACGAGAACGAAGACGAGTCTCTGTTCTCGGAGCATGTAACGAATCGGACGAATCGCTACGAACCATGGCTTGATTCGCTTCGGGTTGTAAGCTTCCGCTTCTGGTTGTTCCACCTCGTGTCGCCGGTTTGTCAGCTCGGACGCCATCTTCTTATTCGCCTATCTTCTCGCTGTCGTCTCCTTCTTCTTCTTTCCTCGATTGAAATCGGAAATCTGCGACGGAATTTCTGGATCCACGATCGAAGGTAGAGAGAGAGAGAGAAATCAATCGAAGGAGGGCTTATCGGAGTGTCTTTGATTTCCGAGTCGAACTCGCCGGAGACTGAGTCGACCTTTGGGACGGGAGTGAAAAGCGAATTGGGTTTTCTGTATTTAAGAAGAAGAGGCGTTGCAGTCTAAGGCGCAATCTTCACTTGTATTACGACAATGCCCCTGCAATTAGTAGGGTTTTTAATTTTTATTATTTTTTTCTCCTTTAAGCGTTTTTCACAGATTTGAAAAGTAAACGATTACTATCTTCGTCCATTTTTCTTGACCAATTACAGTTTTTTTTTAAATTGTCTTTAGAAAATTAAATAATTAATTTATAAATAAATTAAATAATTAATTCTCAGTTGTGTATTTATTACTTGCTGTGAATCAACGTATCATTAATTCTTTGCATTTTTTGAACTTTGCATAAATTAGAACTTCCGAATTCATTGTCATTAAAAACAACTGAATAAAGTTTTTTAGAGCTTATTAATTGGTTGATGTCAAAAAAACAAAAACAAAAACTTATTAATTGGAAACTGTCGTCAAAACATTTACAAACCAGTCCTGCCCATCAAAGTTTTAATATTGTTGAATTTGAACATTAAATGAAACTGCCTTTATTTAACGTCAAAATGAAATTGCTTAATACTTAAATATCATAGCATATTTAGCTTCCAACATATTTTACCAATATTAAATTTGGTATAATGTTCGTACGCCGGATTCGAACTTCTAACTTCTGCATGTATTAATTAATATTATAGAGTTAATAAAGTCAATAAGCGCCTAATTGGCACGCAAAGCCAATTTGATGACAACTTTGAGTGATTTCAACGTTCATTTATTTTTTCAAAATTAACATTTTCCCATTAATGATTCACCACACAAAAATAATTATATATATTCGTTGGAATATTCTCGAATCGTAATAAACGTTTCTTAACCGTCTTGTAAATTCATAACGGTTTTATTTTTTGTTGATAAACGTGACATAACAACGTTTTAGGTTGAATAATAATGTGAACTCTGGTCCTATTGATAGATAGTTTTTGTTTTTAATACAAGCATATTATTATTGTACCAACATGGTTATTTTATAATAAAAAAAAACATTGTTAATAACCAGAAAAAGTCGTTGCCGCTTAGATTAGTGAAAATGCATGGAGTATTTACGTTGTAATCACCGGATTAATGTTGTGTTTTGGCATTATGAGAACGTAATTTGTTTATTTTTTAAGTTTTTATCCAAAGAATGAAACAAACAGCCCTGTTGGGAAAGAGGGAGGGCCAATAGGGAATGACGAAAATGCCCACGAGAGAGGAGGAAGAGGGTCGCACGTCGGAGAAGCGACGTTGACTCAGATGATGCCACGTGGAGTTCTATTATCTCCCACGTTTTCTGCACCCTCCTTTTTCCCCATAATCGAGCCACGCCACTTATTTGCTATTTATATTCTTCCTTTCAAGATCATAAATTTTTATATTATAGTTTTATACGAATGATTTTAATGGTATAGTAGCTCAAAAACATAGCTAGTTATGTGCAAAGTACGTCTTAACAACAATTTTAAATCATTGCATTTAAGTTAGTCACAATAACAGCATATAGTATTTTGTGAAACGGAAAGAATGTTATCTAACTACTATTTCATCGATTAAATAGATGGCACACTTAAACAAATTATGTAGTTGTTTGTATGTATTAAATTGATGATTATCGGTTGTTCTTCAATTATTATGTGTGGTAATGATTGCAGTAGATGTACGTGAGTCGTGACAAAAGACTTGGCTTTAGAGTTTGGATGTATATTTGTGTTTGTTCGTTCTCGTCTTTAAAATAATAACGGATGGATCGTGATGCCACTTTTTTATGTATAGAAAATACGTTAGTTGAGATCAATATTCGATGATTGGATCATTTTATATATATATTCGCACCAAATGATATAATAAAAAGTAAGAAGTCGAATTAACCTAAGCTAGATAATAATTATGGTGAATGGCTCAATAGGTGTTGTTGAATGTATAAATTCCACTACTATCTCACGATTAACTACATGAGTAAAATAAATATACTAATTATATATATATGCTGTAATGTTTGTGAAAATAAAAAGAAAAACATAAATTTGTGCCGTCTTTGGAAGGGAGTAGTCACGACTCACGATATAGGTTGTATGGAAATTTCGTCCGAGGTCCGTTTTTCGTTTTGGAAATGTTTCAGAAACGGAAACTCTCGGAAATGCGAGAAAACTCTATGAAAAAACGTTTCTAAAAATTTCAATTTGAAAATGCGATGGAAACATTCGATTTCGTTTTAGAAACACGATGGGAAGCAAAAGTATGAAATACATATATTGTGAAAGGAGTTGGAGTACTTAATTTTTTTTAAAAATTCTACAACAAGAATTAAAATTGCTCCATAACGAACGGAATATTTGGTATTTGTGCACACTAATCTTCGTCTTCTATCTAGAATAAGTTTTACGTACAAAAATGATCTCAATCATATATGAGATATTGGAGGTGATCAATTTGATTCAATAGACGAAACTAATTTTGAGATACTTGAATTTGAAAATCTTTTTTCGATAAATTCAAGTTGGAGACAGTTTTATTTGAAAGAACTGGTGAAAATGAGAATGAAATGAAAATGATAGTCTAAATATTTGACTTTGAACGTTATGATATTTATCTTTAGTTAAACTATTTAATATTTATGTATAGAATTAGTGTTGTTTTATTATATATTTTTTATTACTTGTATATATATATATATGTATATTTCCAAAACATATCCGTTTCTTTTTTTTTGTTTTAAATCGTTTCCGCATTTTTAAATATTTCGTTTCCGCGTATCTGTTTTCGATTCTACCCGACCTAGGTCACGACGAGTAAACGAAATGATGAGATAGAAGAAATCTGGATCCGCATCTTGGGCTAAATGTAGGTCTGTATATCTGAACCATTATAAGCCCGTCAAATTCCAATTTGGGCTTGGCTAGTAAAGTGACAATATCGCCCCCACCCATTTGACATATTCGCCTCACTATGGGCATCGAAAACGTTAATAAAGAAAAACCGATTTTTGTTTTTGTTTTTTTGGATAGATTCAAAGGAACTAACACATATAGTGTTAAATCCAGAAAATTGATCTGGTTTCTCATCGGAACCGAGCGAATTGAAGAAATTACGTGAATCCTTTTTGGAGTTTTTTTTATGGTTCATAGACTAAAAATATGAATAAAAATATATTTTTGTGGTATTTTTGAAAATTGTCCAATATAAAAGCTGATTTGCTAGACTCATTTACATAAGACAATTTTCCTTTTTAAGTATTTTTGTTTTTTTCTAAATAAAATGTGTCGGTGACAAAAAAAAACACCTCTAAAATAATTTTTACAAATAATATTTTTCGAAAATTAAAAATTTGTGTTAATGTTATATTGTGTCACCATTTCAATTTTAATCCGTACAATACATGTTACTATACCATTGTAAAATGAAAAAATCGTTAAAAAAGAATAAAACTTGTGGGATAAATAATAAATCATTAAATGGATTTTCTGAAATGTAGTTTTTTTTTTTGCCTAAAATTTTTCTGAAATGTAGTTGAAAACATCATTTTGTTTTTTTGTTTGTCATTATACTTACGGAATGGCCAAATGGTTGGATATAAATCATGAATTGACTAATCAAACATCGTAAAATCATATATGCAAAACAAAAACGGATCACCAAAAAAAAAGAAAGACATTTTTTTTGGAAAAAAAAAAATAATAATAATAATAAACCGAAGCCAAACGGAAATTAATTATTATCAAATGATAAATTCATGATAATTTCCGTGAGTTAATAACCGGACCACAATCATATAATTAATAATTTGATATAACATTTCAAAGTAAAATAAACTGCTTTTTATAATGTGTAATAATTGTATAATTTGTATTGTAATAATATCATATATTTCGTATAGATTACAAGCCATCATAAGCAAGCTTGTTAAGGAGAGCGAGAGCATTGCTGCATAATTGCATACACTTTGTAGCCTTCCTCCGAATCATCCTGACCGTCGATGATGAATTAATAATCGAAGTCTCTTCAAATCCATCGAGACACGTGTCCTGATCAGTGAGCGCAGCGCTTAGCCACGTGGCAAGATCGCTGATCTGCCTCTGAAACTCGTCGGCGTCTAGTTTCCGGAGAACGGCGAGCGACTTGTAGAGATTGTCGAGAGAGTCCACGAACAGCTCTCGGCAATCAGATAACGCGATTCGCTCGCGTTTCCCAACCGCCGAACGCCGCGTTCTGAGCAAGCGTCTTAGGACCTGTTTGGTGTCGGTTATGGTAACCGCGACGCCAGCTCGGGCCCATATGCTCGAGTTGTTTTTAGCAACGATTGCAAACGGCCATAGCGTTCGGAAGCAGAGGTGTTGGTAACGCGTTACGTTGCACGCGTTTTTAACGTATGTGCTGTATCGCGTTACGCTGAACGCGTTTGTATCGTCTGTGAGGTCGCGACTGGACGCTAACGACGGATTTGGGTTTAGTGCCAGAAGGAGAGAGAGAAGAGTGACGGTGATATAATAATAATTCATGTCTTCTTTTTTGGGGTTAAGAGGAAAGATCCAAACTTTAAAGAAATTGGTAGATATTTTAGCTACACGGAGAGTATATATATATACACACACGAAGGAGCCGACTAGGGATTAAACTTTTTAGAATTAAGAAGTTAGGACGTGAAATTGAAGGTTAGAGTATGTGGCGGTCCATTTGTAGGTGTTGTGGTAATCATTACATACGGTTAAGCTTTTATATCGATGGTTTAAGTCCATTAGCTATATTTGGGTTCTGGTCTATGTTGTAGTTTTGAGTTTCGGTTTTAATTTCTTTTACCATTTTAAGCTGTACTACCACTACCTCCTAAAACTAGACATCTATCTTAATTTAAAAAAAAAATTCATGACTGGTTTTGGCTTTTCCCCTAACAACACCTTTGTTACATTTAAGATAAATTAGGCAAAAATTAGAGGGTAGAATTTTTAAAAAGGAAAATTATAAATAATGGATTTGCATAGCTTAATTCTGGCAGTTATACGCATAAAATCGGTGATTATTGAAAATTTGTAGAATCATATGGTACTATTCAATTTTGACATATAGGCGGATTACCAATAAAAAAAGCAGTGAAGAAAAAGAGGGTAGCTAATCAAGAGAGGGTTGCAGAGGAAGCAAGAGAAAGGTGAGAAGCAATAATGAAAGTTTAAAAGAGTATCAAAAATTCAAAAGTCACTTGGAGTCGACGGATTGGTAATTCTTTAAGCTTAATTTTTGATCCTCTAATCATTTAATGTTAATGAGTTTGATTATTGTTTTTCTTGAAGCAAGAGGTAAATTTAAGAATATTTTACAACATATTGGAACGTGGAGTTTGTTTCACAATTATAGCTTATATGTTTTCAGGTCTGAATCAATTCATTCAATACCAAAAAAGGACCGGTTACAATATCGTTATCTAAACCGGTTGATTCACATTTATGGCGATGTGCGTTCGCATTGAAAACGATCGAGCCCACTTGAGTTTTAAGTTAACCCAGATGCACGACCTAACCACATTTTTTACGTGCGTCGCTTCTGGTATAATTATCATCAAGGTAGTTATGAGTATGGTTCGAATAAGACAGCATAATATCAGATAGAACAGAAGAGATCGTGTAAAGATTGAGCTCACATGAATTGAAAGGTTGAAATATCAAATATGGTTATGACAATTCACATGATCGGGATGAAGCAAAACAAGAGGAAATTTAGGAGAAAAAGGGCCTAAAAGTTCTATGATGATATGAAGAAGCACATGAATCTACAAATTTAGTAAAAGATAACATGATTATAAAAGGAGACATATAATAAGCATAAACTTATTATAACCAGTACACGAACTTTGAGGCTCTAGCTAATGACTAAGAGAGTTTGGTTTCACAACAATAAGATACTAATTAATCCATGTGAAATGATAAGAGTTTTGATACTGAAACCAAGGGTTAATATAGGGGGCAATAATAATAATAATAATAATGGTTTCATACTTCTCTCAATTACTCTACTCCACTTCCTATTGAGACAAGCAAGAATTGAGGAAGCACTCTAAGCTGATGTATGAAACAAGACAAAGAAAACAAAAGTTGATGTGATCTATCTAATAAGCAAGATATACATTAAATGGGGACCAAACCAATCATCATTTCAATTTTCAAGACAAGTAAACAGAGCAACCAAGTGGCATAACGAATACCAAGATATGTAATATCACTGACTGGACATATATATATATGATCTGAGAAACTTCGAATCAAAACAAGCTATGCAATGACCGATAGCACCTGAGAAATTGCCACTTTCCTGATTCAACAAATCAAGAGCAACAAATTAAGATTCAACTAAGTCATTGGCTTACTCACAAAGATTTTTGCTGGTCTCCTCGGATGGCATCTCCAGAAGAGCTCCTGCGTTTTCTTGACTCACTTTCACCCTGCAAACTTACCTTCCACAATAATTTAACCCCATAATGCAGAATGAATCATCATTGTTCAATCATCAAAAGATATATCTACTCCAGTGGAGTTCCGAGTCTGAAGAAGTTTCAGACAATTTCTTTTAGGTTCACAAAAGCAAACCCACCTAGAGCTAATTGGGGTTATAGACGGAGACAAAAGTATCACAAGGGTAGACTCTTTTTTCTTTTTTCTTTTTTTCCCACCATGAGATCATTTGCTGTGAAGAACGGAGGTGTAGTCACCAAACTGGATGTCAGTAGGGGGATGGAGATTAAAGACATAGGAGATTGGTCTGGAGACTAGCATAGGCTTCTGGATGGTGAATGTGTTGGGGAATTCACCAAAGCTTATCGAGTTGTGTGGGAAAGACTCTCCAAGGAAGAAGAAGCTGTCTCTGGCTAGCTTCTCAACCTTAAGAAAAACAAAAAATGAATGGAGTTGGACAAAATAATGGAGAATCTGAAAGCAACAAGACTATTTTACCTGTAAGTGTGAGAATATGACGTTGTTCATAGTGAGAACTACTCGGATTTCGTACAGAGCATCGCCGAGTATTCTGATTGCCATGTACTCGAAGAAATTCTGCAGAATAATTTTCTGTCTCTCAGGAGTTTCGGCGTAGCTGTCTGGGTTAAGGAACCACAGCACACATTTCACTTCATTCCATGGGATTGGGTTCTCCTCTCCTGCTTTTGAGATGATGGTTTGGTAGGGATGATTGAGACCCCAGAAAATTCTTGTGTCTGCAAGTGATGAATCACAGAAAAGCGTCTCCGAAGAAGATGACGTGGAGAGTATTCTCCAGGACGGATAACGGTTGGCTATTCTTGAGGTGAAATGCATGTCAGAGTCATCGAACACAAGGATACATCCCTCAGAAGAAGTTGGAAATAGATCCAGAAGAGGCGATGTGGAAGAGTCATCTTCTTCTGGAAGGCATGGGGGAGGAGAAAAGTATGATGCTTTCTGTCTTAGCATGACATGGGAAAACAAACACGATTCTCCATTTCGACATCCCTGCAAAACCGACCGACTAATAAGCAGAGAAACTGAAGATAACCCAGCTAGAATGGTAACGAAATGCACCTTCAATGACGTGAAAAATTTGCAGACTGGTCTTGTTGACTGAAGAGTATGAGAGAACGTGCACTGGTTACCTCGGTTGCAAGATCCATTAAGAAAATATACACACACTGGAACCTCTTCGTCCTCAGCGTAATCCTCAGGTTCGATTTCTCCATGGCCATTATCAGATGGTGTGCACTGAGTTCTTATCTATGGCAAGTACAAACAGTAAGAGATCAATACGCTGTAAAGAAGAATCACTGTTTCCAGCTCTAGCATCCACCACACTCTTATCAATGAAAAACTTGGCACAATGAGAAGACTGATAAGCCTATAAATGCCAGTGCTAAATACAAGAACGAAGGTCAGCAAATGAATACCTCTTTGATAACATTGGCCATGTTTTTCGCAATAGCATTAGCTTGGAATGCGTTAGGAGGAACAAACGGCACCGATACACATTTTCTTACTTCATGGGGTGGTTGATTGTTATCTTCATCCTCAGAGGGTTGGCACTCAACATAGCACGTGTGATCAAATTCATATGGATAGTAATAGGTTGGTAGAGAATCAGAAGAACTGATGAATTGAGGTCTGAAACGATGAAACGAGCCAAGTGTATCTTCATCTGTAAAACAGGCAAAATTCCAATAAAGGGGCAGAAGCAAATGAAGAGTAATTAAAAAAAGAGAGGCTATTAGCATGTTGATGTGTTTCTAAAATTGTTTTCCATGAGTAAAATGGAAAGGTTATAAAAAAAGAGTCGATGATGCACCATGAACTTACACATTTCAGACACATGATAGAACGATGACCGGGAAATATTGTGGAAATCACACCACTCTTGTTCAATCTCAGGAAACATCAACTTGAGATCTTTGTCTTTCTCCTTCGACAGAAGTTGTTTCAAGTTTTCAAGACGATGCTTATCCTTCAAGGAGAGAAACATTGGTAAGATCATCAAGAATAAAATCTAGTACTCCTTGGGAATATAAACGAAACTATTTTATCACCTTAAAGACACGCTGCCAAAACTGAAAAGCACATAGGTTTGCCATGAGTACCACCTCCCTCCGGCCACCAGAAATGGTCTTACTGCCATCTCCACAGAAATATTGGTCAACATACTCCAGAAACTGTAGAACAGGACATAGGTGTAGATGCTTAACATCATGATCAAAAAGGCATACAGAATTACAGATAAATTCACCAATAGGAAATACCAGTGAATCGTCTCCAAAAGGATGATTGATAGGAAGCGGTTGGGTATCCATCAGGACACCTAATAGAATCCCTTCTCTTAGCATTCCCATTTCACCAAACTTGACGACGAGAATGGATGCATCAAAGGACAACGGGAAGCTAGCAAGCAACCGTCCATAAAATGTGGGCTCGTAGCGTCCCCTAGGCGATTTACGCAATGCTCGTATGCTTAATAGCATATTCAATGCATCATCAATGACGTCTGGGTTTGGTGGATCCATAGCTTTTGCCAGCAACGCTAATTTGTAGAAAATAATTACACTCAGTTCAACCAACAAAGACTGATTAGATAGACGCAAGAACATTCTGGATACTGTCTTTTCTATTGAATACCTAGAGCATACAAGCACCAATTTTTCAAGAATAATGAAAGAATATTTCCACCGTGAGCATTTAGCTTCATCTAAGGTACCTCACTGTTAATGTTCCACTACTATATCTACAGAGCATTCTTCAGGCTAGACAGGAACATGTAATAGGAAATTTATGTGATAGCATTAGCAAACCTGACTGTCCTTACTAGTTCACAGGTAACCCAAGTGTCTATTAAAAAAGACATCAAGCATTCTCTATACATTTCTAACATTATTACCATTTGCATCATTAATGGCTCTGGATTCTGTGCAGCAAATATGGAGAACTTGTTGTCTCAATGACAGCTTAAGTATAGCTGGGGGCTCATGCTCTTCAAGCTTGTTGAAGAATGCACTCGGCACCAGGCGATACACCTCACCATCACATGTTCGACCTGTCCTCCCTCTACGTTGCTCAGCCTATAATAAGAAACTAGATTTCAGACATCAACTTTCGATCCATACATGGTAAATTCTGGCAATACCTGAGATCTAGAGACCCAAACAAGTTGAACTGCATCTCTTTTCCTGGATGCATCCCAGAATACTTGCAGAGACCGGCACGAGTCAATGACATAGGCTACTTTGGGTATTGTTACCGAAGATTCCGCAATATTTGTAGCCAATATTACCTGAAAATAGTAGTTTGAAAAAGTTATATTAACTATGAAATCATTGAAGCCACATAATGGTAGCTGCATCAGTCCGAGTTTGATGTCTCCCCAATAAAATGATAAGTCCTCTCCTCCGAAATGTACAACAACGTTTTAACTGTTAGGGAAGCTGAAATGGAAGGTAAAATTTTATCATCTCATCAAGTTCAAAACTACACCAGAAGGCGCCATTAACTCATATGCTCCACAAAAAGATGTCTAAACACACAAAAAGTTCAACGCCCTACATTTGAAAATATAAGCGTTTGCGTCACTCTTAGATTAAGATCTTCTCTAGTTATTTAGATTTCAGTTGGGTCCTCTCACCTGCAGGTCACAAAAATAATACACACCTCTCAAGGAGAGAAACATGGAAAGTTAGAAGAGAAACCTTGCGGCGGGATCTGCATATCTTCATAGCCGCTAGGGCTTGCTCCGTGTCAATGCTTCGGTGCAAAATGTGAACCTCAAAAGATGCGCGAAAGGGTTCCAATTGATACCACTGCTGCTCAAGTGAGTAGTATGTTGGAAGGAAAACCAAAATACTCTTCTCAATATCAGGTTCCTTTTCATGAATATATAAGATGAGATTATGAATAAGATTCTGCAGTTCAGGTTTGATTTCTGTATCAGCTGAAGAAGGACTTGGACCAGGACAGTAAGCCGACAAATCAGAATTCATACCAAGCAATCCTGCAACCTGCTTCATGAACAGTATCACATTCAATTAGTAGGGAGAGGCTTGCCAATAAGAAAACCAGGAATAAATGTCATAAATCTTAATTCCTTCCACAAATACTCTGATAGACGCAGAAAATTTGTTATTTTCATCAAGATGAAAGTGAGCATACTATGATAAGCATGAATATTCTAGTTCGCTGAAACTGAACTTACTCATTTGAGTCCTAAATTAAACAACACGCAACAATGAAGCAATATCCTCCAGAAAAGCAAAGATAGATCATCAAAAGTGGTCATTTAAAGAGCCCCGCATATCAAACATAGTCTCAAAAGTTTAACCTGCTCAAGATATAACACTCTTCTCTGGAAAATAGTTCTCTGGTCAGGGCTAGGAATAGCAACCACTTCCACCCGTTCACCCCTGCCGAGTTCTTTAAAGTAGTCTCTGTACCTCGTTATATCAGCAGTTGCAGACATTAAAACCACCCTGCAAAAAAAATCACATCACCTCTTAAACGACCGTGATCTCAATTCAAACTATTTAGGTAATTACAAGGTTGAAGTCATGAATCAAAATTAAAGTGATTTCTCTTTCATCAGCAAACACAACCAAGTGGAACAGTTAAAGAAGCTTAAAACAACTACACCATGTTATAGAAAAAGGCTATATAACCTGAGGTCATTATTTTTCATGAGAAACTGCTTAACACAGACGAGAACAAGATCGGACTCCACAGATCGTTCGTGCACTTCATCAAGGATGATAACCTTGTACTTTAGTGCATTCAACCCTTTGTCTAGCATTTCATCCAACAATACTCCAGCAGTTTTGAACAGAATTTTCGATCTGCATGCAACCAAAAAAAAAAAAAATTTGCATAAAAGTCATCATAAGAGGAAGAAGCCAAAAATCATTAGTTTACATTTTTGTCCTGAAAACTTGGACACAAAATAAGAAATTAAAAAGACTATAATGGATACAATCTAGGTCATGGAGATCAAGATAATGCAACGATACTCGTGTGTCATAGTTACCCTTCAGTCAATATCTTTGAATGTCCTATGTGGTAACCAATTTCTCCACCTAAATCAGAGTTGCGAGATTTTGCAACCATCTTAGCAACAGCTACAACCGCAAATCTCCTTGGCTGTGTGCACAAAATGGGTGCCATGTTAGCTTCAAGAAGGAATTGTGGAACTTGCGAACTTTTCCCTGAAGCAAAGAAGGACAAAATTTGGGAACAGGGGTGAGATGAATCGAAATCCAGTTATTCATCACAATCAAAACAGTTCAAAGGCACAAGAACGCTAAACATCGCCCTAGTTCTACTAACGTAAGATAGAAACAAAACGAGTGATCAACAAAACCAGAATCGAGGAAGCATTTCTATAAACAGAATGAAGAAGAAGAAGAAAAAAAACCCCAAAGGCAAAGCAGATTACGTCCAGGTATAGAGTAACCTCGTCTGCGAACGAAGGAAGAGACTAGTGAAGTAGAATAACAGAAACAAGCCTCGGAGAACAAAAACCAAGCGAACACACGTACCACAACCCGGCTCTCCAACGATGAGAGTGACGCGATTCTCGAGGATTTTCTCGATGATTCTCCTCTTCGTGGCCATAACCGGAAGCGAAGCGAAGTTTGAAGAGGGTAACGGAAAGGATTCCGAAGAGTTGCAAGACGAAGTCGGCGAAGAAACCGCCATTGTCGTATAGAAAGCTCAAATCTCTCTCTCGATGTCTCCTTCCCCACCGCCTCGAGTGCTCTCTCTCTTCGTCCAGTCGCCAATCACCAATCAACCTCCTCACTCGCCGATTTATGGACGCTTTTTAGAGCCCTTGGGGGGAGCGTGGATCTGGTGCGACGAGCATACGCTTGGCTTTCTAGAAAAAGCGTTGATCTAAACTCTGATTTGCTGGCTTAGTCAGACTAGTCAAACGACCCATCCTTTGTCGTGCGGGTGTATGGTGCTTCACCCACACTTGAGAGCTTACCGCGAATTGCCGTACGAAACAGGGTCCCACCAAGGCTATGGAATATATATAAACAAGGGTAAAAAAGTGCCGCCAATGAAAAAAATTGAAAAAAAAAGCAAAAACACAACCAATATTTTGCTTTTACAATGTAACTAACAGAATCGGCCCACTAATAGCCCATTAATTCGGGTAACCCGGACCCGAACCGTTTCGCGTTATTGGAATAAGATTTGACGGATCTTCTTCTTCTTCTTCTTCTTCTCCTTCTGGTTTCGATTGAGCTGGAGAGAAATGGCGTCTGGATGGGGCATAACTGGAAACAAGGGGAGATGTTACGATTTCTGGATGGATTTCAGTGAATGTATGTCTCATTGCAGAGAGCCCAAAGATTGTACGCTTCTTCGTGAAGATTACCTCGAGTGTCTCCACCATTCCAAAGAGGTACGACTTCTTCGGATTCCTTCTTTTTTCCTGGTGTTTAATCGGTTATTTGCTTGAAGAATTGTCGTTGATTTGATGATGTTCGCCACTGTTTCCGGTTTGAAGAAAACCCTAGATCAGTCTGACGATGATGTTTAGATCACGGAGTTGGAGTAATTCCAAAATCCTAGATGGTTTCGAACAAAACGGAAACTTGGTCCGTTTCGTCTGAGTTTTATACCTAATTAGGTGCATCTGGTCATGGTTTAATGGTAGATTTTACTAAGACAGTGACATGGATTGTAGTATACTGGCTCCTCTTGTTATGAAATTTGCGAACTCAGAGGTATTATGAGTAACAAGGTTTCATACCTTCACTCGATCACCGAGCACAACTCCTTTGATTTGGCATTGTGCTCTCTGTTATTCGAACCCCTCAGCTGCAAAGTTATGATGGCATCAGCTCATTTGCTGAGATATTGGCCTTACACTTGGTCTCTAAAAGGACAATATCTTCTCTGTAGATGTTACACTGTTTTGAAACCGACGCGGTATCTAAACGCGGCTCTCTTAGAATATTACTGAATGTCTCTGCATCTATCCCAGGAAGCATCTGTGTTAGTATTGATTAGTGGTTTCTTTACGTGATATGAACATGCAATTTGACTGATACGAGTATTTGTTGTGTACCTGATGCAGTTTCAAAGAAGAAACAGGATATACAAGGAAGAGCAGCGTAAACTAAGAGCAGCCTCGAGGAAAGGTGAGGAAGGCGGGGATGGGACTCATACCAATCACTAGTCAACAATCCTCCTCCAAGTTTGCATCTTCATCCGATTCCAGAGAAGAATAAAAACGGTTCATGGAAGATTTTGTATGCTGTTCCAAACAGAATCTCTAAACACTTTGATCGTTTTTCAGTTTGCATTTGTGGAATGATGTTCTGCTTTCTCTTCATGTCTATTATTATCTCTGCCTGAGTTGCAACATACTTTGGGGCATACTTTTTCACCTGAATTACGAATATGTGAAACAGTTGGAACATTTATTCATTTTAACATAAGGATTCCATCCAACCAAGAGCAAGGGATAACTCAACTGATCGAATTTTGGCAAGATTCGGTCGAATCTTCTGTTTTAACAAATGGTTCTTGGAAAGCTCACAATGTACATTGGAACCCAGTTATAGTTACATCATAAACAAGTTTTGATCGATCAAACAAGCCCCCAGTTTTGTTTTATACATTGTTCATAAGCCTGATAGAATTCTTCCAGGCGACTTCTCAGAGTTTAGTCACTCAACTTCTCTCAGAAGTGTCTGTGCCAGAAGCTAGATATCGTGCGGTGATTCGACGGGAAAGGAAAATGTGGAAACCAATCTCTCTCCCACGGATGAAACTGATCGGTTTCTGGTTCTCGGTGTCCACCTGATGAGCTCGGTGGTGGATAAATGAAGAATCCGCCGTTCTGATCTGGCATCGGTGGTGGCGGCGGCGGCGGCGGCAATCCCCTTCTTGTCACTGAGACGAGAGGCGACGCGAGATTAGGACCATTGGCATGATGTTGCCTCTGATGATTAAAAACATGATGCTGTGTGTGGAGGTGTTCACGCATTTGGGTGCTGCTTCCTTGGTGAACGTGGATTGCTGGTGAGGTTCTTGGATTAGAACTACATTGCCCAAATCCAAAATATATTCATAATCTTTCCACAAAAAGTTGAATATTTTTTTAGAGCAATACGTAGATGGAGAAGCTAACCGGTGACTAAAGAGAAACGGGGGCGGATAAGATATGCCCCGTGCTGCTGAAGAGTCAATTTCACCATCAACCACATGAGCACCGGGTAGAGAAAACGATGGGGAATGATGATGATGATACTGGGGAGCAACAGCAAGCTGGTGAAAGTGCTCACTAGGGTGGCTGTTCCAGGGATGATCATCTATGTTGCTGTTATCGCTAGATCTCGGGGTAGTGACTGGGCCCGGTCCAACGTATGCAAGATATGAATGATTCACAGCAGCGGCGTGATGTCCATGGAATTCATTATGATCTAGGAAGCAGAGAAGAATGCAGTATGCTATTATCAATGGTTTGCTAGACAAAATGAAATGATCATGTGGAGAACAATCGATCAATTGGCATCTGACTTACATGTGGTGGTTGCAGGTTCCAGTTCCCTGAAACACACAGCAAAAACATAGAAACAATAAGGAAAAGTATATTTGAGGAGATGATGCCGCAAGTCAAATCAAGCTTTCAGGTTGTTTAAGGACCAATGGTTTCAATTTTTACGGTAGGGAATTCTCGTACATAAGCAAAGAGAGACATAATAGCACAATCATGGTAAAGGTGCTTACTCGAAAGAACCTGCTTGAGAGGGTTCACCAAATGGGCACCAATGGACCCGATATTGCTGCAAACACGGAATTTTTTTAGGATTACCGAACTCACATAGTTCATAGAATCAAGGGGTTGTATGTATGATAAAAGCAAAGATCTCATGTACACGAAAAAGAAAGAATATCGTTGTACAAAGTACTGAGCTTTTACCATTTCCGGATAACTTAAACCGTACAAGTCTTCTTCGGGGATCCAATCTTCCATGACAAACTCTGGAAACAGCCGAGTAGACCCGTTTGCATACAACCACTGACCCTTTTCGACATTCCGGCAGTTAGGGCATTGCATGGCTCCCTTCACGTTAAAAGCTGATCCAATGCAATCTGCAAGAAACAAAACAAAAACCCCTAAAGCTAAAGCCATAAATAGCAACAAAATCAACCAGTCACATAGCAAACCTTATATCTCTACACAGCGAGAAGATACCCACATTTATTAGAGACATCGCCTTATTTGCATTTCTTGGATCCTCATCCTCAAACAACCGCAGAATCGGTGGCTATATTCTCATATGCTAATGTTCATCCGAAATCTCACTTGGATCATTGTCTAAATCTAACATTGGATAAAGCATAAAGGGGTACTTTGACTAGCTAAGCAAAAAGGCAAGCATTGAATAGGATACGAGGATAACTTATATAACCATAAATCAAACGAGCGCAGATTGGCAATTTTGATCGAGCCCAAGATTCCAATATAAAAATAAAAATCAATGAAGAAAAGTTTGATTGGTGGAAGAAATAGGAAGGGATTGAAATACCCAAATGGAATTCGTGGCCACATTGGAGCTTAGCCTTGGATCTGGTACCATCTTCGACCACCAATTCGAGGCAAATCGAGCACGAGACTTCAACAGGAGATGATGGGGAATCCTCGTTCCCGCGTTTTCCAGGGACACAACCGCCGTCATCTGCGGCGGAATCCGCAGACTGGCCAGAAACCTGGCGGTGGTTACGATCATCATCGCAACCCGAATCTTTAGCTCCGGTCATATCTCCACCACCAGCCTCGGCAAGCCAAATCGGAGGGGGGGGGGGGGGGGGGGAACAAACGAAATTTTCGTTTTTAAAAGAAAAAAAATTGTCAGGCAAAAATCAATGAAAAATCATCTCCTCTCGCTCTCTCTCTACGACTTCGTCTACCTTTTCGAGCGACGATGCGGTAATAATCTTACAAATCTATCCTTCCTTTGCTCTCTCTCTCTCTCTCTCGTCCGACCTGTTAGAGATGACGTGGTTGAAATTCAGACAATGACATTTTTTTTTTCTCGGATTGTGGATAAATCGAACCATTAACCTGAACCAACAACATTGGTCCAAAAACCAAACTAATTGTTAATTTATTAGTTTAAATAACCAAAATTTTAGTTTTAAAAATCAAATAATACTAGATCTGGTTTCTATCAAGTTGATTCCTCAGTCTCTTTCATATGAGCTCACGAGCTTTGAAGATTTTGATAACTTTTTTTTTTATTACACCAATTTGTGAAGGTGTTGAGTTTTGTAATCGAGAGAGATAATCCACACAGACTTAAAATATTATTAAACGGGAAATATTTGTTTAGAAATACTAAAGCATTAGATGTAATAAACAAATTACACACATAAATATACTGATGTCACGCGCATAAATGCAGCAAACGTAGATTCGCTTGAGTCGTCACATCAAGCTAAATTATTTGACTATGCAAAGACTTTGCTTCGACTGATAATTTGAGTAGCTTCGCTTAAGGTTTCAGACCTTGATCCTAGGCTTCTTCACGATCATCACAGAGCAATGAGCGTGATGAGCGCAGTAGTCACTCACACTCCCGAGAACCGCCCTTTCGCAAACCGAGAAAGTGATGATTAATACGAGAAAAGATTGATTAGAAGGCTGAATGAAAATACGTACCTCTTGATAGCTCCATATCCATGGCTACCCACAACAAGAACAGAAGCATGGTGCTTATCTACAACTTCACATAGGATGTTTCTTGCATCTCCTTCAAAAACTTCAATGGTCGCGCCATGAACCTACCACAGCAAAACCTTGTGGCTAACTAAAAACAGATCATTGCTATTCAAAAAATAGAGACCCTAATGCTCCATAGCTCGAAGCTTTTGAATGATCTAGAGATTCTCATAGCCTAACTGTCCAATACACAATGATGAATCCAATTTCTCTTAAAAAAAAATTGATATAACAAGTAGAAATTCTGAGAAACCGTACCGATTTGGTCTGACAAATTTCTTTGGCTTTCTCGACAACCCTAGAAGCGATATGCTTCAAATCGGCATCAACATAAGGTACAACCTCAGCAGTTCCTAACAAATTAAAACAAAAATGATGATGTCATGAAACAGAACCCCAGAAGAAGAGTGTCTCTCCGGTCAAATCGAAATCAAGGAGAGTAACCTGGACCAGCGAGACCAACGGCGGAGACGGCGTTAGGTTTGGCGTGGACGACGAAGAGCTTGAAAGGAAAATTCGGAGCGTACGGAGCGAAGAAACGATCGAGCGTCCACTCCAATGCGTAAACGCTCTGTTCGCTTTCGTCGATTCCGACGACCATCACCGGTTTCTCTTCACCGGTAGCCATAAACTCAACTGTTCGCCGGCGCCGATCTGTCGCTTGGAGAAAACGCGCTCTTGTGGTTGAAGCCGCCTCGAAGATTCCAAAGTGAAGCAGAAGAAAAAGAGGGTTTGGTTGTATATATTAAAAAAAAAGAAGAGGAATGCGATACTTTGATGACGTGGTTGGTCCTCGTTCGTTTATGCCTTTGATTAGTAAAATTCTGATGCAACCGAATACTTTCTACTGCTCCACCGAATATTTTTTTATTAGTTACCAAATTACCATTGGCGCCATAATTTAATACTCCTAAAGATTTTTTTTTTTTTTAAGAGGAATATTAACCAAAGTAGTAACTAGTAACAAATTGGTGTGAATTGGTTTTGATAAATTTTGATTTTCGATCGAATTTCAATATAGTAAACTATATTAATTTTTAATTCTCAAAGAATTGAAGTTTCAGATAAAATTAGGGAAATTGGATTCAATAATCCAAAAAAACTATAATTAAAAATCTAATTATTTAAAAAAAAAAAAAATGATTTAGCTGATTAGGTTGAGTTTCTGATTCTAAGAATCAATATTTCTGCAGAGTAGTGCAGTGTGATGATCTCCTTTTGTTGTATTAACCCTGCAATTATAATCTGTTTTCCATCTGTGCTCCTACAGTCCACCTTTTGATGATCTCTTTTTGCTCCTACAGCTCAGCAGATAGAGCTGAGATCTATAGCTTGGCCTTCTCTTCAAATGCCTAATGGTTAGCTGTATCAAGTGACAAAGGAACCGTTCATGTTTTCGGTCTGAAAATGAACTCTGGATCTCAAGCGAACGACACATCCCGAATTGCATCTGATGCGACTCACACTGCTGCTTCGTCGCCGTCATCGTCTCGATCATTACTCAGAGGTACACACCCCAGATCAGTTACTCAGTAGCATTTTGAGACATCATGATCATTATCATAAAACCTTGCTCTTTTCCTGCATAGGAGTGTTGCCAAAGTATTTCAGCTCTGAGTGGTCAGTGGCTCAATTCCGGTTGGTTGAAGGACCCAGTACATAGTGGCATTCGGACACGAGAAGAACAATGTGGTGATTCTTGGGATGGACGGGAGGTAAGCGAACCAGACCCTAATAACCTAATTAGTGTCCAACTCGGATGAGCAATTTGGTTGGATTTTTGGGGTTGTTTTGCAGCTTCTGCAGATGCCAGTTTGATCCAGTGCACGGTGGAGAGATGTCTCAGCTCGAGTATCACAACTGTCTGAAGCCGCCTTCAATTTTCTGAAACACATCATCATTGTCTTAGTTCTCTCCTCTCTCTGAGTATCTGGTTTAAGCTTGTGTATGGTAACGTATGTGGTTTCCTGTTAGGTGTGGAATCGTTAATCTTGAAACAGCAAGAATATGTATATTGTGTATATAAATGTAAATGTTCAACCGCTAATCAAATGATGTGATTTCTAAAATGATGTGTATATAGTGATTGATATTGAAAGTTGAAGCATATGTGTGTTTGGTTTGTGTCTGGCTCCAAGTCTGCTCATACTCCAAAATATTTTGCGTCCGGATTGGTTTCTATTGCAGCCCAGTATTGGCAGAAGAAAGAAAGATGAACATATTTCTGAGATCTTCTTGTTGGATGGAATTGAGAGATTGGGCCTTAAAAAAAAAAAAAGAGATTGGACCTTGGGGAAAGTCAAAAGGTCATTTAATAATTGAAAAGTGCCGGGTTTTGTCGATATTCCTTTTTTGATCATATCATTATTTTCTTTAACAAAGTTTATTCTTTGCTTAGCAAATACCAAAAAAAAAGCAAAATGTGAAGAGAAATTGGGTTGGATAGGAAAAAAATATATATATATTAGCAAACCAACCAAAATTTTCCATGTGACAAAATCCTATCCCTTGAAATTTTGGTTAGTTTTCTAATTTTTGTTTTGTTTTGGCTATGCCACAAATTGTCCCAAATGCTATGAGGAAAACAAATCAGAGTATTTGAATAAATTATAGTATACGAATTGATGATATAGACTTTCTTGATTTCAATTTTGTTCCTGTTAATAAATGGTGATTCTATTTGTGTTATACTAAAGTAATAATAAGACAAAAAGAAAAAAGAAATGTGAGATATGAAATTGCCGACGCTTGGCGATAATGTAATAAACGGAATAAACGAGAGAGAGAGAGAGAGAGAGAAGGAGGAGACGTGGTGGTGAGAAGAATCTGGAAAGATGGGAACAATTCAAGGACGACTTCCCCTTCCCTTCCTTTCTCCTCCTATAAAACCTCATTCTTCTTCCCTTGGTTTCTCAATCTATTCCAATCTCACTTTCAGATCCAAATCTTCTCCTTCTCCGACTATCTCAACCACCATGGCCGCCATCAAGGTTCACGGAGTTCCAATGTCCACCGCCACCATGCGCGTCATCGCTGCTCTTTACGAGAAGGGTCTCGATTTCGAGCTGATTCCCGTCGATATGAGAGCCGGTGCTCACAAGCAAGAGCCTTTCATTTCCCTCAACGTATAACTCCCTGCCCCCATCTCTCTCTTTACGTCTTCAATAAAGCTTTCGTTTCCTTACCACTATCTTCTTCTTTTGCTTTTATTCAGCCCTTCGGTCAAATCCCAGCTCTCGAAGATGGTGATTTGACGCTTTTCGGTGAGTTTTTGTGGGTTTCTTCATCTGATTTTGATTCTTTTTATTAGATCTAAGTCAAACTAGTTGATAGCGATTCATCTGACTATGATCGAAAAATCATGAAATTTATAGATTGATTTGGTCATTCGCAGAGTCTCGAGCCATCACAGAGTACATAGCAGAGGAATACAGTGAGAAAGGCGAGAAGCTTTTCTGCCCAGGCTGCAAGAAGGTGAAGGCAGCCACTAAGGTATGGCTTCAAGTCGAAGGTCAACAGTTTGATCCAGTCGCCTCCAAGCTAGCCTTCGAGCGTGTCTTCAAAGGCATGTTTGGCAAGACCACCGACCCAGCAGTTGTGGAAGAGCTCGAAGGGAAGCTCGTCAAGGTCTTGGATATCTACGAGGCAAGGCTCGCCAAATCTGAGTTTTTGGCTTGTGATTGCTTCACTCTTGCTGATCTTCACCACCTCCCAGCGATCCATTACTTGATGGGTACTGACTCGAAGAAGCTCTTTGAGTCTCGCACTAAGCTTAACGAGTGGGTCAAGAAGATCACTGCCAGGCCAGCTTGGGCTAAGGTTGTTGACCTCCAGAAGCAGTGAGTGTGTGCAGAGAGAGAGACTTGTCACTAGCTTTTTGTCTTTTAAGATGTTTCTTGTGCGTAATAAATAGTATGAGTCAAGTGAGTGTGTTGATTATGTACTTACTTTGTGTTTCACTATTGTTTGTTATATCATCTTCCTCATTCTGCTGAATTTTTGGCTTAAGCATCCTCACGCGATTTATTATTATTATTCAAACCGTACCGGATTCATCAGAATATCTAGATTACACATTACAAAGAGGAAGAAGAGAAGCTGCTCTGCAATTGCTCGATGCCTTGAGAACCAAGAAAGGTGTTGTCGCCCTTGAGAAAAGCAGCGTACCAGTGAGCAGAGAGTTTTGGAGATCTCTCGAGACGAGGATCGCTGAAATTCACATAGTACAGTCCAAAACTAGCCTCGTATCCGATAAGTAACTCGTACAAATCCATGAATGACCATACGAAGTATCCTCTCGTGTCTGATCCATTCCTACAATTAGTAAAGTCTTTTATTTCTTTATCTAACCGGTAAGAGAAGAAAAGAGAAGATGCAGTAAGAAACACTTTACTTACTTAACGGCATTGAGCACAGCACCAATGTAAGCATCCAAGAACTCAATCCTGGGTGTGTCATTCAGTGGCAGCGGCAAATCTCGCGCTATAGGTTTACCTACGCGTTTGCATTGGCAAGAGAGTTGAGCAGACTAAGACAAAAACAAGAGAAAGAGATTCAGAGAAGAGCGAGAGAAACCATTCTCAAGAATGTAGACAGGAGGATTGCCATAGCTCTGCTTTATATACTCCAGCACACCTTCCATAGCCCACGGAGCAACAGCATACTAAGTCCAAACAAAAATAAAACGACTAAGAAAGATGGATCGGGAACACTTAAGACAGTATAAAGAACATTATGAGTTTTGCATCTGAATTTGGTTGGTAGCCTCGAAACTCTTACCTCGAATTGTGAAAAATTCCCAAGGACTGTCCTCCCAAGCAGTGAAACGAATAAGAGATGATCAGCAAAAACGAGATAAAACAGCAAAAGAGTTTCGTTTGTTGTAAAAGAGACTCGAGAGTTTGATGCCTACAAGTCATAGATACGCCCAAGTCTGAGTAGAAATCAGGGTTTCCTGAAGGAGAAGGTTTGAGTTTCTTGTTTGTGACAATAGCTGCAAGGTAGTGAATGATTCCTATAAAGTCTGCTGAGCCTTTAACTTGTTCTGACTCTTCCTCTGTGAAAACCGGCAGTCTTGATCCAATGATTCGTTTCATTTCATCCGGATAGTCTCCAAACACAAGAGGCCCAAGCATCCTGGATTTGAAAGTGGAGATTGTTTTGTTTTCATTTTCTTTTCAGCTTTAAACATCTACTGGAACCTTTTATGGCTGACTCACCAGCCGGAGTAGAAATCTCTGGCTCTTTGCATTGCTATTTCATCATCCTTGGAGTTTGTAGAAGGAGTAAACCCTATTACAAATACGCTAAAGCCTACGGAACCTCCCTGCATATCCTGCACATAATATATGATTTGTTGCTCCTACTTCATAAACTCACACATTCAAGAGAGGGTAACTTATGTCATGTATAAGCAAGTCTACCTTGTACTTTTTCTTATATAGTCTTGAAGCAGAGGCGTGCGCAAGCAGCAAGTTATGGCCTACGGTATATGTTTCAATGGAAGAGTTCGCTGAGAAGCAATTTTTGCCCCGTGAGGAACAACGACCAGGGGGTAACAACCCATCAGTGTAACCTCCAATTGAGAATATATTAGCCTCGTCGATCGTGTTCCAGAATTTGACGTGGTTCCCAAACTCTCTGAAGCAAACGTCTGCGTAGGCAGTAAAGTCCTTGCTGCAATTCAAGAGCAAGTTTTCTTTACTCAGATAATCATTTTCTAGAAATATGTAAAAAGAAGGAAAGTAAATGGCCGCATTTTGGTAAGCCTACATGATTTTGCGGCTCCTCCATCCTCCATACTCATCCTCGAGAGACTGAGGAAGATCGTAGTGGAAAAGTGTAACATGTGGTTCAATTCCTGTAGTAAGTTTACTTAAAAGACCACTTAGTAGGAACTAAAACATAACTCTAATTAACACCGCAGAAACAAGTGATTTTGGTTAGTGTTACCATGGGTTACAAGTTCTTGGATGAAGTTCTTGTAGAACTGTAGACCCTTTGGGTTAACAGGACCTCTTCCATCTAAATGAGATAAGAATGAATACTCAGAAACTTTATACCTTGAGTGAGCTTGTTTAAGGCAAGACTTACTGGGAATAAGCCTGGACCAAGAGATGGAGAATCTGAAGGCGCTTAAGCCAGTTTCCACCATGAGCTGAACATCTTCCTGCACAGACCAAATTAGCAAGATCTTGTCATGACACAAACAGTGAGTGGCTTGGAGAAGAATGCTCATAGAAAGAGGAAAGAAACCTTGTACTTGTGATACCCATCACAGGCTGTGTCTCCGTTTTCGTCTCTAACTGCCAAGTTTAAACAATTTTCGAAATCACAAAAGACTCAAATTTTGGATCAAGATGGATGTTATAAGAGTCTAAAATCAAAAGACCAAACATAGAAAGGTATGGTACGAGTGTGAGCGAAAGTGTCCCAGATGCTTGGCTTTCTCCCGTCTTCGTTAGCAGCTCCTTCCCACTTTCCATTTTGTCATTTTCAGGTTCCAACAAAAACAAATCAAAATCGGAGTACAAGACAAACTCAAGAACCCTAGAAATCGAATAACCAAACCTGATAAGCAGAAATGGCGGCTCCGAAAGCGAAGTCCTTTGGGAAATCGTTCCTGCTGTAACCATCGCTGCATTTCCCAGACGAAACTAGAACCAGAAAAATGGTAAACAACAGAGACAAAACTCGATCCATTTCTTCTCGATCTCACACTCCTGTCTCTTCGCTCCGTGTTGTTGGGAACTATAAGAAGACGAGTGTGTGACAGAAAGGAACAGGTGTCTCTCTCAAATAGGTCTGGCAAATTATTTTTCGGTCCTATTCGGTATTTGTTTTGATTCGATCTAAAAAATTCGGATATCCCTTATAAATTAAAACAGAGCAAATAGTAAAATTTAGGATCCGTCAAAACATAGCAAATCACAAATACTAATTTTAAAAATTCGAATATCTGCTCTGATCCGTATATTATTTATATATATATATATAATATAATAGGTTTATAACGTATATTTATATTTTTAGATTTTTTAAATACATTTAGCAAAATATTCATAGTAAGATAGATACTAGGTTTATAATAGAAAATAGATTTTTTTTCCTAAATAAAAAACACATGTTTCATTTTTTACCATGTTAATTTTTTACTTTTTATTTTTATTTAATTATATCGAATAAAATTATTTAATTTAATATATTTATTCACTAGTTAGTTTAAATATTATATTAAAACAATTTTAAAAAATAAAAAAATATGGTGTTTTGATTATTATTTGTGGTTTAAAATAGATATCTGCGAATATCTGGATATCCGCAAATATCCGAAAAAATCAGATATCCGCAATTTCGGATATCCGAAATTTTCTTAATCAAAACAAATCGAAAAATTAGATATCCGACGAAAATAAAATGGATCATAAATACTGCATTTTTTCCGAATATCCGTTTGGTGCCGAATCTTATTCTCAAATTTCACAAGTTGACACGTAATTGGAACATCTACCTAATCACATCCCTTGACCGACACTTTTTATTTTTTCATATGATTTACTATAAAAAAGTAAAATCGAAATTCCATGCTCAAAATTTCTATAAAGATCAGAATAGTGACACCATTTACGTTAATAAATTTGAGCGATCAACAGTTTTTGAGTCAGTATAAGAAAAAATCACCAAATTTTTTGTAGTTCGATTCATTTATAGAAATAATAAGAAAATGATTTGGTTTAAAACTAATTAGAGAGATAAAATTATGTCATGTATCAATAAGAGATATAGAAGAAAAATTTAATAATTTTTTAATTCATATAAAAAATCTAAACCGACATTTATAACTAAACATGGGGAATAATAAGAAATTGGTTTAAAACTACATTTTGGGTGATAAGGATTTTTTAAGAGATGGTTTTGGGTTACATGTGTAATATTAGGGAACACAAATTTATTTTGTCCTTAACAAAAAAATAAGGGGAATTTGGTAACATGACAAAAAAAAATTATATCTTAAAAGCGAATCAAATTTTGTATGTGGCCAAATCCTAACCTTAGATTTTTTGTTAATTTTTTTGGTTATCCAACAAATTAAACAAAAAAATAATATCTATATTTAACCCAAAAAAAAGATTTGTCCCCATTCCAAAATCCAAAATATCTACTTAACTTTTACACGTTTTTCAGCATCTGACTGAATGTTCGTTGGGGCCTTTTATGAGAAAATTGAATCGTGGACCCACTTTTGCTTTCTTCATCAGATCTGTTGCAAATGAATGACGTGTGATACTATAAATTATGAAATATCCAACGATCGAACAATTCGTTTCTGAGTTGAAATTGAAATTTGTAAGCTTATTAATGGCCCAATACAAGAAAGGCCACTATTACATACACTTAAAGAAGGCGTTGTGTTTAAAAATTCTGCTATTTATGCACGACGGACATTTAGAAAAGAAAAAAAAAAGCCTCTCTTGAAAAATTAGAATCCTTAGAGTACTTCCATGTCAAAAACGGGGGAATAAGAATTTTGATATTACAATTTGGATTTCGATCAAAATTCAGATGATAGAAAGATAGAAAATAAATAGATTGTTTTTTTATAATTGATTTTATACTATGAGAGTATGAGTTATGCCTCGAATCAAAATCGAAATAGATGATAAACGATACATATTGTTTTCTAATACCTTAAAGTGGTCAGGATAAAAGCAAAATGGAAACTTTGTTATCATTGATGTGGTTTCAATCATAATTTTTTTTTTCAAAACATTATTTATAATTTAGAAAGGGAATACAATCCCACTAATGTAGGAGATACTGTGATACCACTGCACCAGATATTTTTTTTTTCAAAAACCCCAAAAAAATGGATGTTTAAAATGCTTATGAACATGCAAAACTTTATATAAAATACATCTATCTTTATATAATAAAGATCATACAATTATTAACCGATACATCATTTTTTTCTCTTGTCTACTCAATTAATATAAAAAGTTATTTTTTTTTAATATTGGTGGTTGTTCTTTTACCTTAATTTTTTAAACATTTGGAACATTAGTTATTACAAATTATGAGAACAATTACTTACGATTTTACGACAGACAATTTTGACTTTGACATACGGGACTACGACGAATAATGCAAAACCACGACGAACGGCTCTACTTGCATTACGCTAGAAATTTCATGTAATTTTTGCCTTCATTAATCTGCATATATCGCATTTTCCGGGACTCGAACTAATATGAACCCTTATTCAAACCACTGGAGTAAAACCTTCAACGTATAAAAAAGTATCTAAACCCAAAAAAATGCAATAAAATGCAACACCATCATTTAGCAAATTCTCACCAATTTTTAAAGCCATACCAAAAAAAATCACCAAGTTTTCTTAATTCGATTCATATATATAAATAATAATTAGGTTTGGTTTAAAGCTACTTTTGGTGTTGGGGTGTTAATGATCTCTCTTTTGGCTGATTTGTGTCTGTTAATTTGCGAGTTGTTTTTTTTTTCTTAGGACGATGGACCTTTGAAACAGCAAGCAGTCTAAACCCAATAGAACAAGATCGTGTAATGGTTTCTGCTTGCTAGAACATGAGATTTATTCGCTGCTACAGTTCTCATGACCGAAAGGGTTTACGAGAATATATAAATGCAACATTACTAGAAGGAACAAGACAAGTTGCTCTGCAATTGCTCGATGCCTTGGGAACCAAGAGAGGTGTTGTTGCCCTTGAGAAAAGCAGAGTACCAGTGAGCAGAGAGTTTTGGAGATCTCTTGAGATGAGGATCGCTGAAATTCACATAGTACAATCCAAAACTAAAGTTGTATCCGGTCAGAATCTCGAACAAATCCATAAATGACCATACGAAGTAGCCTCTCGTGTCTGATCCATTCCTACAAGTAGTAATGTCCTTTTTCTCTTTAACTAACCGACAAGAGAAGATGCAGTAGGAAACACTCTACTTACCTAACGGCTTTGAGCACAGCACCGATGTAAGCATCCAAGAACACAATTCTTCGTGCGTCCTTCAGTTCCAGATGCAAATCTCGCTTCGTCGGTGTACCTATTCGTTTGGATTTGCAAGAGAATTGAGCAGACTAAGACAAAAAAAACAAGAGAGAGGGAGAGGAAGAGACCATTCTCAAGAATGTAGACAGGAGGATTGCCATAGCTCTGCTTTATATACTCCAGCACACCTTCCATAGCCCACGGAGCAACAGCATACTAAGTCCAAACAAAAATAAAACGACTAAGAAAGATGGATCGGGAACACTTAAGACAGTATAAAGAACATTATGAGTTTTGCATCTGAATTTGGTTGGTAGCCTCGAAACTCTTACCTCGAATTGTGAAAAATTCCCAAGGACTGTCCTCCCAAGCAGTGAAACGAATAAGAGATGATCAGCAAAAACGAGATAAAACAGCAAAAGAGTTTCGTTTGTTGTAAAAGAGACTCGAGAGTTTGATGCCTACAAGTCATAGATACGCCCAAGTCTGAGTAGAAATCAGGGTTTCCTGAAGGAGAAGGTTTGAGTTTCTTGTTTGTGACAATAGCTGCAAGGTAGTGAATGATTCCTATAAAGTCTGCTGAGCCTTTAACTTGTTCTGACTCTTCCTCTGTGAAAACCGGCAGTCTTGATCCAATGATTCGTTTCATTTCATCCGGATAGTCTCCAAACACAAGAGGCCCAAGCATCCTGGATTTGAAAGTGGAGATTGTTTTGTTTTCATTTTCTTTTCAGCTTTAAACATCTACTGGAACCTTTTATGGCTGACTCACCAGCCGGAGTAGAAATCTCTGGCTCTTTGCATTGCTATTTCATCATCCTTGGAGTTTGTAGAAGGAGTAAACCCTATTACAAATACGCTAAAGCCTACGGAACCTCCCTGCATATCCTGCACATAATATATGATTTGTTGCTCCTACTTCATAAACTCACACATTCAAGAGAGGGTAACTTATGTCATGTATAAGCAAGTCTACCTTGTACTTTTTCTTATATAGTCTTGAAGCAGAGGCGTGCGCAAGCAGCAAGTTATGGCCTACGGTATATGTTTCAATGGAAGAGTTCGCTGAGAAGCAATTTTTGCCCCGTGAGGAACAACGACCAGGGGGTAACAACCCATCAGTGTAACCTCCAATTGAGAATATATTAGCCTCGTCGATCGTGTTCCAGAATTTGACGTGGTTCCCAAACTCTCTGAAGCAAACGTCTGCGTAGGCAGTAAAGTCCTTGCTGCAATTCAAGAGCAAGTTTTCTTTACTCAGATAATCATTTTCTAGAAATATGTAAAAAGAAGGAAAGTAAATGGCCGCATTTTGGTAAGCCTACATGATTTTGCGGCTCCTCCATCCTCCATACTCATCCTCGAGAGACTGAGGAAGATCGTAGTGGAAAAGTGTAACATGTGGTTCAATTCCTGTAGTAAGTTTACTTAAAAGACCACTTAGTAGGAACTAAAACATAACTCTAATTAACACCGCAGAAACAAGTGATTTTGGTTAGTGTTACCATGGGTTACAAGTTCTTGGATGAAGTTCTTGTAGAACTGTAGACCCTTTGGGTTAACAGGACCTCTTCCATCTAAATGAGATAAGAATGAATACTCAGAAACTTTATACCTTGAGTGAGCTTGTTTAAGGCAAGACTTACTGGGAATAAGCCTGGACCAAGAGATGGAGAATCTGAAGGCGCTTAAGCCAGTTTCCACCATGAGCTGAACATCTTCCTGCACAGACCAAATTAGCAAGATCTTGTCATGACACAAACAGTGAGTGGCTTGGAGAAGAATGCTCATAGAAAGAGGAAAGAAACCTTGTACTTGTGATACCCATCACAGGCTGTGTCTCCGTTTTCGTCTCTAACTGCCAAGTTTAAACAATTTTCGAAATCACAAAAGACTCAAATTTTGGATCAAGATGGATGTTATAAGAGTCTAAAATCAAAAGACCAAACATAGAAAGGTATGGTACGAGTGTGAGCGAAAGTGTCCCAGATGCTTGGCTTTCTCCCGTCTTCGTTAGCAGCTCCTTCCCACTTTCCATTTTGTCATTTTCAGGTTCCAACAAAAACAAATCAAAATCGGAGTACAAGACAAACTCAAGAACCCTAGAAATCGAATAACCAAACCTGATAAGCAGAAATGGCGGCTCCGAAAGCGAAGTCCTTTGGGAAATCGTTCCTGCTGTAACCATCGCTGCATTTCCCAGACGAAACTAGAACCAGAAAAATGGTAAACAACAGAGACAAAACTCGATCCATTTCTTCTCGATCTCACACTCCTGTCTCTTCGCTCCGTGTTGGTCCAAAATACTTATAAGAAGACGAGTGTGTGACGAAGAAAGGAACAAGTGTCTCTCCCAAATTTCACAAGTCATTAAGTCACTGTTGACTCAGACAGATAATCACATGCACAAGTATGTAACAATTTAAAGGGAACACACCAAAAAATATATCAATAAAATGAAACACCTACCTAACCATCACTTGACCGACAGTTTTTTTCCCATCGGCTTCATTAATTTTTTTTTTATCAATCCTCGCATAAAAGTTGAGTCGAAATTCCCTACTCAAAAACTTTATAATAGCAACACTACTTACGTTGATAAATCCAAGGGACCGACAATATAAAAAAAAAATCACCAAATTTTTTTAATTTGATTTATTTATAGAAATAATAAAAAAATGATTTGGATTAACACTAATGAGGAATTATCTGTTTAGTAATCCTATATTAATATCATAAAAATACTATATTCGATTCATCACTTTTAAAGCAATAATAATACTCTGTCTATGTTATAATAGGTGTCGTTTTAGCCATTAATTTTTGTTTTACAACAAAAATATGTTATATTTTAATAAAAAATATAACTTTAATCTTATTATTTTAATGTATTACTTAGAGAGATAAAATCATGTAATGTATTAACAAGAGATATAGTAAAAAAGAAAACTAATTTCTTAATTTGTGTAAAAAAATATAAACCAACATTTATAATGAAACATTAGGTGATTTCCCGCGTTATACGCGGAGATAATAATTTAAAAATAAATTTAAAGTAATTTGAAATTTTGCATAAGATGATATAAGTAATTTTCGATATTTATTGAAAATTTTCTTAGATTTATGTTTATTATCTCAGACTCTATCTCTATCAAATTAATTGATGTTTTAGATAAATATTTTTTTTATATTAATTTAGTGATGTTTTTATTTTTCTATGTATAAATTTAATATTTTTTTATTTTTGTGACTATTTGAATTTTACAGTATTTTTTGTGATTGGATGAATTAATTTTATTTACATAATAAATTATTGTTTAGTGTAGAAATTACATAAAATTATATTATTTATGTTGTTTTTTAATGTGTGTGCAACATCATCCTTAAACATCATCTAAAGTGATACAAATAGAGTATTAAAATATTTTATCCACGTTATACCTAATTGTAAATAATATTTTCAAAATAAAATAACATAATTTCTGTCTTAGAATTCGAATAAAACATTTGATATAGATTCTTCACATTTTTTTCTTCATCTCCTATGTTTTTCACTTTTTTACCGTCTTCATCTTTTGGTTTTCTTTATAATCTGGTTTGGATTTTTTTCTCCCAAATACTTCTTATTAGAATTTTGTTTTAAGAAAAATATAGTAATGGTGAAAATAAATTTAAAATTTAAAATTTTAGTTTTAGATTTTGGATTAATTCGATTAGTTAATACTTTTTAATTGAATTAAAAAACAAAATTAATTATTTTTTTTACCAAAAACAATTTATAATTGAGATGAATAATGCAAAAATATATAAAATAAATACTTGAAGGCATGATAAGAATTGTTCATTGGTTGGTCAAATTCCATCAAACTTCATAATTTTAAGTATTTTTGGGTCAAATTTCGTAAATATTTATTTATGGAATATATGGTTTTCGTTAATTTCAAATTAAATTTTTAAACAGAAATAAATATAAATTTAGTGATGGAAGATTTCGTAGGAGATTTAATTATGATTAATTTAAATTTATAATAAAAAATTCCTTAAATTTTTTGCCATGTCATTATTTTTAAAGCTAAATCATACTTTTTCAAGCCACGTCATAATTCTTTTGGTGAGAGTGATTGTGGAGGTGATATGTAAGCGTTTTCTCCAAAATCACTTCAAAAATAATGTTAAGGAGATTTAAAAAAAAAATATATATAAATTTAGTTATGGAAGATTTTATAGGAGATTCAATTATGATTAATTTAAATTTATAATCGAAAATTCCTTAAATTTTTTTTCATATCATTATTTTTTAAGCTAAATTATACATTTTTCAAGCCACGTCATAATTCTTTTGGTGAGAGTGATTGTAGAGGTGACACGTAAGTATTTTCTCCAAAATCACTTTACAAATAATGTTAAATGGATTCTTAACTTTTTTTCTTCATCTCCTGCATTTTTTATTTTTTTACCGTCTTCATCTTTTGGTTTTTCTTTATAATCTGGTTTGGAATTTTTTTTTCCCCCAAATACTTCTGATTGAAATTTTTTTTTAAGAAAGATATAGTAATGGTTTAAATAAATTTGAAATTTTTTTTTTTTTAAAGATTTTGGATTAGTTAGATTATTTAATACTTTTTAATTGAATTTTAAAATCAAAATTAATTACTTTTTACCAAAAATAATTATACTTGAGATGAGTAATACATATATAAAACAAATACTTTAGGGCATGATAAGAACCGCTAATTGGTTGGTCAAATTCCATTAAATTTCATAATTTTACGTATTTTTGGGTCAAATTTCAATATGTAGGAAAAAGTAGTAATTAAACGTTTTTAAATTTGGTAACTAAAAGAATAGATTTTTTTTATAGTTCAGTCACAAAATGGTAAGTATTTATTTATGGAATATATAGTTTTCGTTAATTTCAAATTAAATTTTTTAAGAAATAAATATAAATGTAGTTATGGAATTTTTTTAGGAGATTTAGTTAATGATTAATTGAAATTTATAATCAAAAAATCTTTTAAAATTTTGCCATGTCATTATTATTTAAACCAAATCATACTTTTTCAAACTATGTTATAATTTTTTTGTGAGAATGATTGTGGAGGTGACACGTAAGCTTTTCGCTAAAATCAATTCAAAAATATTGTTAAGGGGATGTGGAGAGTAATAAGAAAAGAGATGTTTTTGGGTTACATATCAAATGTGAAGGAACACGAACTTGATTTGTCCCCATTCCAAATAACTAATGAACTATTACACGTTTTTAAGCATCTGACCATGATGAATTTAAACCGATTGCGAAATGTTCGCTGGGGCCATTTATGAAGAAAATTGAAACGTGGGCCCACTTTTGCTTTCTTTTTCAGATCTGTTGCATCTTGCAAGGCGTTGATTTTTTTTGTTTTCATCGCAAGAGTATGATGCGATGCTAAAATATCACACTGATCGCACAATTCGTTTCTACTGAAATTTGTAAGCTCACTAATGGCCCAATAAAACAAAGCCCATTATTACATTTAAGGAAAAGCGTTCTGTTTAAAAATCCTGCTAATTTATGCATCAAGGACATTTCCATTCTTCTCAAAATTCTTTTATTTTCCTTTTTACAATCCCACTAATTTAGGAGACAATAACGCAACATCTCCTCTCTATCTTTGAACTTGTCGGTATATTTCGATTAACCGGTTGGTTCTTATCATTAACATCGTTGTCAAAAGGTTAACCGATGTTTACTCTCTTTTTTTGGCCAAGAATCTGATGGCTACTATTTGCTTCTAATTCCTTGTATTAGGAAAACAAACATTTTTTAAAAAACCTCAAAAAATGGATGTTTAAAATGAAAAAAAAAAACATAATGCGCATCCAGGGAATCGAACCCTGGTCAGTACCGTGGGAGGGTACTATGATACCACTACACCAGATGCGCTTTTGGAAATCCTGTTAAAACATTTATCAAATCAAACAAAATGTGTACACCTCCATTTCAGATCTTATCCAAATGTGACACTTGTTTTGTTTGGTGGGTCGGCGTTAACTAACTGAGCTTTTGGCTTTCATCTAATTAGACTGCATCTCCAACCAAACCAGGGTTTCTTCATGGGTTTCTCAAAATATATATAAAATAATAAATATTAATAAAATATTGTGGATCTCTTCCACTATTGGAGAAACCCACCCAAAAGATACTCAATTTTTTTTAGAAACTCATGAAGAAATCTTTGTTGGAGATGCTCTTAGGGATGACGAGGAAACCAGTAGTTCCAGATCAGACACTTAACCTTAAGGTTACATATAGTCACTTACATGTCTCTTAGTTGTGTTGTGTAGTCATCACTTCCACTTAATGTCTTATTTATGTCATTCATGTTGTATACTACATGGGTCTTGAAAGTCTCTATCCATTGCGAAGGTTGTCAGAAGAAAGTCCTGAAAATACTTCGAGGCGTTGAAGGCAAAACTAATTATATGAAATAATGTGTTTTTGTGGTTGATTTATCAGCTCATTGGAGTGATTTTAAATATGGTTTTGTGGAGAAATGTTTATGTTGATCGGTCGGCAGGTGTTTATGCTACGGTGGTGAATGCTCAGAACAACAATATAGTTACTGTTACAGGCGACACTAGACTGGCTAGATCGGGAAAGCACGCCGAGTTGATTTCGCCGGAGAAGCTACCGGAGAAGAAGAAACAGAAAAGTAGCAAACAGAGCAAAAGCGGAAAACAGAGCATACGGAAATACGGTACAGAGCCGTACGTGGTCGGAGGAGTCATGGATCCGACAAGATTCAACGCCGACGAGTATGAAGACGAACAAAGTGGATGTTTTGTCATGTAATTAGCAGATGATCTTTGTCATCATCAGTGTTTTTGTTTGCAGTTGATTATCTTCTTGTTTGATAAAACTTCTTAAAATATTTTAATCAATAAAGTAGCAAAAACACACACACATCCTAACTAGCATAACAGCATATCCGATCCGATGATTATTACAGAGTCTAAGTAGTAAAAGCTAAACTCTCGAGTTGTGTTTCTTAAACTCTCCGATCAAGATTTATTCCGGTTGGATCAGGGGACCCAAGTCGGGTCACGAGGGCTAAAGAAGGAGCCAGTCACATGTCCGTTCAAGAGCTTGAGCGCACCACTGTCGGCTTTAACACATCTCGGAGTCTTATACTGATTAAACGACCCACCTTGGCTTATTATCAGATCCATCAGTTTCTCAAACGTTCCTGGTTTCACCACTCTTATCTCTAACGCCCCGATCGATCTCTCTTTCGTCCTGCATTGCCTGTAAATGTAATCGAGCTCTTCCTCAATCGCAATGCAACACTCTTCCATCAATCTCGCCTCCAGATGATGATGGTCATTAGGTTCGAGCCCTTGGATCTCCCAGAAGAGCGCGTAGTGACCTGGCACCGACGACGTGTCCGCGTAGCTCGTGTACTCCGCTAGGAATGCCTTGTTTTCAGATTCAAGAAGCTTCTTCTTGGCTAATGTGATGCTTCTGTGGAGATCTTCCTCGTTGGTTTTGTCTAAATCGATGCTTAGAACAACGTTTCTCCTGCAGATAAACCGAAACTGTGGAGCTTTGTTGTAGAAACCCGCCACTTGAAGAACATCGCCGATTCGGTAACGGTACAGTCCTGCGAAAGTTGTCACGACCAACTCGTAGTAGCGACCGAGTTTGACATTGACCAAGTCGACGACTTTATCAGAGGGGACTTGTTCATCGTCGTCTAGGTCAAAAGAGAGAGTCCCGTTTTTGCCGAGAGGGATAAACTCGAAGTAGCACATGTTAGGCAAGAGTGTGAAAACGACGTCGGATGGTTTCGAGAGTGGCTTCACGTTGACACCAAAGTAAGTCTCAGAGGAAGCATACATTGGACAAACCAATGGGATCTTCCCTTGGCTAAAGAACTCAAGTGCTGGTATGTATTGAGCCATCGAGCCAGTCACCACTGCTTCAATAAACTTTGCCTTAGGCCAGAGCTGACACAGAATCCCTTTCCACGACGAGCGTCCACAGATTTCTTCAATCTCGTTGGCTAAGTCCGGATTCGGCGACGTTAGAAGAGAAGACATTGCGACTTGGCATCCTTGATCGGTGATCATGGGATTGAGATGACCGGTGCGGATGTCTTCACAGAGCTGACTCCATTTTTGCTCGAGATAAGAGATTGCACGGAGAAACGCTGAAGCAAAGACAGCTCCTAAACGCATGACTTTGTGGCGGTGGATTAGAGCGGCTAGTAGCTGACAGTACATGCTTTGGTTGCTGTCTTCACAAAGGATGGCTTGGATGGGACTGGTTAAGTCGTTGAATGGATCATAAGGTCGGCATTGGAAATGTTTGCTCTTGTAGTAGCTTGTGAGGACAGCTCTTATTGGTAAACCACAAGGAGTTGATGTTTCAGCCTTTACGAAATTTAGGTACATTGCTTTTCCTTTGTCAAGTCCATGTATATACCTGTCAATGTACAGTTAAAAACAGAGCAAGAAGAAGTAAAAAAAAAAAAGGTTAAAACTAGAAAAACCTCAATGGATATGAAAGATTCTTGAGGTTGAGTGAGTGCTGTTTCAAAATTCTCAGAGAATCTTTGGTGGGGACATTTAAAAAAAATGGCGTGTGGATAAAAGATGATGGATGCAAACTTTATAGGACATGATATGATACCACTAAGTGCCCAAAAAACAAAAATCTAATAAGAAAGCAAACTTATTTTTCTTCCTTAGTGAGAAACCTATTATGATGATTTATTGGTACCACGGCCAGTACCTGTATGAGTGTGTGTATATATATATCCAGATTCCATATGTTAGTGGTACAATGATTATGAAACCATATTTACACTGAGGCTTATCGGTAAGAAAAATCATAAGTTTTTTCTGTCTCTCTTTTCAATATTTCGAATGGATAATATTGAAGGATGTGATGTGATGTCCTTCCACTTCCATAGATGAGCTTTTGAGACGTATCCATTTTCCAACAACTACAGGAACAGTCATAGTGGTTCTTTTATGGAATATGAGATCAGCCCCTTTGTTTCCTTAGGGCATTAATTGTCACTTCTTAAGGTAAATATTCATGTTCACAAAATATGTATTTTCCTTTTCAACTCTCAAAATTTCAGAAAGAAGAACAAGAGATCATAGAAGATGACAGGACTGATTATTTAAAAAGAAACAAAGGAGGGATTTTACTAACTTGTTCACGATTGGGATGATAAGATTGTAGAGAAAAGTGCGGCGATCAAGATCTTCAGAAATGGTTGGCATTAGCTTTGGCTCTCCAGCAGAAGTCCCTGAGCTGCAAAATGCAAGAAAGCAAACACATTTCATTAGCTAAAGATGAGACACACACACACACACGCAAAGAGAAAAGGAAGAGGAGTAAGAAAGATTCAGACAGAAACAGAAACTGACCTGCATAATATTTCAGTGATAGGATGACCAGTGATAAGAGAAGAGTCTTCTCCATTGGCAATTCTCTGAATGTAAGGATAGACATCTTTGTACTTGATGATTGGCACAGAGCGTTTAAAATCCATAACGTCCTTAGAGCCTTTCATGTACTTACTCAAGTACTGTGTGTCCTTGTTTCGTTCTAAGATCACACATAAAATGTTATCTTGAACTTCACCAGCTTTCATGGTGATCCTCTCAAGCTCTTTTAATGCATTGTCACCCTTATAGTTGTAATCAAGCTTCATTACATCCATTTTCAGCTTAAACCAAAGACAAAACTAAGAAGAAAAAGAAAAAGAAGAAGAGAAGAGAGGTAATGAATGCCTCAGGACTCAAACCAAGGAGCTGTATTTATAGTGGGTTTAGCCATATTTACATACCCATAAATGGATGTTAACTTTGTCCTTGCAATATATCAGTTAAAGGAAAATAATAAAAAGATCAGTGCTGATATCATCAATTATGCAAGCTCAGTTTCAAGGACAATACGTATAAGAAAAAACATGTACTTAGAGACACTAACAAAACAACATTGCGTGAAACACAGTTTCTCTCTCCTTTTTACTTCGAACCAAATCTAGCATAATCAGTTTTAAGTTGACTTTGTGTCATATAACACCTCTTCTGGTCATTAGCAGCTTAAAAGGAAACCTTAATGGCTATGAATGAATAAGATAAATCTACAACAGCCCGAGCCAAGTTACAGATACCAAAGAAGAGTCGTTAACATTTCTTCAGTAAATGAAGGAGACTTTGTTCAACATGAGAATCAGGGAAACAATCTCAACCATCCAATTTTTATCAAGAAATCTGAAAAAGGGGACCGCATTTTTTTGATGATCACACACTGTCATAATCATCAAGCTTTAAAACACGATGCGTTTGGTGCTCGCCGCATCTGATAATTAGCCAAAGTCCACCACTAACTAAACAATTGCTGACGCTGCTCTGTCCCTCAAGAGGAACAACTCTAACCAGACATTGTGGAGGCTGTTGGGTTGGATTCTTTTTCCATACGCAGAAAGGTCAGTGACATACAAAAAGCCAAACTTGGGTCTCTCTGTTATTCTGGTGACTCAGTTTAGCATATAATGTATCGCACTATTAACCCTTTTGGGAGTAATCCATGCATAGTGAATCACTTCTCACCATTCCCATAAAAAAAAAAAAAAAGCGATTTATCTAACTCAGATACTATTGGTTCACAGCCTTATCCACAAGCTGGATCTGTTCTTTCCCTGTTTTAGAGCTGAGTTTTAGTGGCACATATTTCTTCCTTATGTGGGTTTCTAAACGTGAACCATGCAACTGCTAGTGCTAGAAATCATATTGTGAACCAATGTTTTTAACAGAGAGTTATTACGCGAAAATACATGGTTGTTATAATGTCACAATCAAACTTTTGACTATGTAAGTGACATGTTTATTCTTCCTGTGCAAGTTGTAAAAAAAAGGGCTTTTCTTGGCATTTCCGTGTAAATGGAATCCACAATGAACAAAAAAGCAACAGACAAGCTGTTTTCAACTGGAAGAAGAAGTTGTCTATGTAAGGAAAATCTGAAAGGTGACTATGAACATTTTCAAGAGTTAAACATTTCATGAAAAAGGAAAAAAAAAAAAAAAAAGACTTTAGATTCAATGGATGCAGAACACTGTAGATCATATGTGTCAAGACTATGTAACCACTGAGAGTCTTATCTTAATAAATGAGGATGACTCATGGTAAGGAACAAAAATAAGTAAAAGAGATGAAAATAGATAGACAAAGTTAAGCAAAAGCATATGAAAATAAGCTCACGTCTTCTTTTTTTGGGCGTCAAGACCAACCAATGTATTAACAGAGACAGTTTTCTACCAATGTTTAATAAATGCATCACGAGACCATAAATGTTTTCTACAAGTGAAAAAAACTCTTTGTTTGCGTTCTTTAGGCAATGATCAACAGAACACAAGGACAGACAGTGACTAATATAAACCAAGAACATAAAGAAAAATCAGAATTTACCATACAAGATTTTTTTTGCACTTGCAAGGACAGTTTATTCCTCAAGAAGCACATATTCAGACCATGTCAAATCACGGCAAAAGCTAAAGAACCATGTTTAAGAGCATAACGATTATAAACTACCAAAATTTTAAAATGCTATTCTTTCTTCTCTTCTTCTTTTAGTACATGAAGATTCTCTATCCCATTGGAAAACAAATTTGTTCTTGGAAATCACTTCTTTTGCTTCGGGACTTTCGAATCATAACCAAGTTCTATTACACAAATTGTGACGGCAGCAAAGCTTTTATCATTTGTTTCGATCTCTCTAGCGTAAACCCGAAACCTCAAAATCTCGAAAGCGAATCGATAATTGGAGCAAAGCAATCGAGACGACGTCATTGTGAAATTGTCGGAATCGGAATTAGTTCTTTGCGATCAGAACGACAAAAATTAGCCCCCCTGGACTGTAATGTACGAATATGCCACTTTTACCAGAGTGTAGCGTTTTTTCTACTTTTTGTACCAAGGACATGTTGTAGAACGATAATATATAGAGTTTATATTATAAACGTTTAGTTTAATGACGAAAAACATAAGAAGCAAAAAAAAAGAAGACAAATTTATAAATCACCGTGATTAGCAAACTCATACATAAAAGTTAACTGTTAACTCTTTAGCTTATCTCTTAAGTCTTGAAAACAAGAAGAAAAGAGCATCACTTATGCTTTTTTGTGTCTTTGGGATTGGTAAGGATTATCTGAAGGAGCAAACCAGAGACCCGATAGGATAATTAAGTGTAGACACAGTAGCAAACCAGAGGAGACTGGTGTTGATGGATACACGTTCCAGCAGAGCTCGATACCGAGGAACAGGATCAAGCTTTTTCAGTTAAAAGCAAAAACAACAAGAAGGGTTTAGAATTTTTTTAACTGTGGTTACGAGTAAAGAATGCAGAGAATGATTTACCGCAGCCAAGTGGGAAACGGTGTTCTCCATAGCAGAAAAGGCAGCGAATAGAAGTACCTGTTATATATATGAGTATTGGGTTTGACGCCAAGAATGTAAGAGAAATGAAGATGAAATTATTGGTTTTTTGTTTTTGGTTTACCATGAGTAGAACTGGTAGTGCAGAGAGCGGGCACATAAAATGCCGATGAAATTACCAACAAGCATGGTCGTGACAATATCTGCAAATTAAGTGGAATGCCTGTAAGTATGGGCATAGACAGATATATGCTAAACAATAAAACCTCACATTCTTTCTTAAGAATCATCCCTGAGGTTGACTCATCGCTTAAACCCAATTTCTTAAGTATGGACATAGGGAATACATGCTAAAACGACAGTAAAAGCTTACGTTCTTTCGTAAGAATCCGTGAGGTTGAGACATCACCCAACGAGAGTTTATTCGGGAGCGTCAAGAAGAAATGCCTAGAACGCATGAAGCCTATAATCCCGCCTTCATGCCTACGACAGTCAACATATTCGTTATATCCGATGCTAAACACACGAGAAATGGACTATGGTAGTTAAAATGCACCTGCTCTATGAGAAATGATTTTGTGGTGTATGAGAAAACAACTCGTGTTTGTACTTACTTGCACCATTTATAATTTGCAAACACCGCAAGGAGACAAAGGTGAGCAATGAGCAAGCATACTGCAAATTCTTTGGACACAAAAACTCGTTCTGGAACAAATTTGAAGTTAACAGACCTGTTGAGAGCTCAAAGTAGAGTTACAGCACAGAATATATATTCAGATCCCATTAGCATTTTATTAGATTTAGCGGAAGAGGAGGGAACAATACCAGAAGTGAATAAAAACACGTCCAAGATCAAAGGCGTTCGCTATGTATGAAACTGGATATGTTATCAGAAATGGCAATCCCACGAGTATCTGTATAACCATTCATTCACCAGTTGAATGGTACTTCTTGCATTATCAAAATTATAATTTGCTGGATACTGCAACTCACCTATTTACATTGAATAAACAGTTAACAAATTTCCAGCTTTCCATGGAGAATGGGACTATTAAGAGATAAAGTGAAACCTGAACAAGAGCTGCACCAGCTAAAGCAGATACCACTCCAATTATATTCATGCCCTGTGAGCAGTAAAACTTCACATATGAAGAATCAATGCTAGAAAAATAATAAACCAAATCCATAAGTTAATTCTCTTCCTCGGACATATATACCTTTAGTAGCAGCAGTAACAAAGGTGGAGCATACAAAAGTACATTCATCTTTATAGAAACAGCGCTGCTGCATTAAAAAGGGTAAACAGACTAATAAATCACAACGATAGAAAAGAAAAAGACATTGATAGCAAAAGCAACAACCTTACCTAAAAACAACCATCCCTATGTGCCATTTACGATAGAGAAAGAGAGCCATTGACGCATGTAGGAGAGTCATGGCAAAACAATCATTAAAGAGACGGAGAACAAAGATTGAGTGTATTCTCTTGGATAAACACAGCAGACTTAGCGCCCACCATGGCACCTGTAATACGTAAGATACAAGGAGAAATATCATCCCTGAATTCGCTAAAATCGTGTACTTGTCCTATCATGAATGGGTAAATCAACACCAAAAGATTCTTTCATTAACATCGGAAAGAGATAAGGCTTCATATATACCACATCTGTCTTCACATAGATGAACAAGACGATCGCCAGATTGACAATGTAGAGAACACCAAAAAGAATCTGCCATGTAAGAGACCAAAAATGAGCGATAGGTCAAGTCCGGAGAAAGAGCCAAATCAAAAAAACAAACGCGATTGAAAAGAGAGGCAATTTCCAAGAACCTGAGCTGGGTAGACTTCCCCTCCAGTTAAGTTCTGCACTGCAGAGTAAACATAGAGGAAACCCGCCGGATAAACCAATGGTCCTGTGTCGCCTTTCAAGTTCCCATAGTCTCTCTCTCCCCCGAGAAACCCACTTACCTGCCTCAATTTTAAAAACACCAAACTTTCACTAAAAGACGACTCATTAGAAGAAACCCACTTGACCACTGACTTCTATACTACTGAATGGTCATCAGAAGTCCGAACACGACGAACCTGTGACATGTAAGCATCCCAATCGATCTTCGTGTCTGTTAAAAAAACGACGAATTTAGGTTAAAACCATGTTCAATGCACATTTCGAGCGACCCGAAAGCAAAAATGTAGGAGATTAGATCTCACATGGAACATAGGCGATAATAAGTGCGACGAGGATTGCATCGGCGAGAATTAGCGCGAAGGCGAATGGAGTATTGGGGTTTTTGAATAGATCGGATCTATTGGTCTCCTTCCCATGTCGACGGCTACGAGAAGCTCTCAGACTCGTCTCCATATCCGCCGGTGATGATGCTGTTGAGGCGCCCGCCATGAAACCAGAACAAATCACATCAACACCAGTTTAGTTATATCGAAAGTCGCGTACGCCGAGAAACAGACAAATAGGACCCATAAGTTCGCTTCTATTCAAAGTAAGCCCATTATATAATGGGCTTATTCGCTTAGTCGGTGTAAAGCCCAATTATTAAGCGATAAATAAACATCGTAATCGTCCAAGAAACCGTGTATGCATCAGACATGAGCATATATACTAAGCACGTGTCCACACTTTTTCACAAAGTCGATTAATATAAAAAAAAAGCAAATAAATTACATTCCACGTGTACACATCTCTGTCAACTACTCACTTGTTTTCTCGCCACGTGTCTCTCCATCACCAGAGCCTTCACTCTTCGCTTCTTCGTTATAAGCTTCATCTCCTGATTAATCTCTTTGACCAAGCTTCTCGATCTCCATCTCAAACTTCTTAATCTCGATCTCAGTCTCTATATCTTGCTTCTTCGATTCTGTTTTCGACCTTCTAATGGATTCTCAGGACATCAGGTACCGTGGCGGAGACGGCAGAGACGCCGCGACGACGGCTACGGCCGAGACAGAGAGGAAAAACGCCGACGACAACAAAGGCAAACGCGATGATCAAAAGAGGGCGATGGCGAAACGCGGTCTCAAATCGCTGACGATAGCGGTTGCGGCTCCAGTTATCGTGACGCTCTTCGCGACGTATTTCCTCGGCACAAGCGACGGCTACGGGAATCGAGCACGGTCCTCGTCGTGGGTCCCACCTCTGTGGCTTCTACACGCCACGTGTCTCGCGTCGAGCGGTCTGATGGGTTTGGCTGCGTGGCTCGTATGGGTGGACGGTGGCTTCCACAAGAAGCCCAACGCGTTGTATCTCTACTTGGCTCAGTTTTTGCTTTGTTTGGTATGGGATCCGGTTACGTTTCGGGTCGGGTCGGGATTAGCCGGGCTTGCGGTGTGGTTGGGTCAATCCGCGGCGTTATTAGGATGTTACAAGGCCTTTAGCGAGATAAGTCCGGTCGCTGGTAATCTGGTAAAGCCGTGTTTGGCTTGGGCCGCGTTTGTGGCGGCTGTTAATGTAAAAATTGCAATGGCGTGAGATCTGTAAACGCCAAAGATGGTCTTTGGTACACGATGCTGTAGAATCGTAAGCGTTTTGCGAGTGTTTTGTGATATATATATACATAAAGATGGTCATTACGATCCAATGTTCCTTCTCATTGTGGAGTAATAGACATGAACATGATATTATATAGAAGTTTTAAGCGAATGGTTACTTATTTCAGTATTTGAGCCGAATAATCCGAAAAGCTGTAATGAAACGATCGACCAACATATTTTAACCAAATCAAACGGAAAATTTGAAATTTGAAATTTACTTTTAGATATTTCTTGATGAAAAACACATTCGACTATTAGCTAGCTTTAATGAAAGTTTACTAGAGCATCCCATCGCTAAAAGACTCTTCGAGTCTCTCATTTATTAATTTTAAAATAATTTAATTGTTTATTTAAATTTTTAATTTATTAAAAACACACTCAATAGGCAGAACCGATTCTCGTTTGATAATCCTTCTACTTTCTCTCTCTTGCCTTTTTATTATTTTCTATTTTTTAAATGGTAAAAAACTCTACTAGCTTTAGAGATGGTGAAAAACTTAAAGAGGGTATCTTATTAAATATAATATCAATATTTTCAGTATAGTTTTTAATTAAATTTTAAGTTATAAAAGATTGATCTAATTATTTGGGGACAAGTGTCATGTAAATCTCTCAAATTTTTCTGAGTTTCTCTCCTCCTTTTTCCAATTTTTATTGTTTTTTTAACGTGAAAACTCCACTGAAAAATCCCCAATGGAATGCTCTTAGACCTTACCAAGGTTGTATATCATTACAGTGTGCCTACATTTAGTTGGGTTTTTCGAGTTGTAGACCATAACGGCAAAATAGAATTTAGGCCCAATAAATTTCATCAAACTATATGATAACGAACGAGAGGTCATTTTGCTTTCAACCTCGAGTCAAGTGCCAACGGAATGGCCGTGCCTATCGTGCAACAGTCTCGACCCATGTCCTGACACGTGTTGAAACGGTCCATTAGCAACAAAACACGTGTCAATTGCGACAGCTGTTACATCGTTCACTCGTCGTCTCTCACGATCCAATCCCTTTTCGCTTTAAGCTAAAAAGAGCACATCAGCATGCCACGTGGCTTACCAATTTCAAATCTCAGCCGTCGAATCCTTCCGGTGACTGCCTCTCTTTATAAAGTCGAGAGGTTCGTCTTCAACGGCTCCAAGTTTTGACAATGGCGGAAAATGAAATAGTAGTAATCGAGGACCAATCACAGGAAGCAACTCCGTCTTCCTCTTCTTCGTTTCCGGTGGAAGAAGACGATGAGACGAAGCTCAAGCACTTGGATTTCGTCCAAGTCGCCGCGACTTACTTCGCCGTCTGTTTCTCCACGCTCTACGAGTTCGCTAAAGACAACGCTGGTCCGCTCAAACTCGGTGTCGAGAATATCGAAGCTTCTGTTCGAACCGTTCTCGCACCATTATACGACAAATTCCACGACGTTCCTTTCAAGCTTCTCCTATTCGTCGATCGCAAGGTAAATCAATCAAATCCAATTTTCATAGAGTTTCAATGGATGATGCGTGATTTGCTTGCAGGTGGACGATGTGTTCTTCGATGCGGGGACATATGTTCCGTCGTTGGTAAAGCAAGCTTCTAGCCAAGCGCTCACGGTGGCGACGGAGTTCCAACGTGCCGGCGTCGTGGACACGACGAAGAGCATCGCCAGGAGCGTCCGCGACAAGTACGAGCCAGAGGTGGAGTATTACGCAGCGACGTTGTGGCGGTTGCTGAATCAAGTGCCGTTGTTCCCGGAGGTTGCCCAGTTAGTGATCCCGACGGCGTTTTACTGGTCGGACAAGTACAACGACGCCGTTCGTTACGTCGGTGACAGAGACTACTACGTTGCAGAGTATCTACCGATGATTCCTATCGAGAAGATCTCTGATATTTTAGAACAAGATCAGTGTCGAGCCGAGTACTTCCACTGATGGCAAAACCAGTGAACGAAGCCAAAGATTCCTTCTTTGGAGCATTACATTCACATGTACTCTGTTTTTTTTCCCTTTCTGCAATTGCCATTAAAGATGCAAAATCTCTCCAGTATTTCATTTAAAGACTTTGCCTTTCAATAACAAGAGGACAACAACATAAAGGAACCGTCTTCTTCACTGTTATAAAGACATAAAACGCATACAACAGAGTTGGTTTTTAGTAAGGAGAATGTCTGTTTTTCTTGCGATTCCTTGGCGGCTTAACTACCAATTCGCTTGAAGTCCAAGACCGGTTAAACTCTGTAGAGTCACCATCGGATTTCCAGCAACATAACCTCCCATCTTCACCTCCGGTCCATCCGAATAGCCCTGCAGCTCCTCCATACTCGCATGGCATCTGCAGAACGCTCCTTACTACATCTATGTGACCTCCACCAAGAATAGCTTCAGCGGAACCGATTGATCCAGGCCGTTTATAGTTCACTGGAAAATAACCAATGGTGCCTGCGCATGTTCCACCAATCACCCATAAGTCTTCACCTCCTGGACAGTGGCAGTCAACAAAGTAATCAACCTGCAAAAGGGCAATGAGAAAGTTGAAGTCTTTCACTATCCATTAGATTTCTCGTTAATGTTTCACTAGAAGGGAAGAACTGAGATTTTTACATTATCTTGAGTCCAACTACCAGATGCGAGTTCACGAGCTTTCTCTAGGTTGACTTCACAACTTCCATCTTGCCAATTCCAAATACTAGAAAGGAGTAAACAAATTAGAGATGACACAATTAACATGCTGCTGATGGATAGGAGTGCGCGAAAGAGCACCTAAGAGTTTCTATATGAGTGAGACACCAGAGTTTTTTATAGGAATCTCCAAGGAAACCTATTTTTCCGACTGAAGTTCCCACGTTGATCACCTAAAAAGCAGTCAAGGCAAAAATGGTTTAGTACTCTTATCTCTCATCTATGCAGCGAAAAAGGTTAATTATCTCGAATATGGAACTCACAGATTCCAGATGATCATCGTCGTTGATATCACCTTCAGTGTTAAATAGACATATCAATCCATCCACGGAAGCTGAAAGAAGCTTGTTCGTGTGGTTAGGAACAAAGTGTACCTGTGATTAAGAACGCCCATGCAACAGAGTTGACTCCTATTAACAACAAACTAGTTCGACTCTAGAGATACATAAGAATTAAACATCCATTCCACTTGAGCAGAAACATTACAGAGCAACACACCTGAGTGACGTCGTCCATGTGGGATTCCTCCAAACAAGCAACTTGCTTTGAGTTTCTCCAGTCCCACAGAAGAACCTGCAACATCATTTCAGATTGTAACGAACTGGAACATTCAAAGTACTCAAAATTGGACTTTTCTCAAAGTGTGCTACTATTAAACATTTAGAGATCAAATACACAAGGCTCTGATTTAGATGCCTAACCTGCTCCTTGCATCCACCGGCCAAAAGATTATCTCCAGCACCTCCATAGGAGAAGCTGAAAATCTCCTGATCATCCCCAGCATCAATACACGAAACCTGAAAAACCATCAAGTTAGATCAAATTAGATGAGCGGAAAAGGAATCACATTTATTGCTATGAACCAAGACCAAAAAAAAAAAAACACCTGCTGGAAACTTCGCGTGTCCCAAGATCTGATGGTCCCATCGGAGGAGCAAGAGTGCAGGACGTGAGGAGACGCCGCCGAGTCGGAGGAAAACGCAATTTGATTGACGGTGTCGGAATGACCTTTACATTCGCCGTAGTATTGACCTGTCACCGGCGAGTAAAGCTTCACGGAATTGGTAGATAAAGAAACCGCAATTGCTGTCCAATCGATTCTGTCACAAAACCAGAGCTGGGTTTTGTCTCAATAACCTAAAATGTTTGGTTATCGATAATAAGAGCAAGAGTAATCAGAGAACAGAACCCCTTACTTTGGGACAATCTGGAAGACGTAGTCAGAGCCGAAGTTGGTCGGAATAGAGTTCTTGAGGCCAAATTTCTTCACAGGGGTCCCATTTTGAGCCGAAGAAGAATCTGAAAGTTGATGATTTTGCACCTCCACGTCCATACCCGACGCGTCTTCCATGTTTTTCTTCCGCTCTCGCTCTCTCTCGGGAAAAAGGAGCGAAATTGAAAGGGTTTAACAGTTAGGGTTTGTTGATCCAAACGAGGATCGGCACTAACTCTCTAAATCATTCAAAAGGTTATCAAAGTTATATAGCCCATTTTAATATTTTGGCCCATTTATGACCCAACATCACTGTCATTGCGACTTTTAAGATTGTTGAACTATTATAATCTATCAACCGAAGGTAACCCATCTTTGTCCATGTAACAATAACGCGAATAATGCTGTTTTCTCCTCAATATGAGTTTGTGATTTTTTTAACGAAACTAGGGCATTTAAAATATTAATATTTACGATCGTCACTATTGTCTGCTGTTACTTTTGTCAAAAACAAGTTTTCTTTTGTTAACGACAAAAAAACAAAGTTTTTCTAAACTAATATTGACAATCATCTAACAATCTTGCTACAAAAAGTATGGATTATTCACTTTTTCTTAACATAATAAATTTATAAATATAACAATATCTACTCTCAAATTCTAATGTTCCCTCTCTTTTTTTCTTCAGAAAGTATTAATACTCTCATTGTGTGATACAAAAGTATACTGGTCAGAAATAATTAGAAAAGTGAAAAACAACCAAAAATATATTAAAAAGTTTGTAAGATTTTGTGAACGGAGACAATAGAAGGATATAGAAAGCCACGTGATGGCAGCAAAAAAGATTTAGTGGTTACGACCACAATATATCTGATATTGATAGTTATACAGGGCTATTGCTTCAATGGAAATGTCATCTGCCGATCACTCTGAAGGGTCGGTCGATGATCGGATGATTCGGATATCAGATCTAAAGGTTTGTTGACTTTGCAACATATATAATTATATTACAATTACTATTACATGTAACATGCCGTAGTTAAAGGTATGTCGATCCTTCTTTCTCGATAAGAGGTTACGTTTATCATTTATGTATTGTTATGTATCCGAGATTTATACATAAATACAACTGACATTTCCCATCGTCATTTACTTTGTTTATATGATAATCTTTTGATTGCGAGGTTTTCGTAAAACGAATTAGTGGGATTTGGTGGGTATGATTTGATATGCAAAAATTCTAATATTGTCCTACGGATTAATGTATATAGGTTAGTATGACGTGTTTATGTGAATTCACATGTTCGTCAAAACGTGGCAAAAACGTGCATTAATAATAATATTGATTTGGTAGATGTGTCTATATGAATTTATACGCTTGTCAAAACATGCGTAATAACTAATATAAGTTGACGAACAAAAATTAAAAGCTGATACTGCATACGTTTGTTCTAGTCAAATGTTTTACGTTTCCGACGTTTTTAAAAAAAAATTTAGAAATTTTCATTTTTTATTGTAAAACTAATGTTTAATTTCCTAATTTCGATATACCGATCAAAATAAATAAAATCTTAGTTAAATACAATATGATTTACACGAAATGGAGTGGGTAACTCCTTGCAAATTTGAATTTATAGATGTTTTCGTACGTGTGGAAAGTACTTGTCATTACAGAGAGTTCAACACTAAATTAGTTTGACACGCCTTTGTGTCGAGGTTCGTCGATCGTGAAATCCACTTTTATCAGCCTTTTACAAATTCTATTAGGGTAACATACACAGACATAAGTCCAATATCAAGAGTCTTTGTCGTGTACACGATCAAAATCTTATCGTTTCGATGGAGAAAATAAAATCCTATAGTAAGCATTTAAGCTTTTGCGAAACACGTTGATTTATATTTGTTATATATGTTTGCTTTTGTAGATTAAATTCATCATTGTTTTTGTAGATTAAATTCATCATATCTAGACTGTAGTTTTAAGATTATATTGACGTAATGAAAGAAAACATTAAATTCTCAAATTTTAAACTTTAAATAAACATGCGATTTATTCTATAATCATATGAACTATTATAAAATGAAATAATGTTTGATATTAATCAAGTCGTGGTAATTTAGTATAAAAAAATTCAGAAAAATGAGTAAATTCTTTTAATATAAATTTCATTTTTTCCGAAAACACTTTTATTTTTATTTGATCGGCTGAGAGCTGCTTAACGGCTATATTTGTTCTCTTATAACAACCACTTTAATTCTTTACAGCTACACTTTATATTCTTTTGTTTTCCTCGTAACGACTTCACGCAATACGAGCACACTAACTTTCAAATAATGTGTATTCATGGTTCCATGATATATGGGGGATGGGTCCAATAATTACTCGAAAAGTCTTGATTTTTCCACGTAGAGTTAAAAAGTAAGAAAAAAGAATGGGACCCATTTGTTTATCTTTCCTTAATAAAGTCGAGGATCTAAAAGGAAGACAAGACTCACACGACCCTCCTTTCTGCTGATCTTGCCAAGAAACTTTCCTAAGAGGACTACTTGTCTAATTATAACATTTCCGCGTGTCTCTTTCTTCTTATTTGTTTATAAATCGAAAACTAGATTTTCTCAACCCAATTAGAAGATACCTGTAATAATTTTTATAAGAGATTCGTATCCGATATTTCTCATATTCCAATGATTTTTGTCTTTTCTTTGCATGCATTTTGGGTTAAGGTCGTGGTTCATGTATCTTAACCAAATATCTAAGTGTGGATGTGTGATTAGAGCAGCCGCATCGATATTCAAAAAGCAGAAACCAAAACTTAAAATCGCATAAAATATTATCAGTAATATTTGTGGTCAATAAAATGAACCCTAAAATGAATATAATAAACATGTGAATAGCGAAGTTGATTTTTAATCACATCAGCTTCTTATATTGTCAGAGGAGAAAAGTAGAACCAAACCGATAAACCAGAGGAATTTTCTCTTCCTCTCTTTTTTTTGTTTTTTCTCTCAGTTTCTCGGAGACTAGTTTCCGGGAAAATGTGGTGGGTTTCTTCTTCTTCTTCTTCTTCTTCTCCTTCTCCATGGCTCTCTGAGCTCTCCTGTTCTTCGTCGGCGGTTATAGAACCCACCTCTTCTGTTCCAGTAGCAATCCAATGGCTGAGATTTGTTTTTCTCTCTCCATGCCCTCAACGCGCTCTCTTCTCCGCCGTGGATCTTCTATTCCTCTTCGTCCTCCTCTGCTTCGCTCTTCACAAGCTCTTTTCTTCTTCTTCTGCCACCGCTCGTACCGAAATCAACGGAAACGCCGAGATTAGGAAACCCCTAATCGGAAACCGTGAAAGAGTCCCAACCAGAACAACCGTGTGGTTTAAAACGACGGTCATAGCCACCGTTTTACTGTCGTTTTTCTCCGTCGTGGTCTGCGTTTTGTCGTTCACGGGGAAGCGACGGACTCGGAGACCATGGAATCTCATAGACCCAATGTTTTGGCTCATCCACGCCGTCACAAACGCCGTCATAGCCGTTATCGTCCTCCACGAGAAGAGATTCGCAGCTCTGAATCATCACTTGTCTCTAAGGATCTACTGGATTTCAAGCTTCGTCGTCACAACTCTCTTCGCCGTCTCCGGGATTTTCCATTTGCTCTTCGATGACTCCAACGCCGCCGCGAGTGTGAGAGCAGAAGACGTCGCTTCCTTCTTCTCCTTCCCGTTAACCGCCTTTCTTCTCATCGCCTCCGTCAGAGGAACCACCGGACTGGTCACAACGGAGACGGAGGAAGGGAACAACAGTCCTACGAAACCAAACGACGAGGTTTCGGAGAAATCCAACAACGTCTCTCTCTACGCATCCGCTTCGGCTTTCTCGAAGATGTTCTGGTTATGGATGAATCCTTTACTCAGCAAAGGCTACAAATCGCCATTGACGCTCGAACAAGTCCCAACTTTGTCTCCAGAGCACAAAGCAGAGAGACTCGCGCTTCTCTTCGAATCGAGCTGGCCCAAACCCTCGGAGAATTCGAGCCACCCTGTCCGTGCGACTATAATCCGATGTTTCTGGAAGGAAATCCTCTTCACGGCGATCCTAGCCATCGTCCGTCTCTGTGTCATGTACGTAGGTCCCGTTCTCATCCAGAGCTTCGTCGATTTCACCTCCGGCAAGAGATCCTCGCCGTGGCAGGGTTACTATCTCGTCCTCGTCCTCCTCATCGCGAAATTCGTGGAGGTCTTGTCGACTCATCAGTTCAATTTCCATTCGCAGAAGCTTGGGATGGTAATAAGGTCAACTCTAATCACTGCACTGTACAAGAAAGGTTTAAAGCTCACCGGCTCGGCTCGTCAGAACCACGGCGTTGGACAAATCGTGAATTACATGGCCGTGGATGCACAGCAGCTCTCTGACATGATGCTTCAGCTCCACGCAATCTGGCTCATGCCTTTACAAGTCACTGTTGCAATAATCCTTCTCTACGGAAGCCTAGGCGCATCTGTAGTGACGGCGATCATTGGTCTGACCGGAGTGTTCGTGTTCGTCCTCTGGGAGAATAAGAAACACAACAGTTACCAATTTAGCTTGATGGGAGACCGAGATTCTCGGATGAAGGCCACCAACGAGATGCTCAATTATATGCGAGTGATCAAGTTTCAGGCTTGGGAGAATCATTTCAACAAGAGGATTCTCAAATTTAGGGACATGGAGTTTGGTTGGCTCTCTAAGTTTCTCTACTCGATAGCCGGCAACATCATTGTTCTCTGGAGCACGCCGGTGCTTATCTCTGCGCTCACTTTCGCCACTGCGCTTGCCTTGGGAGTCAAGCTTGACGCTGGGACCGTGTTCACCACCACGACCATTTTCAAGATCCTGCAAGAACCCATCAGGACGTTTCCTCAGTCTATGATATCTCTCTCGCAGGCAATGATCTCTCTGGGGAGACTGGACTCGTACATGATGAGCAGAGAGCTGTCGGGAGAGGCCGTGGAAAGAGCCGTGGGTTGTGATGGTACTACCGCCGTGGAGGTTAGAGATGGAAGCTTTAGTTGGGATGATGAGGACAACGAACCTGCACTCAAAGACATCAACTTTAAGATTAAGAAAGGAGAGCTTACGGCGATAGTTGGAACCGTTGGTGCAGGGAAATCTTCCCTGTTAGCTTCGGTTCTTGGCGAAATGCACAGAATCTCAGGCCATGTACGACTTTTTTTTGATATAGTTTGTTGATTTAGAGAGTCAACACCAGGAACATTGATTGATTGGAAACTGGTTTATTTATAGGTGAGGGTTTGTGGGAGCACAGGTTATGTAGCACAGACTTCGTGGATCCAGAACGGGACAGTTCAGGACAACATCTTGTTTGGTCTGCCGATGGTTAGAGAGAAGTACAACAAAGTTCTCAATGTTTGTTGTCTGGAGAAAGACCTGGAAATGATGGAGTTTGGGGATCGGACTGAGATTGGAGAACGCGGAATCAACCTCAGCGGAGGGCAGAAGCAGCGTATCCAGCTCGCACGTGCAGTCTACCAGGAATGCGATGTATACTTGCTTGACGATGTTTTCAGCGCCGTGGATGCTCATACCGGTTCAGACATATTCAAGGTTACAAAGGATTCAGTTTATCTTGTTGTAATATTGTTAACCTTTAAAATGCATCACAAGTTGATTATGGTTATTGTGATGTTTCTGCAGAAATGTGTAAGAGGAGCTTTGAAAGGCAAAACCGTCTTGCTCGTAACCCATCAAGTGGATTTCTTGCACAACGTCGACTGCATCTTGGTAAAACAATGATTCCGACTTTTATTTGATTGAGATGGAATGATCGAAGCTGTGCTTACGAGATGGAGTTTCAGGTTATGCGGGAGGGAAAGATTGTCGAATCAGGAAGATACGACGAATTAGTCAGCTCCGGGTTGGATTTCGGGGAACTCGTGGCTGCACACGAGACATCAATGGAGCTAGTTGAAGCTGGTGCAGACTCTGCTACAACAGCAGCATCAATCTTGACATCCCCAAGAACACCAACGTCTCCTGGTGCAAGCTCTCCGAGAAGGTCCATGGAGTCTCCTCATTTAAGTGATCTGAACGATGAACACGTCAAGTCATTTCTGGGTTCTCACATCGTAGAAGATGGCTCGAAGCTCATCAAAGAAGAAGAAAGGGAAACTGGACAGGTCAGCCTGGGAGTTTACAAACAGTACTGCACTGAGGCCTATGGCTGGTGGGGCATTGTGCTTGTGGTGTTCTTCTCTCTGACGTGGCAGGGTTCTCTGATGGCGAGCGATTACTGGCTCGCCTACGAAACATCAGCCAAGAATGCAATTTCATTTGAGGCCTCCGTTTTCATTCGTGTATACGTCATTATTGCACTTGTTTCCATCGTTCTGGTGAGCATCCGGTCATATTACGTCACCCACTTGGGACTCAAGACGGCTCAGATCTTTTTCCGACAGATTCTTAACAGTATCTTACACGCTCCCATGTCCTTCTTTGACACCACGCCATCGGGGAGAATTCTCAGTCGGGTGAGACAAGTTTCACCGTCTTAGTCCGCATACATACAGATTTGAGCAGAGATGTTGAAGGTTTGTGTCTCTTTCAAATTTTGCAGGCATCGACTGATCAAAGCAATGTTGATCTCTTCATTCCGTTCATGCTCGGACTTGTGACCTCAATGTACACCACTCTGCTGAGCATTTTCATAGTTACTTGCCAGTACGCTTGGCCAACTATATTTTTTGTGATTCCCCTTGGATGGCTCAACATATGGTATCGGGTAGGCATTTCTTTGATTCTATGTTATGATGTTTGCATTTTGATATATGTTTTTCTAAATGTCACTTTACTTTCGATTTTCAGAACTATTTCCTCGCATCTACCCGTGAATTAACTCGACTGGACTCGATCACCAAGGCCCCCGTCATCCACCATTTCTCAGAAAGTATAGCTGGAGTGACGACAATCCGATCATTCAGGAAACAAGAGTTGTTTAGGCTAGAGAATGTGAAACGTGTCAACGCCAATCTCAGGATGGACTTCCACAACAATGGCTCCAACGAATGGCTCGGGTTTCGGCTAGAGCTGATTGGGAGCTGGGTGCTCTGCATCTCGGCTCTGTTTATGGTAATGTTACCCAGTAACGTTATCAGACCAGGTACTGATCTCTAAACCTCGTTTTGAGTAGTTGATATCACGTTACCAATACTATTCCCTTGAGACAATCAATCATGGAGATATTCTTCTGGTCTGATGCAGAGAATGTAGGGCTGTCTCTTTCTTACGGACTGTCCCTGAACTCGGTTCTGTTCTGGGCCATATACATGAGCTGCTTTGTCGAGAACAAGATGGTTTCTGTTGAAAGGATCAAACAGTTCAGTGAAATTCCCTCAGAAGCCGAGTGGGAGAGCAAAGAAAACCAACCACCTTCGAATTGGCCCTTCCATGGCAATGTACATCTCCAAGACCTCAAGGTGAGTTAAAGAAACAAAACATGTTCATGATTATAACTCTCACCTTTCCTAGTGAATGATCTCTTTGTAAACAAGAACAGGTACGCTACAGGCCGAACACTCCACTTGTGCTCAAGGGAATCACTCTGGACATCAAAGGAGGAGAAAAAGTCGGTGTGGTTGGACGAACGGGAAGCGGGAAATCGACTTTGATCCAAGTCTTGTTCAGGCTTGTAGAACCATCAGGAGGGAAGATAATCATCGACGGGATTGATATCTGCACACTAGGGCTGCATGATCTCAGGTCAAGATTCGGAATCATCCCTCAAGAACCTGTCCTCTTTGAAGGAACGGTGAGGAGCAACATTGACCCAACAGAGCAATACTCTGACGAAGAAATCTGGAAGGTGATGATATGATATAAAAACCCATTTGGCCTCTTTTATCTCCTAGCTAGAATCAAAAACATATAATCTGATTTTTTTTCTTTCTTTTCGTAGAGCCTCGAACGATGTCAACTCAAGGATGTTGTTGCTACGAAGCCTGAGAAGCTTGATTCTTTGGGTAAGTTGTCACAATCGACTTTGATATATACATTTCGTGAGATAAGAATGATGAATTAAATACTTGATTGGAACAGTTGTTGATAATGGCGAGAACTGGAGCGTAGGGCAGAGACAGCTTCTATGTTTAGGCAGGGTTATGCTGAAACGCAGCAGACTTCTGTTCCTAGACGAAGCTACTGCATCCGTAGATTCACAGACCGACTCGGTGATCCAGAAGATCATCAGAGAGGACTTCGCTTCGTGCACCATCATAAGCATCGCTCACCGGATTCCCACGGTGATGGACGGCGACCGAGTCCTGGTCATAGACGCAGGTAAGAAGAGAAAAAACAACAACTTGTGTTGGAAATTAAAAATTATCCTAAAACGGTTTTTTTTCTGTTTTGTAATTGTGGAAATGGATTTTCAGGGAGAGCGAAAGAGTTCGATAGCCCGGCTCGTTTGCTGGAGAGGAAGTCTCTGTTTGCGGCGCTGGTGCAAGAGTACGCTCTCCGATCTGCCGGAATATGACGTTAATTAGGGTTGCTCAAAACCTTTTTAACTGACATGAGAAGAATCTCAGAGAATAGTTTCTTCTGTAAAATTTATTCAAACAAAATCTCAATAATCAGACGAAATCCTTTACTCACGGCAGACAATATTGCACTTGTGATTGACAACAGGCTAACCACTTTAATCAATTTTCGTCTAACAATCTGCCACGGGTTGGTGCGTATTCCCCATGCAACTAAAACGATTTTCTCCAGATTTTTTATCTCTTTGTTTTACTACACACACAATTTAAACCGATCATAAAACTACATTCTCTCTTTAAAATTGACCAAATGAAATTGGTTTAGCTAATTTTGTAATTAAACTATAACCACAGTTAAGTAAACCAAAATTGCGTTTTGAAAATCACTGTATATTCCCTCTAGAAGTGCAACTAGAACGATTTTCCCCAGAGTTTTACCTTTTTGTTTTACTACACAAACAATTTAAACCGATCATAAAACTACAAGAATTTATTATCTCCTTACTAAATAAAATTGGTTTACCTAACTTCGAAATTAGGTTAAGTCAACCGTAATCGTGTTTTAAGAATCACGATTAGCCTAACCAAAATATACTATTTTTGCCATTAAAGTCTTCGGAAAGATGAGATGGGACCATCGCACGAAAGAGGATTTAATGAGGAGGTAAGTGTAGGCTTAGTTTATTGACATCTGCTATTAAGGATAGTGGAGTTAGAACTCTCTCCCAAAAAACTTACCGAGGTAGGGATCTCGGTTCCAGTCCCCTCTCCTTCGCCCCTTCTCTCCTCCTCCTTCCTTTCTCCTTCGATAAATCTCGTCAAATGATCAATTGAAGAAGAAGATGAGATGACAAAAAGATATATTTCGGCTAGGCTAATCGCGATTCCTAAAATGCGATTACGGTTTACTTAGCATAATTTTGAAATTAGCTAAATCAATTTTATTTCGTAAAGAAATAAATAAGTTCATGTAGTTTTATGATCGATTTAAATTGTTCGTGTAATAAAACAAAGAGGTAAAAGTTTGGGAGAAATCGTTCTAGTTGCACTTCTAGGGGGGGAATACGCAGTGATTTTTAAAACGCGATTTTAGTTTACTTAATCGTAATTACGGTTTAATTACGAAATTAGCTAAATCAATTTCATTTGGTCAATTTTAAAGAGATAATAAATTCATGTAGTTTTATGATCGGTTTAAATTATTTGTGTAGTAAAACAAATAAGTAAAAAATTTGGAGAAAAATTGTTTTAGTTACACTTCTAGAAATGGAAATACGCAGCCAATCCATCTGCCACAAGTCTTGAAAAGATCTACCAGCTTATCGTTTTACAAACCTCTGGATCATTAATTGCTTGCTGGATCATCATAAAAGGCCTTGTCCTTATTAAGGAATCATATGTTTAATTTGACCCACCTTATTCTTCTCATCATGCTCATTACACCCTCATGATTATGAAGAAACCCAAGCCCAACCACTAACCACTATAATTCACATTTCACCTTGTGGGCTTATAATCGGGTATCTAAGATTAAAGTCCATTTTTAAAAGTATCACATCTTTATCTTTACCCTTGAGTGATTGTCAAACTATAAACTTCAGAATTTGGAAATCCTAGAAGAGAAATTGGGATGCGTGTATCTGGAATCCTTGGTTTCTTTAAGGGAGATAAATCACTAATTTATTCGCTATTTAGGATTACTAAGTGCCTATAATTGGTCGCTGCTCTTCAAACTTTAGTCATTTCATCACAATATTCATATTGTATTATAGAGAAATTAAACCGAGTTATGCATATTGTTACATGACGTAATTAGATCAAGTGATGGTACGTATCGTCTCCTGGGTCTCTAGTTCAGGGATCGCTTTTCACTTATCCTTGTTTTGACTAGTGTGGAGAACGGCTACATGTTTTGGGAATTAATTTTTATTTCAATCTAATATTTTCCGGTTATAAAAAATATATATGTTGTCTGTAAATTTGTAAAATCAGATTTGTCAAACACATAAGAGACATGTGCACACACACATCTGAGGCTGAACAAAGTGCTAAGTAATCCTACAAAGTTCACTAAAATTTCTTTTTAACAAGCAAAATTTAATACAACAAATTTTGTCTAATTGGAAGTACACTACATTAGTACACCCTTATTTCAACATGAATCAATCTTTATCACAACGAGAAACACACATTCCAATCATGTAAATAACTAAACTTTAAAATCTTCTAAACATGATTTACAAATATTATATCCAATAACACTAGATTTTAATGTATGATTTAGAATCAATAATTGAATAACAACGGATTGTGCTTGGATTTTAAATCTATTAAAATCCATGATTGAATAACACCCCCAAAGATTTTTTATTTTACTTTACTACATTAGTTTCAAGTGCCCATTCTTTCTGTGCCAATATATTTGTCTCCTCTTTAACTCAAGATCATTTAAATAACCATTTCAAGATTAATGGGATTTATACACCATGTAATCGGTATATAGGTATAATCCACCAATGTTGCTACAAAAATGTATATGATTCATTTTTTCAGACAATTAGTCTCATCATTATCAACATGTGAGCACTTGACGGAGAAAGAATGTGAGACCTCATCGTTTAACGAAGTTAATGAGAAGTAGCCACTTCTAAGACTCTTGGAACTCGAGTTTGCGTTCTCACTTATGGGAGATCAAAGACGTACGACGACCCCAAATCTTATCCAATCCTTTTGTTTCCATCACCTGAGGTACTTGCCTTGAAATGATATAAAATATCCCGGGTAATAATAATTAAAAATACATTATCTCGGTTAATAATACCCCCACAAGTGTAACTACATTATAAAAATGCATTGATTAATATCAAAGTATAAATAGTTTTAATGGTTAGAAAAACCTTTGTTTCGATTTTATGAGACAAGAATTCGAGAAAATGTAATTTTTTTTTCTCGACGTCGATGCCTTTATCATTTGTTAATATGCCAATATTAATAACATTTTATTTTCTGAGAAGTCGTAACATCTTTTGTTTGATCAACAGTTTAAATGGTGTTAACAAACAAAAAAATGGTCAATTTAAAATTTGGAGTAAAAGCATACGTTCATACATGAGTCAGAATGAGTATTATATATATATATATATATATATATAACTTTCTTATATTTGGGTGGTCCAGGATCTAGGGTTTATAAAAATCAAAAGAAGAACCAGTGAGAACTGGTCTGGATATATGGACCACTCCATTAACAAATCAATTTAACTTATTTTAATGTTATTGTATAGTATTATTTTACAGTTTAGAAAGACCAAAATAGTAAATTCATATCTACATAAAGTTAGATATTGATTAATTTTAAAGAAACAATACCGAAGTAGTACATTTATATCTACATGATTTATATATGTACGGAATGGCATTTTAGTGTTGATTAATTAATGCGAAAAATCTATATGCAAGTGTCAATAATGATGCATATACTGAAAAAGTCGATTGATTCAACTTTAAAGTATTCCGCAAAGTACAAAACTATTTTGACAATTTCTCTATATCTAGTTTTGATCTTACTGTATATATGATTAGTCTAGAACACAACCACATGCTACTATATATTTTCTTATTTCTCATCACTGTCCAAAAGAAGAAATCTACAATTTTGCATTATATTGGATCATTTTCATTATTGACGGTTTAAAAACTAAGATGGTAAACAATAAAACAGAAATAACCGGTTATGATGTTCCACCAAAGTTTTTTTTTATATTATTCAAAATCTAAATAAATCTCAATTAAAACCTAAATTATTTGCAAAAAATGATTAGCAGCAAGAAAAACTAAATTTACTTAATTTTCAATTCAAAACCGATTGACATTATGGCATCTAATATGCGGATTGGTCCACATCCCATATATTGTTTTAAATCCTCTATTATTTTATATTTATAATAGGTTCCATCGAGATGATGATTTTTCCAATACATCTCAAACCGAATTATACAATAAAATCGACAACATACCCTATATTTTGATCAACAATTTGGGTTTTGAAATGTATAGTTTAATAAACTTTTAGCTCAAAATCAATATCAGAAGCTATAAGCAGATTAGTCCAGTTCCTTGTATATTACATTAGGTCTCCTGCTACTTAAGATTCATAGCAAAGATTCATAACAAAGAGAACAAAAACCCATTCTAATAACCATTCATCCATCGCTTCATCTGCACATATACACATTGGATTCCACTTTCTGAATTCAAAGACCATAATCAGCATGCAATCTATTCCGAAAGATATGTAAAAAGATCTTTTATCCAAATATATATATGTAAAAAGATTGAAAAGCACCCTTAAAATTCACTGAAAAAAAAATACAAATTAGAAAGAACTAACACAGATTTCTCCACTCCTTCAAACCACATACATCTTCGATAATCACATATGTTTATTTAAATACGTAGAACAATATATGATACTAAATAATATCAGCATATATATATGAAATGATAGAAGAAGCTGGTCGGAGAATTAAACAAGATCGGAGAAAAGGGAAGAAATCACGGATCAATTAATTATCCGGGGAGGATTTAGGTCCTCCTTTGCCGTGGTGATTAGCTCTCTCAACTTCGATAACTCGGTAACGATTTAAGTACTTCTTGAGTTGCTCGGCGTAATCATCAAACCCTAGATTTGCCATAGCCCAACAGATATCGTCTCCATTAACGGTCTTTCTCTTCTCCTTGTGGCATTTATCGGAGGCTTCTCCGGTGACGAAGCTGATGAACTCGGAGACACATTCTTGCATAGTCTCTTTTGCTTCTTTAGAGATCTTTGCGTTTGGTGGGAGAATGTTCTTCATGATCCTCCCTACGTTTGCTATCGGGAGTAGCCTGTCTTGTTCTTTGATCATCATGGTTTCTTCTTCTTGCTGATCCTCCACCACTAAGCCATGGTGTTGATGTTGATGATGATGATCTGAGCTGCTCGCAAAGTTATAATTTTGGAATCTAGGGATCGGATTTTGGAACGAAGGGTAATCCCCCGCCATCAAATCTTATAAAACAGAGGAGAAATCGGTGTTTTTTTTTTTTTTTTTTTGAATGATTGAAATATTTGTTTTGAAACGAAATTATGTAATTCGCCAAATTATATAGCATAAAAGAAAGAAAAGAAAAGAAAAAGGAGAGATTTTTACATTATTAAGTTTATAGGTATAAATCTGAAAATATTCGTTTTGACAGACATATGTGTAGTTAAATTAGCTTTATATAAGTAGACAAGTGATCTAAGGAGTATCTATGTTTGGTCATAGATGGTGATGACGTGTCTTGCAGCCAATGACAGAGGTCTAGGTCACTAAGCGTCATTGGGGAGACAATGTGGCAGGTCAAGCTTTTTTTTGGATCAAAGTGGCAGGTCAAGCTAATTTCTCTTTTTTATCTGATTAATTGTCTACTAAATACAATTTAATTTCTCCCAAACCCTTGATGGTTAAACGTTTCAGTTGATTGTCCCTTTTTTTAATTATATATTTCCGAAAAACAAATTTGTGCTTATGAAAAAATGTTTGCACTTTTGGTTAGATATGAACTTTGCTTTCAACTCAAAACCAAACGAGAATAAGTGGATTATCTCATATTTCTTATATTATATTTTACAAATTTTTCAACTATTCATGTGGAATATTCATTAACATTCCCTTTTACGCTTATACCTGAATATCTGAAGCGTGAACTTTTGTGAAAACAATATTCATGGGGTGATTCAACAATCGGATGGCTTTAATACTATGTTAGATATAAGTTTCTCATGAACTTCCAACTTAAAAACCAATTGCAGTGAATGGATTGATCCATATTTTTTATATACTACTTTAAAATTTCTTCGACTACCGATGTGAGACATTTATTAAAAATTTCCTATGCAAAATATATATAACATAGAACAATTCATCCATATTAGTCAGAGTTATAACAAATAAAACAATTAACATGTAATGAGAAAATAGTTAGATGTTGCGACATATTTTTTAACATGTGCCAAAAAACAACACAATTAATATTAGTTTATTTTTAAAAATCTAATATCATTATATTTTGAAATCAGATTATAAAAAGGGGAAAATGTACATTATATTGTGAGTTTTTTAGACTTACCATTACTTAGACATCCTAAAGTTTGCAACATTAATGTATAAAAGAAAATTATTTTGAAAGTTTTTCATGTTGTGAAAATTATAGAAAATAAGAAATCAAGTGATGAAATACTTATAATTCGTTTTTCAATGGAAGAAAGATAATATGTCGATTCAGAAAAAAAAAATAAAAGTCAAATATGATTAAAAAACATGAGTAAATCTAATTAAAAACAAAAAACAAAAATCAATTAGTCAAGATTTAAAAAAAAAGATATATGAGTAGTTACATAATAAAAAGTAAACATAATTTAAATAGGAATAGAAAAAACTAATTATTTGAAAATATGTGATAAAATTTAAGTGAAATTTGAATAATATAAGAAAAAGTAGGAGAATCAAAATAAATAAATAATTTGTATGTTTCTCTATCACTGGTTTCACATCGACGTCTTCAATCTTATTTTATTTATTTTAACAGATGGTCTGATTTTGTTTTTTATTTTTATGTTTGGTTTTTTAAGGGTTATAAAATAGTAAAGGAGTAAAAATAATTCAACTAGAAATATGAGAATAAATTCATCAAAATTAAAAAAATAGATGAAAAAGTAATTCTAATTCAAATAGAAATAGGAAAAACTAATATTTTGAAAATATGTGATAAAATTTAATTGGTAGTAAAATAATAAAAAATAATTAAATAAATGTTAGGCTTCTCAGGTTTTGCATTATCGTTCTCAATTTTATTTTATTTATTTTTATGGGTGATCTAATTTTTTTTTTTTACTTTTAATTGATTGATTTCCTTTTTTACAGGTTATAAAATATTAGATTACAAATCTGCATATATGCGGGTCCTAAATCTAGTTAATTTTATAAGACAAAAAGGGTATTAATTTTCACTCTTGTTGTGTATTAATATTTAGATTTAATCTGATTTAAATGTACTGTATAAATATATAAAATGCAATAATTAGCACAAAAACTCATTTTTAATGATTTTTTTTTTATCGGTCATGATTTCATTAGATGAAAAGCCCATTAAGAAAAATATATGTTATTTGAAGAAACCCATTTTTAATGATACCATTTTTCAAAAAAACAAAAATTATATATATATATATATATATATATATATTTATTGAACTAATGATTATAATTATGATGGTGATGGTGATAGCGATGGAGTTGTATTGATGGTGATAGCGATGGAGTTGTATTGATGGAGTTGTATTGAGTAATCGAACAATTGGGTTATTGTTGAAAAAATAAAGAATAATTGGGTTCATGGGGGGATCAAAATAACAAAAGAACTTACGGTATATGTTCAATATATATTTGAAATATAAATCTTAATTACATGTAAAGGAGATACAAGGTTTCTTCAAATCCGGCGAGCTTCCGAGAACTATAAACGAAACCCATGTGAGGCTTATCCCCAAGATCTAAAGCTCGAGGTCAGTGGCCGAATATAGACCTATTGCTTTATGCAACTTCTACTACAAAATTATTGCCAAAATCCTAATTCGAAGATTACAATTAGTGTTGGGAAGCTTAATACCAGAAAACCAATCCACCTTTGTCTCGGGGTGGGCTATCTCGGATAACGTTCTCACCACACACGAAGTATTACATTACTTGAAAAATTCCAAAACAAAGATGCATTGCTCTTTGGCGGTTAAAACGGATATGCGAAAAACTTATGATCGACTAGAATAAGATTTCATAGAGGTTGCTATGAGAAGACTCGGCTTCCATCCCATTTAGATAAACTGGATTATGCAATGCGTAAGAACGGTGTCTTACTCTTTCCTGATCAACGACTCTCTTAGCGGAAAAGTAATCCCAAACTGAGGTATAAGACAAGGCGATCCCTTGTCACCATACATATTCATCTTATATAGTGAAGTTCTTTCGGGACTTTGTAACCGAGCTCAAGAGAAAGGGAAACTCAAGGGTATACGAGTGGCAAAAGGAAGTCCACGGATCAACCACCTCTTGTTCGCCGATGATACTATGTTCTTGTGCAAGGAAAATCAACAAAATAACATAGCGCTTAGAGAGATACTTATAAGATATAAAGAAGCAACCGGTCAATCTATTAATGAGGTAAAATCTTCAATTTTTTTCTCAAGAAAAGCACCACAAGGGCTACGGGAAGCCATAAAGAACGCGTCAGCAATCACTTAAGAGGGAGGAGTAGAAAAATACCTAGGTCTCCCGGAATATTTTGGTAGAAGAAAAAGGACCTATTCACTTCTATTGTTGATAAAATACGCCAAAAGCCATGAGTTGGTCATCCAAATTTCTCTCCACGGCCGGCAAAATGGTGTTACTAAAGAGTGTCTTATCCGCTATTTCTTCGTATGCCATGTCTTGTTTCAAACTTCTCTCATCCCTTTGTAAAAGAATTCAATCGGTTTTAAACCGATTTTGGTGGGACACAAAAATGAACAAAAGAAAGATGTCATGAATTGCTTGGAAAAAGCTCTCTTGGTCAAAGAGAGATGGCGGCCTGGATTTTAGAGATGTGCAGTGCTTTAATGACGCAATGCTAGCAAAATTGAGTTGGAGGTTGCTGGAAAATCCAAACGGATTATTGTCACGTATCTTGATGAGCAAATATTGCCCAAATGAGTCGTTCTTAAACGTCAAATCATCCTCCTCTGCCTCCCATGAATAGAGAAGCTTATTAGTGGGCAGAAATCTCCTAAACAAGCAGCTGGGATGGGCAGTAGGGAATGACTCTACAATCAACATCCGGAGCGATCACTGGTTATCATCATCAACTCAACAATGACAGATTAGCCCAGCAACACTAGAGTCAAAGGACCTCACAGTTTCAGACCTGTTTAAGCCTAACACAACCGAGTGGAGATCCTAAGTATTAAACCAAGTCAAACTGGAGTGTCGGATAGACTGGTATGGATAGAAAAATCAACATGTGCTTACACCACTAAAACAAGCTATTTCACAGCCTTGAAAAAGCAAAAATCAGAGGAGGATATACAGACCACAACCAGCTTTAGTTGGATATCGGAAGTATGGAGACATAACGGTGCAGAGAAGTTGAGACTATACCTCATCTCCTATTCCAATCTCCTATTCCAATGCTCCTTCTCCTAATTGGTTTGGAGGACATTCCCCTTTGCAAACCCTATGGAAGCAGGAAATTGGTCAGAGTATGTACCAGGCTGGGAACATGTAAAAACCAAAGGTTGCTTACCTCCGGTGGAAATAGCCAAGGGTCCATTAGCACCCTGGATAATGTGGTCCTTATGGATTAGTCGTAACAAACTCGTCTTCATGGATAGGGCTATTACAGCTGATGAAACACTAACAACAACCATTACTCTGGCTAAGGAGTGGCTCGATGCTCAGTATAATACACCTCCTCTGAACTGAGTCAAATCCCAACACGTTCACAAAAACATAGAAGATCTCATGATCTTTCAATCGGATGCTGCCTAGAGATCGGACTCTAACAATGCAGGTTTGGGTTGGATCATCCGGTCAAAAGAAAACATCAACCTTGGAACAAAGTAAAACCACAACACATGTAAGTTCTCCACTTATGGCTGAAGCTTTGAGTCAAAAACCTGAGATTCAAAAACCTGAGATTTGAGTCAGACTCATTTCAACTCATCCATAAATTCAGTCACCTCACTTATGGATCTATATGGTATTATTGAAGCATAAAGGCTCTTGCCCAAGCCTTTGAACATGTCTATTTTATTTGTATTAATCGAAATCTTAATGTAAAGATAGACAGCTTTGCGAAACAAGCTCTTAGCTTGATATGTGTACCATCGGAATGATATGAATGAATGAAATCTATCATTTGATAAAATAAATAAAAATCTTAATTACATGTAATTTAAAAAAAAAAAATTTAGACCCTTAAATACACTAACTTTTTGTTGGTTTAATAAGGTTTTTTGTATCTTCTCGCACGTGTTTAGATACGGCCGTGATTGGGTTATTAGTTCTACGATTATTAATCTAATTGTATGTAAGTTTGTCGTGGACAATGGTACTTATTGTGGAACGATCTAATTAAGGAGAGATATACAAAATTTATTACAATAACTATCTCTAATTAGTGCCCATCTATCAATAATTAAATAAAAATAAGAATTAAGAATGAATTTAATAAGCAATAGTTATCGAACTTGTGGACCATATAAGAGCACGTCTTGTGGTCTATAATTAGTAGTCTGCTTGCCAAAATTGAAGAGCCTATAAATAGGTAGTTTGTTACTTCTTTTAAAAGCATAAAATGAAATTAATTTGCCAATCCTCTCTTATTGTTTTGTAAATAAAAAACTGTGCTCTCTTATTCTTCATGTGAATTTATAGATAACGGTCCTTTATTTCTACTTTCGTGCTTTGTTTCACTCCGTTTAAAAAAAAAAAATCCATATGGAAATCATAAGATTTGAGTTTTGACTTTTGATTCCTGCTCATTTCAGATATGGAATTAGTCTCTAGTAATATCACGACATATATCATTGAAAACAAAAAATAACGCCTTTTATAGAGTTCGTTTTTTAATTTTTATTAGGATATCATTCGATATATTATGTAAAATTAGCATTATAATTGAGACGAAAATATTTATAATCTTTGTCGCCTTCTTTAGGGATTCTTTATGGATGAGTATTTGAGCGGTTTAACAAAACATTTCTATTTTTTATGCCACTGGGTGCATTATGTATCTAAAAAATAGTATTAACGATAAATTTTTAAATTACATAAAAAGGAATTTACATGATTTTGGAGAGCATGATGTTCTAGAAGACGAGGAGTATGATATTTGGGTATTATTTTATTTTATTTGTTTTCCCGAAAAACCTAAGTCAGGTGGTTAAATATTACAGCTACATATGTAAAATAATTATTAAATTGAGGACAAGTGTCGGCCGATGGTGGATCGGACCACAAACTTGCAACGGATAAACAAATTATGTACGTCTTTAGTTATATAATTAACTAAACGATGCATGATGACCTTCAAAGCATTTATATACTCTACAAAGTAATTATTATTACTTGCTCATTAAATCAGTTTTAAAGTATCTCTACCTCCTAACCAAAAGGTGAAACTGACTCGTCATCACTCATCAGTGGTTTTAAACGGTTTAAGGTCGTAACTAAAAATCAGAAATTTATTTTTCAAACCATATACCATAATTGTGTTTGGTAAAAACTGACGAGCCATACTTAGGTAAGAATAAAACTATATATTAATTAACAACGAACCATGTATGATATGTTTAATTGTTTATTTGCTGGAAAGTCATGGAAAAGCATATATAGCATTAGTTGTTGCACCCAAACACAGATGTGTGTGTGTATATATATATATATGTGTGTAGTACAAAATTTAAAATATTAAATTATAAAGCTGGTCAATAAAAATATACCTTTGTGAAATATTCTCTCAAATGGCTTGAGCAAAAAGCAAATACTACTGATTTAATTTGTTAAGGAATATGTATTCGATTCTCCAATATCTGAAAAGAAAAAACAATTAAATTAAATCGCAAACGTATATAAATTTATTCATGTCGAATAAAGAAGGTGTATGAGTCATGCATGATTATTAAATTAATATGGTAAGTAAATTTTCATGGCATTTTTTTATAATTCCCACTTGTTAATTCAATTTTAGTGAATCTAAATCAACGTACTATTAAGCGTGGGAGTAGTTTTGTGTGTGGTCCATGCATTAACATTAACGTAACTTCTTTTAGAGTTTTATCGTAATCCGATAAGAATGAAATTGTTTATAAGCACAATAAATTACGAATTAATAGTGGAGATCAGAGGCGTGGGCTTGTAACTAAAGTTGGGGATCAGCTCAGTCCCGCATGCATGGTCGGATTCGTTGTGGGCCCGGCCGGTCCAAGGTGTGAGATGATTATCAACTTAAAGTCCGCTGTGAGTTAATATACCATTAAAATGATAATGGGCTTATGGACGGTAGCGGGCGTTATATGACCTTGAAGATTACAATGGGCTTAGCCTCAACTTTGGGCTTTATTCTATACAATTTTTTTCCCCCGGTATTCTAAACAATTTTAATGGCTGATTCTCAGTGTACTTTTCTATTTATTTACTAACTGATATATATGAGTAAAAAGAAAATAAAAAAATAAAAAAAATTAGTCATTTTAATCTTTTCCAAGTGTATATATATATATATATATATATATTATTATTTTTTTAGTGTAGGTTCTATCAAAACAATATATATTAACTATAAAACAAATAAATTGTCCTTTCTTATAAATCAACAGAAAAACATAACCTAAAATTTTGAATCAATGTATAATTATGATACCATTGTTAGTTACCATAATTATTGTGTTAATATGTAAATATATCGGTAACAAATTAATTTCAGTGTTTCTCCCGTAACTTAATTGAAGATCTTTGGAATAGATAATAGCTCTCATTAGTTCATCTAGAGTAAGCATTTCTTATCATGTTATAACAGGTCGTCTTTCAGCTGATCAAATCTACTTGATAGATAATTTAGAAGGTAGATGATATGTAATGACAACTTTCAAACTCTTCAAATTAGAGACAAGTATACATCTATAAGTTTTCATCGATATATAGATTTTTCCATCTACCATACGGAAACTATAGAATATATTTTGCTTTAAATATAGAGAAATATTATTTGGCAAAGAGTAATTGGACAGATAGACCTTCTCTAATGCGTTTCACATGTCAATGAAAGAAGGTTGATCCATTATTACTTTATGAAAACCTTGATCTCCGATCAAGAGGTTCATCAGTTCGATGGTTCTCCTTGGAATAATTAGTTCATCTTTGATTTTATTTTCTTCCTCCTTTGACTCGTCGTTGAACTTTATTTTTATTTTGCTACCCAAACACCCCTAAAGAAAATTTATTACAAAAAGCTTGTACGGAGTTGTTAGACTTATATAATTCCCTTATTAATATATCATCACACTTTAATATTATAAAATTAATGAACCAGTATATTAAAACAACATTTTATCCGTTTTCCTTTCTTTTAGTTTTAAATTTCCATTTTTAAAAAATAAAAATATAGAACACGAGCTAAAAGAAATTAACATTCATGCTCGTATATATATTTTCGATACCAATTTACACATAAATCTTCATTTAAAATCCATTCTTGGGTCAAACATTGGTTTTATTAATTAGCGAGTCAAAATTGACAATGAAATACAGTTTTAATGCAAGACTATCGAAATTTCTCAAGTTTTTTTTTTCTACAACTAACTTTCTTTTTGTCGTATAAATAACTTAAGAAAATGCATAAACTTAATTAATTATATGGACCGTAATTAGGGTTTTCCTTCACCGTTTACAGCAGTGATTAAACACATGAGGCTTAAAGTAAACTACAAGATAGGTATAATTAAAAAAAAAAAAGCATTCAAAATTACGGAAACAGGTAAAAGAAACACGAAGAAAGAGTGGTGAGTAGAAGGGTAATTGGGTAATTTCAGTACCATTTATGAGAAGGGCCATCAAGTAGAGTAGAAGAACGCGTGGTCTCACGCTCTCAATAAATTCTAAAAAGAAAAAAAAGCAAAGAGTAAGATCCATCATCATATGCAAAAACATATATATTTTTATAGACAGATGATTTTTCATTTTTCATTTTTATTTCCTAATTTTTTTTTTAATTGTTCGTTTCGCTCTTCTTCAGAAAGTCTGCGAGAGAATTCGTAAGTTTGGTCTTCGTTGCCGAGGTGAGGTAAATCTGAAAGCTCTTTCTCCTTCCGACCATGTCTTCGTCTTCTTCGTCTGTGTCTTTTTTAACGCGACTTGTCTTTTTTTCTTTTTCTTATATAAATATATATATACAAGCTTTTTATTTTTTTTATTGCTCTGTCTGTTTCGCCGTTTGTTGTTCGTATCGTTAGCTCTTTGGGTTATACGAATCACACGCGAAGTTGACATCTAGATTCAGAATAGATTCATAAAACCTTTTGGGTTTCTCTTGTTTTTGATTTTGCTTCTCGACGTTGCCTTTTTTTTCATTAATGTTCCATGGAGGTTAGCTACCAAAGTCCTTCTTTTCTCCATTTGCTTCCTTTGTCAATATGTATGTATGCGAGTAGTTGCGTTAAAAATGGTTTCTTTTTGTTTCCTAGTTTGGTTTTTAATAAGTTCGTAGCGAAACGAATCAGGTCTTTAGTTGTCATTTGTGGGTTTCTCTGGGTCAGTTTATTTCTTCTACCCTTAAGCTGGTTTCATGATGATGTTAGAAAAACGGCAGCTTTGGGTTTCGATATCGTTTCTTCCAATGTTGGTTTGTGTTCGACTCTGGACCTCTTCTTCGTTTCTCCAGACTCGAGCTCCTGATTTTTTTTTATCTGCATTCTCTTTCAATGTTAGGGTTTTTAAATATTTGGGGATGAGTTTTGACTCTAGAAATCTAAGCTGTGTTTAGAGAATTGCTTTGGATGGATGGCGATTTTTGCATTGTCATGTTGTATGGCTCAAAACAGTTAACGAGCTTGCGTTTTTTTAATGCTGTGGATTTGTTGGTGATTTGCTCAGATGGAGCCAATTCATTCAGATGACATGGAAGGTTTTGTCGACGAATCCTCTGAGCAACCGAATTCTCCATGTTCTGCATATCTACATGGAATTAATGGAGAGCCTGAGGTACTTCCGCGTGTTGGAGATCAATACCAGGCAGATATTCCGGTTCTAGTACCAGAACATGATCGTTTAAAGCTCATTAGATGCTTTGAATCAGAGCCTCACCTGCAGAATCTGGTTACATTTGGTTTGCCTATCCCACTTATGTGGACAAGAAGTGAGAAATTCAGAGGTTTCCGTGAAGCCGAGAGTGACAAAGGGAGTCCGTCAAGCGATGTTTCCTTGGAAAAAGCTGAACCGGCTGCTAGTCTTAAACCTAGGAGTATTGTGCTTGCATTGCCATGCCAAAGAAATGCTAAGTTCAAGTTTGAGTGGCTCGATAAGAGCCTCTATCCATTCCCTGGGACTTTGGGTGAATCTTGGGAAGATGCTGAGCAAGAGAGGTTTCTTCTTGGCCTCTACTGTCTCGGGAAAAACCTTGTCTTGGTGCAGAGATTTGTTGGGAGCAAAAAGATGGGAGATATGCTCTCATACTATTACGGCAGCTTTTACAGGTCTAATGAATACCGGAGATGGGTAGATGGACGCAAGTTGAGAAGCAGACGGTCTGTTCAAGGCCATAAGTTATTAACAGGTTGGAGGCAACAAGAATTGCTCTCGCGGATCTCGTCTCATGTATCTGAGGAATGCAAGAGTATGTTGCTTAAGGTACGTATGCTTCTGGTTAGCTAGTAGTGGTTGAGGAGTAGTCTGAAACTGAAATGAACATTGTCAAATGCAGAATCTTGAGATTTCTATGTGTTGTTTTTGTAGGTATCTAAAGCATTTAGAGAAGATAAGATTGCACTGGAGGAGTATGTGTTCACTTTAAAAAATACGGTAGGTATCGATATGCTTACAGAAACGATTGGTATAGGTAAAGGGAAAAGAGATCTGACCAACTGCGCGTTAGAACCAACCAAGTTGAATCATGGAGCCTCTGGAAACTCTGAAGTACGAATACGCAATGATCTTCCGATTGCGGATATTGTCAAATTCTTAACTGGAGAATATAGGATGAGCAAAACAAGGTCCAGTGACCTCTTCTGGGAAGCTGTTTGGCCACGTTTATTGGCAAGAGGGTGGCACTCTGAGCAGCCGAAAGATGGTCCAAGGAATTCTCTTGTTTTTCTCATACCGGAGGCCAATAAGTTTTCCAGGAGGAAGATGTCAAAGGGGAATCACTACTTTGATTCTCTCACTGATGTCTTGAAAAAAGTTGCTTTAGATCCCACACTTCTTGAGCTCAAAACTGATGTGGATCAAGAGAAGAAAGGGAGCAAAGAAGAGGAAATCAAGAATGACCCCCCCATAAATTTAGAGGAGTTTGATGATTCTTCACCAAACTGCAAGAAGAAGAAAAGGTACCTACAACCACGCAGCAAAACAATTAAAAGCCAGGAGGTCTTGATGTTTACCATTGTGGATACCAGTAAGGCGGGTGGTGTGGAAGGATGTACATTGAAAGAGCTAAGATCTCTGCCTGTTGAGACGAGCAGTTCAATAGCAAACTCCCCAAGTTACTTGAGTGAATCTGAGGATAACTTGTCAGAAGAATCAGAAAACAAGGCAGAGACAACAGCTAAATCAATGGCTTCGAGAGTGTGTGGTGGGGGCAGTATTAGTTCTGGTAAGAGCAGCTCTGTAAACATGGACAATGCCACGAGTCGAAGCACCATTTCGCTCAATGAGAGACAGAAGAAGAACCGGAAAAGCGGGAGACCAAGAAATCCAAAGTTGTTACCCGTTTGCGCCAAAAGGAGTAGCTTGGCAGATTGTACCTTGAGAGAATCAGCTTGTTTTGGTGAAACTCGGTCCAGGAAGAAGAAACCAGTGAAGAAGGGGACACAGTCAGAAGCTGATCAAAATGTAGTGTTGATGAGAGAGGAGCATATCAATCAAGATCAAACTGTGAAACTGTCCTCAACCAGATCCTTTGCAGAAGATAGCTCTTGTGGAAGAAACGAAGACTGCGAAATATCACCAGAAAGACCTGAAACAAGAGAAGATTTCGACTTGAACGTTTCGCAAGTCTCACTAGAACGTGAAGTTGATGGTACTGATACTGTCATCACAGACGTTTTGCAAAACAGTGAGAGCTCTTGTGCTGAGCAGTCATCTGTTCAAATGGATATGGAAATGCAGTGTAAGCCTCATCAGCTGCAGGTAACCGCGGATCTGCTTCCTGGGCGGAGGCAGAGTACAAGGACCCGACCCTTAACTACAAAGGCACTGGAAGCTTTTGCTTTCGGGTACCTTGGTAACCCGAAAAAGAAGAGAAAGGCTTCTGAGGAGCCACAAAGCAAGTCAAGAACAAAGTCTACAAAACGCATCCATCGTCACTCAGTTGTGTCCTCTGAGTTCAGAAACGGAACTGTAGAGGATGGTTCGAATACTGACGAGAATGAATAGAGTAAGCTTTGATATGAAATTGATGTTTCTGCATATACCTCGAGAACAAGCGCCATTGGGAGGAATTTAGCAGTTAAGAGTCAATATAGCAACATAGTTACAGAAAAATGTTTTGCCTTTTGTTTCTCATTTATGTAACCCTCATTTCAGCAATCTCAAGGCTGAAACAAGCTGTGGAGAGCTGTGATGTTATATTACTTTCATCTTATCCAACGGGGAATCAGTGCTCAGCAATTTTATAATCCGAAAACTTTTCTCAGCTTTGCACTCATCAAGTTGCAAACTATTGAGATTAAAATTGGTCATCACAAAGAAACAACTTCGATGAGCAATATAAAGGAAGCCATAAATATCAACAAAAAGCCGACGTAGGTATAAACAGAGTTGGCTCATTGTATATTTTTTCAAAGTTCTACTTGTTGCAGCTATTGCAGAGTGTTTTACCTTGTTATTTCCTTCAACACCAGAGCTAATTACCGAGGCAAGGAGTTCTTAAGACTAAGCTGAATGCTGACACGAGCTACATTTGGGACTGCCTTCAGAATATCCTTCTCTGCATTTTCAGCGGCTCTCATGGCGTCCCTGCATAGCAGCCAAATACTCGTTAGATGGTTGCAAGACTAGCCAAATGGCCTACAAGTACAGACATGGAAGAGCTTTACCGTATTGTCATGCTCGATGGCATGGAGACTTCGATTTGGAGCAAGATCTTGCTATTTAACAAGTGAGGTGTAACTCGTTTAAGCGTCATCTTCTGCAGATATGTGAAAGATTCTATTGTCCTTAATAAACAGAAATAACTAGACGTTGGGTTTGGTCTGGGGATTACAGAAAAAATAAAAAGAGGAGTACCTCAGAGAACTGTGACGAAAAAATGTCTGAGACAGTGGCTTCGACATGTTTAATCTCTTCGCAGATGTTACATTCCTCATTACTTTCCTTCTTTATACTATTGTGATCCATCACGCTACAAGAAAACTGTACAAAGGCTGGATCTGCAAGGACAATTTGAGATGATAGCTAAGACCGAGAAGCAATGGATAAGTCGATTAGATATGTTCTTCACCATGCTGCATGCTGCATACCTATATGAATGAAAACTTCAGACACTTCAGGATGGTTCTTATTAATCTGTCCTCTTACATATTCTCCTACCTCATGTGCAACACTCACAGTGGAAAAGGGATCTACCTGTAAGGTAAAGCCGATAATGATTTATTTTATTGGGATAATTCTTTCTACTTGGTACAGAAGGAAGTAGCGCACTCACCACAATGTGTACATCAAGATACAACGATGAACCAGCTCTCCTACCCCTTAGCCGATGACATCCCTATGGATAAAAATATAATTCTTGACATTCATTGGCAATCATTAACAAAACACATTAAATCATGCTTTCTTATTACAGATAGACTGAATCTAGAAAATAATACCATACTGTTATATATCGAGGTTTAATTATTCAAATGCCTATCTTCGTGAAATGTACAAGGATCCACAATCCATACCTTGACTCCTTCAACCTGTAATATGGTCTGTCTTATTGGCTCTAATTGCTGAGCTGGTATAGCAGCATCCACCAGTTCCAAGACACTAAAAAAAAAATGAAATTTCACCAATGGACATGGTGTTGGAACCAAAAGACAGATTTTTGCAACCATTATTCAATGTTCAAGCTAATGCAACCTTTGTAGAGAGAAAACTAATCGAAAAGCAACACACATATATATATACACACACACGGAGGAAGGCGTGAGTACCTTTGGTGTCCCGTTTCCAGTCCAGCTTTGAAAATCATGGCCGAGACAACAAGGCCAGCTAGAGGATCTAAGAACTTAACACCGAGAATAGAACCTCCTGCACAGAAGTAATTTTTCATGATTTTTCAGAACTTCATGTCTCCCTTTCTCAATAGTTCCCTTTAAAGGCTATGTTAAAATAGCTGTACACATGAGACTTCATAAAAATAAATAAATGGAATTCAGAGAGCACATTGTCTCCCTTAATTAATATATGCGTGACTAGGTCTGGGATAATGAAACAAAAGATTTACATATCTACTATTGGATATAAGCGCTTACCTACTCCGACTAGTGCAACCACAGAAGAAATTGCATCTGATCGGTGATGCCATGCATTTGCCATCATCAACCCACTCCCTTGTTTTTCTCCTGCTCGTTTTGTGATCCAGTAAAGCCTAAGAAGCATATAAAGGATCAGGCAGAATGATCAAAATAAGTGAAAAGATAGGGAAGAACGAATAGCACAAGAAACATTAAAATCTCTTCCTGTTTCAGACATACTAAAGAAATGGGGCGGTAGATCCTGAGAAGCAAGTCTAACTAGCTGAAGCTATGAGCTATAACAAACTTGCTGTATTTAAAGTGATAATAAAGTATATTTTGTACCCTTCTTTGATAGAAATGGAAGCAATGGTTACACTCAATGCGAGAATGGGATGACTCATATCTATTCCGTGACTATGATTTCCATGAATCTCCTGGACAAGATCAGGAGCTGCGGAGAGTGCACTCTGCATATCAAAAAGGAAACCAACTCATTTCACATATTAAAAACCAACGTCTTGCAGGCGCAGATCAGTATTCAAATGCTAGTATTTATGTCTCTTGAGAAAAGGAAGAGCGAATGAACAAATCAGAGAGACATCTGTAAAAGCTCATACAAATAAAAGCTGTAAAGCATGCCACGCAATACCACAGCCAGTTGCCAAAAGCATGCCAGAGATTCCAAGGGCTCCAAGAGTTTCAAATTTACCATGACCTGCGGAAAGGAGAAACCCCAAGGAAATGTAAACTAGTAAAAACCTAAAAGGGTGTTATATATATATATATATATATGTAGATGTAGTGATGGATAGGTAACCATATGGATGTTCTTTGTCCTTGGGAACATTTGCAGCTCTGTAAGAGAACAGAGCAACACCACTTAGAACCTGAGAGAAGAATGTGAGAAACAAAGGAAGAATCATCTCTCTGTATTAACCACTCTAACGACCCAGACACAAGCAATGAATATTACCACATCGGAAACGGAATGAGCAGCATCTGCTATAAGCGCCGTGCTGCCGCATAGATAACCGGTGAAAGCTTTTCCGACAGATAAACCAATATCTGCGGTGAGACCTAGCTTGAAAATCTTCTCCCCTTCTTCTCCGGACCTTTGATGATGTTGATGTTGGTGATCAGACTGATGAGAGTGACCAAAATGCCACCTTGTGGAGGAATTGAAACAAGGGTTTTCCGAGAGAATCGAAGAAGGGTGATTATAGGATTGCCGGAGAGATGCGACTGGTGACTGAAGATGACGACGGTGGAAGGATTCACGGGAAGACAATCTAGAAATTGATGACCTACAAATGGGATTCAGGATTTGAAATCTGAAACCCATTTGCGAAATCAGTTGGAAGAGACGACGGTGAGGAACATCTAGGGTTTCCAGATCAAAATCGAAATTAGGGAGAATCTGATCGCGCGCTAATTAATATTATTCCTTAATGATAGATATAGGCCCACGAGTCATTTAAGTTTTCTTATTGGGCCAATAACAGTGAAAAGTGAGATACAATCAGCTTCGTCTTCTTCTTCTCTCTTATGAATCAAAACCGATTCGTATTACAAATTTCCAACACAGAGAGATAAAGAAGCTAGTTGCTTTACCAAGTGAGCTCAAAACGACACAAAGTTTAGAGTTGTCTACCGGCGGCATCGGCGACAAAGGGGATGTATGGTGTTTTGCCGACTAAGCAGCTCACGACTCCATACACAAAACACATGAAGCTGAACACAAACACGGCAGTGTGTCCCCACACCATCGCCTTCATCCCAAACCCACCTCCTTGACCCGGATCCAGTATCCGCGTAAGCAACACCGGAACCGCCAGGAGCACATCCAGCGTCACCGCCTGCATCGCGTTGAACCTTACGTACCTGCTGAAACTCGTGTTCCTCACCACCCCCAGGTACAGCCCGAAGAACGCCACGAAGCTCGCGTACGGCACCGATCTGTACAGGTTCAGGATCGGGAAGATGGGCTCGACCAGCAACCCGAGCCGAGGGTACTGAGCGAACAGGAACCGCCCGTACTGGAGCGAATTGAAGAAAGGAAGCGCGTACGACGCGATTGAGATCACGCGCTCCGTCGCCGGCGTTGGGGTGTAGGATGCGCGGGTCGTCACGGCGGATGCGCGTCTGGGGGAGGGGCGGATCGAGACGGTGGATCTGGGGAAGGAGAGGGCGAGTGGTCTTGCTCTGGGAGTTAGGGTTTGGTGGAGAGAGAGGCACAGAGACGCCATTTTTGGGGATTTCTTTGGGGTTTTGCGACTGATGAGTGTGAGTGGATTTGATGAGAAGAAGAAATGGTTGGGCTAAAACGGTGCCGTTTTTTTTCGAACCTAAAAAGAAGAAACGGTACCGTCTCGGCCTCAGTGACGTATTCTTCTTCCTCTCGTAAAATCCCTTTCTGTAAATATTCTCTCGCATAAGCCCTGCGTCCGTTTCGCGTTCGGCAAAAGGTAATAAAATCATCATCTTTGGTTCTGTTTTCGTGATCTCTCTGTTGGATAGTTGGATGTGGAGCCTGATTTTATGTCGGAGAAGGAGTCTAGCTTCTCCACATCTGAGAAATGTGGGAAAATCCGCCGGCGATTTGCATCTTATTCAGTGTAGTTTTCTGGTTTCTGGGTCAAGGAGATTCTCTTCTGTTGAACCTGTAGACGGGATTGATGATGAGTATAAGCACAGGGGTAAGGGAAGTTCGTTTGCTGTGTCTTACCTGGTAAACAAGTGTGGATTCTCGTTAGAATCTGCTAAATCTCGTGCTAGGCAAAGGCAACTTCATTTTTCTTCACCTGAAAAACCTGATGCTGTTCTCAACCTCCTCAAGAGATATGGCTTCACCATCGATCAAATCAATAGAGTTGTAAACTCCTGTCCTAGGATTCTCATAAGTAGCGCAGATGAAATCATCCTTCCCAAGCTCGAGTTTTTTGCAAGTATCGGGTTCTTGGGTGATGAGAGAACGAAATTCATCACTTCATGCCCGACGCTTCTCGCTTCTAGCTTGCAAAACACGCTCATGCCTTCCTATCAGGCCTTAAAGACTCTACTCACCCCTGATGAGATCATGAAATGTTTGAAACGCTCCTCTCGGATGCTTATGTCGGATGTGCAGCAGAATTTAGTTGCCAAGGTTTCTGTTTTGAGCAGATATGGACTTCCTCGTCAAAATGTAAAGACTTTGATTAAGATTGCTCCACGTCTTATGTCGTTTCCTGCAGACAAATTCGAGGAGGTTGTGAAAAGGGTCATAGAGTTGGGGTTTGACCCGAAAAAGTTGAAGTTTTTATATGCGGTAGCTGTGATTTGTCAGCAACAGGAATCATCATGGGAACAAAAAGTCGCTGTCCTCAAAAGTTTGGGATGGTCAGAGGCAGATGTTCTTCAAGCTTTCAAGGCATTTCCACACACCATGTCATACTCGGAAAAGAAAATAAGAAGTGCAATGGATTTCTTTGTGAGTGAAGGTATATCTCTGTCTTTTCTCGCCAAAAACTCAACGATATTGGGTCTGAGCCTTGAGGAGAGAGTCAGACCCAGGTGCTCGGTAATGGCGCTTCTGTTGTCTGCAGGTGTCTTGAAGAAGGATACGTTTAGTTATCCTTACATATTGATGATTACTAAAAAGCAGTTCATGGATAGGTTTGTGACCAAATACAGTGAAGAAGTTCCCCAATTGCTGAGTTTTTTTGAGGAAAAATCGGATTGCAAGGTTTCAGGTCACAAGTTAGCTCAATAAAGTGACCTGATGTTTAGAGTCCACAGATCCAAAGCATTTCGCAAAGGCTACCCCAGCAGTCCAGTCTTCATTCATGACATCGAAGGCTTAGATTTGTAGGCCATTGTTAGACCTATTTGGTGAATGTGGTTGAACAAAGAACTTGTTCCGCCTTAATTTTCAACTCCATATGTCTTTGATGATCATGTTTCAGGATTGTATGATGTTTTGTTTGAGGTTAAATTAATTATGAATCCAGAAACTCGAAAGACTAAATAATAAATTCATCTTTTGCTGCCCATTTGTTTAATCAACTTTCCTATCATTACCAAAATTGGATTACACTACACTCTCTTCACAAAGATTCACTGTGATGGGGCTTTCTAGGATTCAATCTAAACAGTCCAACACAGAGACAAAAAGGTCAGAGTTTGGTGTATCCTCGATACACATCCATCAACTCAGGCAACTCCTCCTCGAACTTGATCACGAGCTTCTCCAAGAAGATTTTCTCCACTGGAACCACCAGTGACGTCAAGCTCCAGTCCTCCTTCACCAGCCCCTTTGATACCAAAACCTTAATCACGGAACATCTTGGGATAATCCTCTTCTCCAGGCTGAAGAAGAGTACCACGGGACACTGTGCGATCGATCTAGGCGCCAAATTCACCTCCTTGATAAGAAACTCCATCGTCCTGTTGATCTTCCTCTCCGACAACATCATAGAATGCGGATGCTTCTTGAATGCGCACATGATGTCGTCTCCCGACCAGCCCCATCTCTGGTAGACCTCGAAGCATTTGTCCCATATGGATTTGTTGCCTTTCCCAGAAAGTGCGTGAATCGCAAGCACAAAAGTTGTTTTCTTGGGATCGAATCCCATCTCTATAGCTTGCTTCGTGATTGCCCGGAACTCGAGATTCTTTTGCATCACGGCTTCGGGAAAATGCGTGAGGAGCAGCTGTATGCATTTCTCAGGGACGCCCGTCTCCGACATGTGGTTGATGTTTGGGACGAGGTTCTTGGTGTGATCCTCGAGGAAAACCCAGGTAGTGCGCCGAAGCGCCGCCACGATCTTCTCGTCGGCGTCGACTACGCTCTTGAGGAAATTGTAGGAAGGGATTAGCTGATTGGCGAGGCTTCTGGTCAAAATGGTGGGATCAGAAGCAAGGGTACGGGCGAGTAAGGATTTGGAGACGCCTATGGAGAGGAAGAATCGGAGTTTGGGGAGGAGGACTGATTGTGCATTGGCTAACAAGAGAACAGGACGTTTCTTGACGAGACTGGAGATCTGTGCGGCGGAGAATCCATGGTCACGAAGAAGGTTTAGAACGGTGTTTGGGCGTTCCGGAGAATCCAGCAGAAGCTTACGAGCGGCTACGATGGCGTAGTCAGGAGACAATCCACAAGAGTCGATAAGATAATCTATGGTGAAGGAGAGTCTCTGCTGAGAAGAAGATGAAAGCTGAGTCTGGAGAGAGAAGACGCAGAGGGGTTTCCGATTCGTAGGCAGTAAGGAGAAGGTTACTCCTTTAATAGGAAAGGGTGGTGAGAGCCTCAGACGAAAAGTGCCTTGAGGTATTGCGACGGCCATGAGATCAATCAGACTGTGTTGAAACGCCATTTCCAATCTTGTTTCTTTCTTTCTTTAGGTGCCTACTTGGGCCGAGCTATCTATAAATGGGCTTATACAATATCTGCTCTTAATGGGCTTCTCCGGGTTCTAAGGATCCGGATCCGACCACTGGAATCGGAACGATGAGACCTAATTTTATATATTTGCCGACAAATAGAGGAGGCGGAGACGAAGGAAGGAATGGGGAGCATATTGAATGAAGTGAGTCGAGTCAGGAAAGAGTGAATGACGGATGTGTCCCCACTTTCGGACCAGACCCATTCGCGAGTTAGCAAAGTGCGAACTGCTTCTTCTTTTTGACATGTTGGCCACTCGCGCGCTATCCCCCGCCCAAGGGTGTTACGGTCATTTCTCCTAAATAAAATTACTAATAATATTTTTGTTTCTTGTTTTCTCAAGTAATTTTCTTGGAAATATCTTCCCTTTTATGGGATGCTTTGCAAGGACCAAGACGAAGAGAGAACAAAAAGTAATTAAATTGTTTAATAAATATATAGTAATCGGAGGAGGAAAATAAATAAATAAATAATCTAAAAAGAAATTGAAAGCTAAAAAAAAAGAAACAGTGCAGAGGCAGACCGTACGGTATTGTGAAGTAGGGCGAAAGGGGGGAGAGAGAGAGACCGACCAGAGAGAGAAGCTCAATCACTGTCTCTTTTTCTCTCAACTTTCGTTGCAACCTCGCTTTCAAAATCGGCTGCTCCGGTAAACTCCGTCGATCCCCCGATGACCTTTTTGACATTTCTTCTTCCATCATTGCTGTGTGTGTGTGTGTAGTAGGTGAGTTTTACTACCCCTTACTGTACACGAAATCCCTAAAAAAGGGCGTTTTTTGTAGCTTCCATGGACATGTACGGACGCAATCCGCCGATGAATGGCTCGCAATCTGCTCAAGGTCCCGAATGGACCCCCGGAGATGCCGACACCGGACTCGAAGGTCTCGTCTTCTTCTTTCTTTCTTCTTCTTTTCTCTATTCGCATGCGCCTTGATTCTCTGCAAGTTTACGGTCTCTTTAGGGTTTCCGCGAAATGGTGATTGTGGGTTTTAGATTAGTGAATTTGTAATCGTAATCTGCAGAATCCATGTGGCGATTAGGGTTAGGTAGTGAAACGTACCCAGAGAGACCAGGTGCGCCTGACTGTGCCTACTACATGCGAACCGGTGTCTGTGGATACGGTAATAGATGCCGTTACAATCATCCTCGCGATCGTGCTACGGTAATTTCTCCTCTTTATCTTCTTTGTATTTGCGTTTTTTCTCTCAAACCATTCTACGGTAATGTGGGTGATTCCTGGGCTTATAGAGTGTCTGAAAACTGGGAAAAGTCATTAGCTTTAGTGGTTTCAGTTGTGGTATTCTCGTTGGCTCATCCTCAAATAACTTCTTACTCTGCATTTCACTCCCGTGTTCTATCTTTTTTCGTTCTTAGTATTGTTGAAAATGTAGTTTGCAATCTATTTGCATTGATGTAGGTTGAAGCAACTGTTAGAGCTACAGGGCAGTATCCAGAACGTATAGGTGAACCCCCATGCCAGGTAACCCCGAAAGAAGAAGAAGAAAAAGGTGTCATTTTGAATGTTCAAGTGACGAAACAAGGTTTTAGCGATTATTGACTGTAAATTCTGTTTGCAGTTTTATTTGAAAACTGGAACCTGTAAATTTGGGGCGTCATGCAAATTCCACCATCCAAAGAATGCAGGTGGATCCATGAGCCACGTTCCTCTTAATATATATGGATACCCAGTACGAGAGGTAAGCTTTGTTTCCTTCTTTCCTTCTTTTGTACATGTTCATGTACAAATCTAATAAAGGGTCATGTCGGGTTTGCATGATCTTTTATTACTCTTTGTAGGGAGAGAACGAATGCTCCTACTATTTGAAAACGGGGCAATGCAAATTTGGTATAACCTGTAAATTTCATCATCCTCAGCCTGCTGGTACAACGGTTCCTCCACCACCAGCATCTGCACCTCAGTTTTATCCATCGGTGCAGTCAATTATGCCTGACCAGTATGGAGGTCCATCCTCTAGCTTGAGAGTTGCAAGAACTCTTCTTCCCGGTTCTTATATGCAAGGCGCCTATGGTCCAATGCTATTAACCCCGGGGGTAGTTCCTATTCCAGGCTGGAGTCCTTACTCGGTAACCTTTTAGATTGTTTTATCATCAATACATTTCGTATGTATCGCATTTTCCTTCTCTCTCTTACTTTTGCTTTTGCTTCAGGCACCTGTGAGTCCTGCTCTATCTCCTGGTGCGCAGCACGCTGTTGGGGCAACTTCTTTATATGGAGTTACACAGCTCTCTTCCACCACTCCTTCGCTTCCCGGGGTTTATCCATCTCTGTCCTCTCCTACAGGTGTTATTCAGAAAGAGCAGACCTTTCCAGAGAGACCCGGTGAACTAGAGTGCCAATACTATTTGAAAACAGGAGATTGTAAGTTTGGAACATCTTGCAAGTTTCATCACCCTCGAGATCGGGTTCCACCAAGAGCTAATTGCATCCTCAGCCCCATTGGTCTTCCTCTACGACCGGTATGATATTTCTAAAGTTGCTGCATAGCGTAAAGACATGCACTTTTGACTGTTACAATCTCTGGGCTTGATCATAGTAACTTTTTTCTCTAAATCTGTTTAACTTGGGTTGAAAACAGGGTGTGCAACGCTGCACTTTCTACGTACAAAACGGCTTTTGTAAGTTTGGATCAACATGTAAATTTGATCATCCATTGGGAACCATCAGATACAATCCTTCTGCATCCTCTCTCGCTGATGCACCGGTGGCTCCTTACCCAGTGAGCTCTCTTTTAGGTGCTCTCGTAGCCGCCCCTTCGTCTTCATCTACTGAGCTCATATCCGGCGCTGTCAAAGATCCATACTTGTCCGGTTTGCCTACTTCAAGAAGCACATCAAACATCTCAGCAGGTTTGATATTCTCCCAGAGCGGCGGCTCAATTCCATTCTCTGACCTGCAACTCTCGAGCCAGACCTCTCTTCCTCTAACCGGTAGCAGAATCACAAGACAAGGGCGAGAAATTCGTCGATCCTTTTGAACTGATCCAACCTAAAAGAAAAGGGTACGCATACGCAGGCCTCTGGATCACCTTTTGCAATTCTTAATCTATATGATTATTAAATAGAAGCATGTGATGTCAATTTATATTTATATATATATATATATATATAAAATCCCCGTACCTAAAAAAAAAGCCTATTTGAGTAGAAGAACTGAGTGAGAATCACATATATAAGAGGAAATGTATATGTGCACATATCAGAAACAAAAGACAAAAAAAAAAAAAAAAAACAAGAAAGGCTTTTTGTGTATAATGTTTGTATAGAGACAGACAAGGTTTCTTTGTCTTGTCCTTACTTCTACTTCAGACCCATTGCGGCTGAAAAACAGAAAAAAAAAACAAAAAAAAACTCAATTCTCTTCTTCTCTTAGTTTTTTTCGTTTCTTTACTCTGCCAATTGGTGACTTGTGAACTTCTCTTGTGATAAGGTTTGTTCTTTATTTGTAGTTGAATCATGTGTGTTGTTAATTTGTTAATGTTACTGCTTCACACATTAGATATGTTATGTTGAGGAAAAAAACTTTGCATGTTTAGTTTTGTTAAGACTAATCTTGAAGCTTGGCACCATAATCTTGTATTTCTTTATTTTATTTTTGTTTTAAAAATGTTTTGGAATGGAAGTTGAGAGTAGTTGAGGGAAGGACACTAATCCTAGAATCGATCATAGCACTGGAAAAGTGGTATGAAAAGAGACGAGAGAAATGATGGAAATAAATTTAGGGTTTCAATTTAAAAATGAAGAGGAGAATGAAGTAATCTCCGATTAAACCCTACCTGAGCTGAGAAAGAAATCATCATCATTCACAATTTAATATGCTTCGCCATCATTTCCTCTTATTTGCCTCCCCACTTGCCTCTCTCTCTCTATCTACTCTCACTTTTCTTTTTGTTAATTGTGAGGGTTACGAAAAAAACAAAAAATACTACCCAATTTCATGTACATTGTCCTAATCTAATTCAAGTTTGCATGATGATTTCTTTTATTGAAGTGGCAAATCTTGTTCTCGTAGACTAGTAGGTATTCAAAATGGAACATCACTTCTTTAATCAAACTATGTGAAAACGTTCTCTTTATGTTGGGTTGTTTGTTTACTCGTACTTGGAACGTTAGAAGGAAAATAGTTATATTGTCGAATCACAAGGCAGAGTATGAAAGCGATTTAACTTCAAAATCCGGAATTGGATTTGTAGAGACGGAAGTTGTATTTATGCATTGATTGAGCTATCTTGTGGAAATTTAACATGAAGAGGACAAATGTTAAACAAAATTTAACTCTGATTGAATGAGATAATATTTTAACGAATCATGTAATTACATTATGATTTTTTAGTAGGTTAGGCGAACCTTCTTTTCGCTAACTTTAATTAATCTACTATAGTATGCTTTTTTATTTCTTTCTTTTGTTTTCTTGTCTGGGTTACTTTTTTTTTATTTTCTTTTTGCGGGGATGAAAAAAAAAAACATAGAGGTATGATTATAACCCCCAAAAGCAATGCAACCATTCACACTTCCTGCAATTTAAAAATAAAAATAAATAAATAACCCGTGTAAATAAAAGACAAGATAAGAAACCTTTTAAACTTTTCACCGAAAAGCATAAGTAATAAACAGCACACTTAATTGACTTTTTACTCTAATCACTTAAATATTGCTTTTCAATTACTACAAAATAAAAAGTTAAAAGTTAAAAATATACATAGTCATAGATTGCATTTATATGTGCACACATTGACGTAATGGTATACTATTTAATTCACATTAAAAAAAAAAAAGCACAATTCCATTTTTTATCATTCATAATATTCATTCAATTGTCACATTTTCAAAAAACTTCAAAATGATTCCATTATTCATGTGTTACATATATAATTAGCAAAATAAAAACCATTAGTCTAAGAAACTCAACTTTTAGCATTCCGTGATTATTGAACCGTTTATTCGATTCAAATGTTTTCGCTATTTCATTATTTTTGGAATTCCCCCCATTCCACTATTAATATGATATCTCTCAATCATGAGCTAAACAAATGATTAAATATTGATACCTTCTCAAATACATCTAACTATTTATACCACATGTGACAAAAAAAAACAAAGCATATATACCACCTGGCTATAATTGTATGAAAAAACTATATGTGAGATGAGATCACATACTCAAACTCACAGTGTCAGATTACCTATAGTAAGCGAGATTAGTGTCCGAATTCCCGGAAGATAAAGTAATACTAACCTAATTTTTATATATTAAATGCCCAGAAAGAGAAGATGTGCGTATTTTTGTTAAGAAAAAAGTCATCATTAAGCTTTAATTATGCGTGAATTCATGTGGGTTTGTTACTCACTCCGTCGCACAATCTTTAGTATATGAAAGGGGGAAAGAGAGAGACAGAGAGCATTTGCAGCCGACAAAAGGAACATATTTTTGGTAGAAACACAAAAACATATTTGCAGGTCTTTGTGATAACATTGGATTGCTAAATTGTCTCTAAGAAACAGAGAAACCAAAAAGAGAGCTTTTTTGGAAGAAGAGATCTAATATGGGTGTTGTTACTATTCCTGAGTCGAAGCAAAGTGTTTCTGGGAAAAGAGTATTTCGTCCAAGTTCCAGCATCAGACACACTCCTCAATGGTAACTCTTTTTTTCTCCATTTCATTTCTTCTTCTGTTGAACAAACAAACAAACAAGTGTGGGTCAGATTTCACCAACAAACAAACATGACTTTTTTCTTTGTGTGTGTTTTCCAGGCCGGTCTCGGACGTTACGAGTGACTTAACCATCGAAGTCGGCTCTGCGAGTTTTTCTCTTCACAAGGTAACGAAATCCAAACTCAAACTTGGAACAGAGCTTCCTTATACAAAAAAAACCACTGTCTCTGTTTTTTCAGTTTCCTCTCGTCTCACGGAGTGGAAGAATCAGGAAACTTCTTCTGGAGTCAAAAGACACGAAGAACGCTTATCACCTGAATCTAACCGCTGTTCCCGGCGGCTCAGAAGCTTTCGAGCTCGCTGCAAAGTTCTGCTACGGCGTCGTCGTCCAATTCAACTCGTCTAACATCGCTGCTCTGCGATGCGTGGCTCATTACCTGGAGATGACAGAAGACTTGTCGGAGAAGAATCTCGAGGCCAGAACAGAGTCTTACCTAAAAGACACGATTCTCAGTGACATTTCCAATTCAATCACTGTTCTTCACTCCACGGAGAGGCTATTGCCTGCAGCTGAAGAGATTAGCCTCGTCGGGAGGCTCGTAAACGCGATAGCTGTCAACGCTTGCAAAGAACAGCTCGCGTCTGGTTTGCTCAAGCTTGATCAGAAATTCGGCTGCGTCGGGAGAACGGAGAAACCCTCTGACTGTTGGTGGGGAAAGTCTCTACTCATCCTCAAGCTCGATTTCTTCCACAGAGTTGTCTCCGCCATGAAATCCAAAGGTCTGAATCAGGAGATTATCAGCGACATCCTTATGAGCTACGCTCGGAAGTCACTGCAGATCATCAGAGAACCGAGTCTCGTCAAAGGAAATGGGATTTTGGATTCCGATCTGCAGAAGAAACAGAGAATCGTCCTTGAAGCGATCGTGGGGCTCCTCCCGACTCAAGCGAACAAAAGCTCGATCCCGATCTCCTTCCTCTCCAGCTTGTTGAAGACAGCTATAGGATCTGGAACCTCCGTCTCTTGCAGATCGGATCTCGAGAGACGAATCAGCCACCAGCTGGACCAAGCGATCCTCGAAGACATCCTGATTCCGGCTAACGTGGGTGCCATGTACGACACCGACTCGGTGCAGAGAATCTTCTCCATGTTCCTGAATCTTGACGAGTGCGACTACAGAGACGACGACGAAGACGGAGATCTGGCGGACGAGAGCGAGATGGCCATGTACGATTTCGACGGGCCTGAGTCTCCGAAACAGAGCTCCATCTTCAAGGTATCGAAGCTGATGGATAGTTATCTGGCTGAGGTGGCTCTCGACTCGAACCTCCCTCCCTCCAAGTTCACAGCTCTCGCAGAGCTCCTCCCGGACCATGCCCGCGTCGTCTGCGATGGCCTCTACCGAGCCGTTGATATCTTCCTCAAGGTAATCAAAATCATATCAAAGTATTCTCCTTTTTTTCTATTCAAGATTTTGATTTTTTTTCTTGAATTAGGTTCATCCGAGCATGAAAGATTCGGAGCGTTACCGTCTCTGCAAGACAATCAGCTGCCAGAAACTGTCACAGGACGCAAGCAGCCACGCGGCGCAGAACGAGAGACTCCCCGTCCAGATCGCTGTTCAGGTACTGTTCTACGAACAGACGCGGCTCAAGAACGCCATGACCAGCGGCGGCAGCGGCACAGGCGGTTCCACTCAAAGCCAGTTCTTCTTGTTCCCTGGACAGTTTCCAAACCGTTCTGGAAGCGGGATGGCAAGCGGAGCCATCTCGCCTCGGGACAACTACGCTTCGGTGAGAAGAGAGAACAGAGAGTTGAGACTCGAGGTGGCGAGGATGAGGATGAGGCTGACTGATCTCGAGAAGGATCATGTTTCGATGAAGCGAGAATTCGTGAAGCCGAGCCGGAGAATGCGTCATGGGCTGCTTAGGAAGCTCTCTAGAGGTCTGAACAAGTTCAACGCAATGGTGTTGAGATTTAGAAGCAGCCAAAGTGTTGCCGGTAACGGTAAGCATACAGAGGAGAAGACGAATTCGGAGAGACGTTTCATGTTTCAGAAGAGAAGATGTCACTCTGTTTCTTAAGTTTGTAGTTTCTAATGTAATTCTTATGTGGAGAGTGAACTGTGAAGTGAGGGTATAATTATAAATAGAGTGTGTATGTTAAGTTATATGGAGTTTCAACTCAAAACCAATTGGCAATTAGTGGATTGGCCCACATCCCTTATATATTACTTAGAATCCCTTCCAACTTTCGTGGGACTTTAGTCCCTAATAGTGTAAAATATTAGGAATTTCATACTCTGCTGTAGGCAGAGAGTTGTTCATATGTTTTGGTCTTTGTTGAGTCAAACTGAGAATCTTCTCTGTATAATCTTTTCTCTAAGTGAAAGTGAGTAAATAACCTTCATAGACCAAAAAGGAAAACATCAAAACCATTTTCAAGATAGGGGAATGTTGAGGCATGCAATAAGGTCATTCAAGAGTTTCAGAGTCAACCCAAATGTGGCAGAAAGAGATTTTTGGCATATAATCAAATTTCTCATGACCAAAGATGACACTCACATTTACTTCCTGGACTAAGAGAGAAGTTTCAATGAAAATTGTCTTATTAATTTATTTGTGCACAGTTGAGAAAGGAATTACAATGCTTGCCGAGCCCAAAATCATGTCGATGGTACGAAGTAAGCCCACCAAATATGACTCATTTGGGCTTAACTGCCCATCAGAAACCTTCGGTAGCAATTGAAGGGTTTCAAATTAGACGTGCAAAAAAGGTGAGATTTTTTCAGTCACGGCCTAAACTTACGGGTAGAGAATTTGCAATATGTCAACGCATTTTGATGATTCTGATCAAAGGCAAAAAAGAATATAATCTACGACCTATAAACCCATGGACGGTCGAGATTCCAACTAAACAAAAGCTAGTTAAATATGATCGGTCCTGTGCTTGCCACGTCGCTGGATCCCCGACAAGGTGTTTTATATCTACCTTGCCTATATTTAGATGAAGATATTTTACAAGGGAATAAAGGAAGAAAAAGAAGATATTAATGATAAATATCTTAAGATAATATTTTCATTATGAAAATCATATAGTATTATACATGTATAATCTAGTCATAACAACCAACAACAAAATTAAAGACTCTTGATTGGAATCGTTATTCATTTGTTTTTTTAATCTCTTTAATTACTAATAAGAGGAACAGAAATTGAAATAAGATTATGGTATGAGCAAGCCGAGGGAGAGTCTATGATATATGAATGGATAAACTTCTGATGTCAGAATTTCAGGAATGATGACACATCGCACCAGTCAACACCAAATTTCTGCTTTTACGGATACTTTGACCTCGTAAAATCTCAAAATTAATTAAACGTTTAATTAACTAACAAAAAAAAGCATTATATATTGATGTCACCTTTTGGTTCATACAATTATTCCAAACAAACTATTACTATGTACAACTAAATGCCAAGGGTCTGCTGCCTGTCGCAGACTGAAAGCGACACAACTTTTTTTCCTTTTTTTTTAAATAAAAACACCGAAACACATGATCTATATGTAGCTCTTCAAAGAAGTTATTTATTTTTGGTTCATTTATATATAATTGTTCTTGTATATATTTTTTTATATATTATATTTACATGTTTATCCGTGGGATTTAAAAACATCGAAAATGTAGGACATGAGCGACTATAAATAACAGCTGATCCAAGCGTTTGGTCAGCATCGCCAAAGGCTTCTTCATCGATGGAACGAGTGAGAGATTTGGCATCGAAGAAAGCGGCAGTGATATTCACGAAGAGCTCATGTTGCATGTGTCATAGCATCAAGACTCTCTTCTACGAGCTCGGGGCAAGTCCTGCGATCCATGAGCTCGACAATGACCCACAAGGCCGTGACATGGAGCGAGCCCTCTTCAGGACCTTCGGCTCTAACCAGGCTGTCCCGGCGGTTTTCATAGGCGGGAGGTACGTCGGCTCAGCTAAAGACGTCATCTCCTTCCACGTGGATGGCTCGCTCAAGCAGATGCTAAAGGACTCTAAAGCCATTTGGTTGTGACCACATCTCTTACTTATTTCGCTTTACGTATTACAAATTTACAATCCCCACTCATTTTTATTATAAAAAAACCATAGAAGAATATGTTATTGGGGACTATAATAAGTTAATTATCAGCTATAGCCTCTAATGTAATCGAATATATCACATTTACTGGTTCTAAATGTTTTTTGTTATTTTGTATGGCCTATCCAAAAGTTTTGATCGAACATTGTATCCATTGATTTTTTTTAATGAAAACCTTTAACTCAAAAAAGGAGTTGAGGTAATTATATCAGAAATCAATCTGTATTTAGCATGATATCTTTCGATAATTAAAAAAAAATTTATATCGTAACTATATGCTATACTACTATATATTATGGTTTAAAAACAAACATATAGTAAAGAGAGTCATGCACATGAAAAGCGATCGACACCCACGTAGAGAACAATCGGAAAAGTTACTAACCAAAGCATGAAGCGGCGCCGATAACTCATGCGTGTGATCCAAGCGGCGTGTCACACGTGCGTCCGGCAAGAGAGAGAGCGAGAGGGAGAGAAAGAAGAGAATCAAACATTAGTGTAAGTGTGAGAGAAGAATATTTATATATACGAAGAAAGAAAGAAAGAGAAAAGAAAGAATATTTGTCTTTAATTGGCAAGTTGGTATTGGTGGAATAGATTATGTTTTCTCACCGAAAGCTCCAATCTTTTTTCATTTTCCCCTCTCTTTGGCGCAAAGATTCAATCAAAGGAGACATGTTAAGAGAATCCCTTCGATTGTAAATTGGCAGCCCCTTTTTTCAACGATACTATCATGCTAATTTAATTTTTCTTGCCTAATTGGTTTTAATATCGGTTTAAGAAATTTGCTTACCCAAAATACTATTATACTATGGTAATTTTGTACCGTTGCGGTACAAAATATACTATTTTTATAATTACCAATCACAAAAACGGCACTAAAAAAATTACACTCAACTTTTTATACCGTTTTCTTTTACCAGTATTTTTTACTATGTAATCGCTTAGGGCTAAATTTAAATTTGTACATCTTTAGTCACCAATGGGATCTTATACGTATACTTTTTGTTCTCTCTTTCTAATATATATATATAACTAAAACAAAAATAATGCGGGGCAGGCCATGCAAAAATACGCACACGCATCTATGTCACTCGCAATGTGAATATTATTTACGATCACAAAAAGGTGAAATCGATTACAATGTTTCGAATCGTATTCGTGAATAATTATTAATCAACTGTTAAATGATGATCGAAACAACTGCAGGCGCATTACAGTAGAAATAAAATAAAATGATTAATAAATATTTAAAAGTCATAGTAATGGCAGCTGCAACTTGTGCAGTCAAACAGAATATAAAGAAGAAGAAAATTACTGAAATAGAGCAGTCATTTTTAGCCTTTTTCCGTAGGGCATCTGATATTTATCTTTCTTTTTTGATATTTTCTTATAATTACTTTTTGAATGTTCTTTCTAACAAAAAATGAAGAAGTCCAAACTCATGCACGCCCTTAATTCCTATAAATAGCCTAGCCAGTGATAGCTCAAACCAAACTAAACATATATACAAGAAATTAAAAAGCAAAAACTTAAACCCTAGCCAGTGAGATCAAGAGCTGATGGACAAGGTGATGAGAATGTCGTCAGAGAAAGGAGTGGTGATCTTCACGAAGAGCTCATGTTGTCTCTGCTACGCCGTTCAGATCCTATTCCGTGACCTTAGGGTTCAACCAACGATCCACGAGATCGAAAACGACCCGGACTGCCGTGAGATCGAGAAGGCTCTTCTCCGTCTCGGCTGCTCCACGGCGGTTCCAGCTGTCTTCGTCGGAGGCAAGCTTGTTGGCTCCACCAATGAAGTCATGTCTCTTCACCTTAGTGGCTCTCTCGTCCCCTTGATCAAACCTTATCAGTCCCTCCTTTACTAGCAAGCAAATCAAACCAACTCAATCAAGATCGATATCATCTAATTATTAGCTAGTGAGAATAAACACAACTATAGCTAGAGCGTGAGCTCGATACACTAGCTAGATATTCAGATGAGGACTTTGTCTGAAATGTGTATCACATCTATATATGTTCTTGTTATTAGTTTATATATATGTTCTATTGTTTATTAGCTTGTTTCGTGTTTCAGTTTAGTTAATCAACTGGTGTATGTTGATGTAATTCTATATGTATGCTAATGAAAAAGTATTTAACATAACATCGACAAAAATGTGCGGAACCGTCTTAGCTCCATTCGGGATATGGGCGATCATGCATACGACGGAGGCCTAAGCGTGTGGTTTGACACACGTTGACTAGATTGCTTTGGGAAAACGTATATGCTCTGTTTGCTATTCACCCTCTGTTTTTTCTAATTGACATTTTCAAACTTAAGTTGCAGTTCTTGTAAAAAAGATTTTTGGTATGAATAAATTTAACATTCATTTCAAAAAAAAAAAAAAAAGTATTTGACATAAGATCATTGAAAAGAGTTTCCATATATACTCTTAAATATATATTATCCGGTGGAAACATGTTCTGATAATACTTGAATTTTGATCCATAATATTAGCATTAACTATACATATATGCTACATATTCACAAAACAATTATATGGGCTACTCATGAAGAATGTGAAACAGACTCTATCTTATTCGTGAAAGATTGTATGATTATGTTATTAAAGCAGGCGACTTTGGAATTTTCCTAAGAAGATTAGAAATTTTGTGAATAACATTTAAAAGTCCAGATAACAAACCTCAGAATCCTATAATATCAAAACTGCACTTTTTCTTAATTTTTACTTTAATATGTGAGCCATATCGATATAACATGGTAGTATTATGCTGGCCGATATTATAGGACGTAGCCTTTAGGATGTTATGTTTAGAGCGTCCTTTATTCACGGATAATTTTTCTTGTCCATTGCAATCAAATCCAATTTTTTTTAAAAAGAGTGATGCTAAGATCTAGATATCGTTGGTCTAAATGTGACTGAAGTAACAAAAAAAAAAAGTGACTGAAGCATTTTGAGGAAGAGATCAATAGAAGATCTTTCGTGGTCCAAACTTAGATTTTTTTTGTGTGTGGAAAATGTCACATTTTGTCATATTTTTTTCTCTTAAGGTACTAACAAAACATAAATTGCTAGTTGACAAAACAAAAAACAAATAAATTACCAAAACAGTAATTTAGAAGCACATTTCATAGCCTGCTGTAATGCGGGAGTTCGAAATCGTATTTCTTTATAAATATATTTTATAGACCTTTTTCTTTACTTACTTGTTGATGTAGTGAACCTTTTTCACATAACTAATAAGAATGGTAGAAGAGTCTTCATCATGTGAATCAAGGTCAGGGATCGAAATCAAATATCTACGAAAAATTGTTGTAGTTTTTTTTTCACCACTGCAACAGTTTAAATAACAAAAATAATCGATTTTATACAAATTTTTAGGATTAGTTCGGATTTCGATCTAAAATATATTTCAGTTACGGAAAAACATAATTAATGAAAGAAATGCATTGTCGGAAATACTAAAAAACCATTGAATAGTTGTTATACACGGAACATATATTATTCTCTAAGCTTTATATCGCGATAAGCGAGGCATAATACTTCTTCTCAATTCCACCTTTTGCTACTTAAGATTGATTGTGATTTTTTTAGGTTGATTGTAATTGTTTGGTAAAAAATAGTATATTTTAAAATTTATGGATAATATATATATATATATATATATATATATATATTAAGCATCATTATTTCCCTTTAATACTAAAAGTAAGCACAACAAACCACTTGGAATTTCTCCAAATTAAAAGACATCGAATAAAAGCCATCATGTATAGTATACTGATATATAGACCTTTAAAGGTTTTATAAAATATGATTCTATTGATTTGAAAAGGTTGAAGGGGAAAGAAGAAAAGTAGAAGGCGTTTACAAGATGTATGGAACAACTTTTCTTGACCTCCAACTTCTTGGGATCTTGGGAGTTGGGAGAATCTAATCGGAAGTTGTATGGACGTGTAAGAAGTAAGAACCACATTCACTTCACTTGTTGTCATTGTTATAAGATCCAAGATTCTTTGACCGGTGCGTGATAAAAGCATACCCCTATAGGCCGCTACAGATTCGTATCCAACAAATATCGAGAACCTCTATGATGATTGCTTAGAAAATGGTCCCTTTTTTCCAAAAAAAAAAAGGAAGCTCATGCGAATATTAAAATGCACCAAAGTGGAGTGGAACAACATTCGGTTTTAGTTTAGTTTCTGTTTGTTCTTAATATAATGGAACAGATTTTTCTGTCTATTTCGTATGTTGTGGGTTCATCAACTCTGTTTAATCCATCTCAATATAACATGGTTACATGCAGTGTCGTGCCTAGGATATTAGGGATTTAAGGTAAATTTTGTTTTTGATTTTAAAATGGTAAATTTTTAATATAAGATGAAATATATATTTTGCTATTTGTTATACAAATGTCTTGTTTTTGTTTTTAGAGTTATTTTATAAAAATATAAAAGAAAATTATAAAAAATAATAGAAAAATGTTATAAATCTAAATAGAAATAATTAGACTGAGACACACTTATTAAAAAGGTATTAAAGCACACTTTTTTACTAGTCTATTACTACTCTACCCTCGTATTACCCTCAACTATCTAGTTACCCTTACTAAATTTATTTATAAAAAAAAAAAAAAATTAGAGAAATATCTTTCTCTCTCTTCTTCTTGATTCTCGTCTTCATCGCATCGACGGCGTTAGCGAAGGATATATCTCAACGACGGCGCTGGTGGTAACAACCAAGCGAAGACCCGGAAGGAGGTGAATCAGATCGGTTGTGAATCACAAGTTGTGATTGGAGCAGAGACAAGGGCGATAATGGCGGACACGGAGGGGGACTGATCGGCCAAGAAGTCAGGAAGAGGAAGCTTGGTTGAGGAATTTATGGGTGATGGCGAGTTTGCTTGGTTTCGAAATAATCTGGTACAAAGCCATCTTCCATAATCTCAGAAGGTTTAAATTAATGTGGTGTGGATTGTTCTACAAACAGTCTTTCAAATTCAATATCTTTATATGTTTCAGTGGTGTTAGGGAAGAAATGTGATAATTGAGAACATTTGCGGCGGACCAAAGAACACAAAGGATGGGTCACCGTGGCTAAAACCATATAATTTAAAGGAAAAACTAACAACATTGGTGCAGAGCTCGTGAAACAGGTTGCAAATACCACCCAAAGATTCGTTTGGGTTTGTCAAAAAGGGATTGGCTCTCAAGTCATCGCTCATAGTCAGAGGAATATGAAATTGTTCCACGGAATTGACGATGGTGTGTCCACGATACTACGTCCACTAGTTCATCGGCTGGATATTAGCCAAACTCTAAAACACCTAAGCCAGTAATCATGGATATCATATTATGGACATGATATTATGGACAAGTGAAAGAAAATTGTGGACATGTAAATAGAGATAAATTGTTGTTGCTATATTACCAATCCTATAAAACTACAAAAACCAAAATCTCTCGGCAAAAGATTAAAAAAGCTTGGTTTGTAACCTTGTCCAACATTGAGTTTCATTTGTTCTTCTTCATTTGCTTATAAAACTAATTGATTCCAGGATTTGCTATGCGTTTTTTACAAAATATGTTTATCCATATGGACAGTAGTAAATGGTCGAAGTTTTATGGTTACAAATTTTGTGTAAAATCTTAATTATTCTCAAATTTTGTATAAAAAAGGGTTTACATCTTCTCAAATTTTGTGTAAAATCTTAAATCTTACTAAAGCTTTGGGTTAGGCTTATGATATGATTTGGGAGATTATTTAGTGTGTCTAAAGCAATGTTAATATAACAAATGAGATGTTTAAAAGGTATGTACAAATATGATGACCACATGTTCGGTTCATCCGGATAACAAAGATGTTCAAATTACGATGCACGACTTTGATTTAAAACCAATTGCAGATGACCATGTTATAATTTTTTTTTTTTTTTGAACCAATCAAGATTACCTCAATCAGTAGTAGAGGTGAATTGCTTATAAATCATATTCTTCTAGGAATATCACTACATGTAATTAAAGTAAAGCGAAGTTTTCTCATATTTTCTTCTGATTTTTGTATTGTCTAGTTTGCATTGTCCATATGGATAACACAATTTGGGATCATACAAGCTAAAGATAAACCTGGAGTAGAGGAGATTCACGTGAAAAATGTTATAACCATCTCCCATTAGCCATTTTATATTTGTCCATATGGATAAATAGGCAATGTTTGAGCTACGATGTCTGAATTTCTGAGCCATATGTAACAAATGTAATGTATGTGCCATCAGGGTTGAGCCACGGTTTTTGTTTATGCAACATATGAGCTTCAAATCTAGGCAAGTTTGCCTTTTTGTTTCCCCTTCTCCAGATCCTAGACAAACATCTAAGAAAATAAGAGAGAGTATAACATTTTATGGCAAAAAGATGAATTATCTTGTGAATGACATGAGAATTGAACATATACCAACAATCTAATATCTGATACAATATAAAAATACCATCCATTCGTTCACATCCATTATCCATTACGTTCACACAAATACCATCCATACAATTTCATCCATAATGGACAACCCATTGCATCCAAATGACCATCCAAAATGCACAATATCATCAAGTCTTCACCAAATCCGAATACAATCCCAAGACTTAAAAAAAAAACCAAATTGGGAATAGTAACAATTACAAAAGCAAGTCATAGCCTAAGGAAGAGGTTAGTGATGTAAAGGAAGCTCTCAATCATATCTAGCAAGCTGATGAGAAAATGGTGTAAGGGAGGAGAGAGAAAGAGGGAAGAAGAATTAGCTCTAATTTTTTTATCTTAATTGGTTTCATCTAAACCACACGTTTTTCAAACTATTTTGCTAAATGAACGGCCCATATAATTTTCTATGTAACTAGATATACTTGCTCTAACTAATGACACGATCTCGATGAGGGTAGAATGTTATTAAAAAAGTTTCAACAGGGGAAAAAGTGCCCACTAACACCAAAGAGAAACATCATAAAGTTTATTTATGTAAATCCCTCATCTAAATAATATGAAAATAATATGAAGAAGAAGCTCCCAACATTTTAAAAGAAAAAAGCTAATGCCCAAAATAAGAAAGGAAAATAGATATGTTATTTTGATTATTTAAAAATGTATTATATTATCATTTTACTTATGTATCAATTTATGAATGTGAGACTCCAAATAATTACTAAATGAGAAGGGGTGGGAGGCTAATGCCTCAAATTTTGTATGGTGGGCACCGCCCTGGTTACATAGTTAAAAGACTGATATTTGTATGGTTATTCCATTACGCATGATTCATTAAATAGGTTCAACTTATATATAACGGTTAATTAGTTAGAGTGATAATAAATTTGATTTACTGATCTACGATTTAACCACGTAGATATTATAGTAATGGATCGAAAAACATGAATCAAGTAGAATTTAACTAGGTAGGCATAGTAACTAATGGATCGAAAAATCAGAATAACAATTTATTTGTGTTTTGTAAAACATTACTATTTAGTATTTAGCCATGTTACAAGTATGCAAGAGCAATCCTTGTAGATAGAGATCATGTTTGGTAGTGTCGCTGGTATATATATATGTTGGAAACATATCGAACAGGATCTTAAATATGTTAACTATCTCTATCTTGTCCTAATTAAGTCAGCCATGGTTTAGTTATCTTATTATAAATCGGTTTAAATCATCAGGACGGTTTGAGATGGCTCTTATTGCATGGACATTGACAAACCAACTTAATGAATTAATAATTTATTAAGGAATGATGAGGTTTTAATTAGTGGAGATAATCAACTTGGATTTGTGGAATCCATATTTCGTTTTGTTTAGTGGCAAAAAAAAAAAAGAGTTCACTTTCGAGCATTCTAGCTATGTCGGTAACGTGACAAAGTCGTAAACTCTTTTTTGTCTGTTTTTAAAAACATAATCAAATCGGCAAAACTCCCAACAACAACGAGCTTCCCTTTTCCAACGTCTCTATTTTGCCACGTCTGGATTTTTTTATTTTCTTCTATCAATTCCGATAAAAAGTCCCACTTGCATATATAAAATTAGGATTTCGTTTTCAAAACAAATCTTAGCTATTGTTACTATCAAAATTATTATTTCACTGAAACTGTTCAACATTTTCTCTTAGATTGATTGATTGAGTAACTAATTAAGATGATACTTTTTGAATATTTCAAAAGATTTGAATGGAATCCACGGGAAGCAGCACGAGTTTCCAGCTTCTTCCCCAAGAAACGTTGACCCAAGAGTGGCGTCACTATAGCGTCATTTCCTAGAGAACAAATAAGATGTCGCTTTTACATGAGGTAGCAGCCAAAGTATTTGGAAGAAAATATCGCATTTTTCTCCTCCAAAAGATCCCAAAGATTGTTATCAGCACACACAGGTTGGAAGATTCTCTCTTCTTCTTCTTCTTCTTACCAAAATTACTACTGTCGGTGTCTCCTCTCTTGATTTCCCCAGAAGAGATAAGATCACTGTGATGGGAGAAGAAGCTCATCAGCACCACCGCCTCTGCGACTACTGCGACTCCTCCGTCGCTCTTGTCTACTGCAAAGCTGACTCTGCCAAGCTCTGTCTCGCCTGCGACAAGCAAGTCCACGTCACCAACCAACTCTTCTCCAAACACTTCAGGTCACTTCTCTGCGATTCCTGTGACGACTCTCCCTCCTCCCTTTTCTGCGAGACCGAAAGGTCTGTGCTTTGCCAGAACTGCGACTGGCAACACCACACCGGCTCTTCCTCTGTTCATAGCCGGAGACCCTTGGAAGGATTTTCCGGCTGTCCGTCGGTGACCGAGTTGCTGGCCATCGTGGGGCTCCATGATCTCAGTTACAAAGCTCTGTTTCCTGATTCCGGATCTTCGGAGCTGCTGCTTTGGGAGACACCGGAGGTCGTTAGCCTCAACGATCTGATTGCTTCTGGCGGGTCGGGTCACAATCTCCGGGCCATGGATGTTCCTTCTCTGCCTAAGGTATTTTATAACTTGGTTTCCTTTCAAAGACTCAATTCTTTTTTGCTGATATGTTTTGACATATTCTCAGAATCGTCATGCCACCTGCGGGAAACACAAAGATGAGATGATCCGACAGCTCCGTGAACTAGCAAGATCGGAGCCGAGTTGTCTGAAATTCGAAGCCATCGATGCTGAGCTCGACGCCGGACTCCAGTTTCTGACACATGACAATTTGTTTTCTACATGCCAGGTAAGAGAGTTTTCCGAGGTTCTTGTGCTGTCAGTCTTCCGACGCAGGTTTCATGATTTCTCGAATCTGCAGGTGAGTGGACTGAAATGGTTCGAGGGCAGTGCAGATCAACAAGATGAGGACTTTCCATATTCTTCTCTGCTAAGAAACTTGTCTGAAGAGTCATCCGTGATGGTTCCGGTTTCTGATAGCTTAAACCGGTGCGAGGAAGAGACAGTGATGGTGCCGGTGACAATGCCTAGCCATGAGATTAACAGTCTTGAGAGAAACTCTGCTCTCTCTCGCTACAAAGAGAAGAAGAAATCTCGAAGGTTAACACAAAAAACTCATCTAATCTAAAAAAAGTTTATGTTAAAGTCTCTGATAGGGTAAAACTGAAACAGGTATGAGAAACACATCAGATATGAGTCACGCAAGGTTCGTGCAGAAAGCAGGGCAAGAATCAGGGGACGTTTCGCCAAAGCTGCAGATCCATGATGGCTTGTTTCTTCTACCTTAGATCTTAGTTTCGTAGCAAGAATCGAGTTACTTTGATTGTATCATACAAAGAATAATCGAATCATATATTTTTGTAAGTTTTGTATATTCTAAGCTAGCAGGAGTTGCTACTTTATATCGATATGTTTTGGTTCCGACTCCGCAACACGATCACATATCAGAAAGAAACTAGATCCCTACAATATACATGGAGGAGAAGACAGACACACACATAACAAATAATATATAAAGATTCAGACACAAAAGCTCATCAAATTACTTAATGGCAAAAGATGCAATATTTGCAGAAACTTGTAGGGGTTGGAAGGCTAACCCAGAAGAAACGAGATCCCAAGGAGCAGGAAGGCTTGTAATTGATCTTAGGAGCTTCTTTCTAATTGAAGACCCATCATCACTCATCATCTACCAAACTGCTATTTTGATTCTGTATCAAGTTATGGCTATCTATTTGGATCCACAAAGATGCTTTTAGAGTCGTCGGTTTGGGCTTTAGCAGTTATTAATTGGCCCTCTTATGTGTATTCGAATCTAGTCATCTCTTTCCACAGAAAAAAATATGATTTTTGAGTTGGAGTTTTTAAGTTTGGTTTCACATTTTCGGATTTGACCATTTGGTGGAGATGAGAGGAAGAGTAGTTGCACCTCTCGTGCTTGGGAGAAGCTATGTTGCATCTCTCCTTCTTCTTCAACTGTTTGGTTTTGACAAGAAGTATCTTACTCTACCAAACAACTGCTCTATAAGAACAACCCCCGCTATGTTGCATCTCTCCTTCTTCTTCAACTGTTTGGTTTTGACAAGAAGTATCTTACTCTACCAAACAACTGCTCTATAAGAACAACCCCCGCTATGCTTAACTCTCATGTCTTCACACTAGAGTGCTAACTTTGGCTTTCTTTCTTACACATCTTTTTTGAACATCTGTCATGGGACCTGGTGGACCTGGAGGACCTGGAGGACCTGGTGGACCTGGAGGACCCGGACCAGGGACTGGATGGGGACCAGGACCTGGAGGACCCGGACCAGGGACTGGATGGGGACCAGGACCTGGAGGACCAGGGCTCTTTCCGCCCATTGGTGGTTTCTTTGCTGGATTTTCAGACTTGATATGTTCCTGGTAATGACATTTTTCTGCTTCTTCGTTTTGTTCTGATTAGAGAGGTTGTTAATATGTATGTGGAATCTTGCAGTCTATCTTGTCTGTGCTGTTGCTGGCTGCTACAAGATTGCTTTGGGGGCCCTCGGCTACAAGCACCGCCGCTTCTTCCTCCCTATTATTGATCACCGGAGTCATCACAAGAAATTTGCTTTTGTTTCAATAAACGCCACTGATAATAATCTTTGTAAACGATATTGCAGATACTTTTTCAGAACAGTCATATATATATATATACTAGGTGTTAACCCGTGCATACTCACGGAATGTTTCATAAAAGTATTTCTAAAGTGTTTTTATACATGTTATTTGTGTTTGGTTTAATTTTTTGATATATTCAATTATTTTCATAGCAAAATTAAGATGGAACAAAATAATAAAAGTAATTATCAACGAAAAGCCAAAAATCACTTAAAATAGTCGTAATTCATGAAAGTCACTTTTCAACATATTTGTACTATCATATCAATGATGCTATTATTGTGAAAAATCATTTGATGCTTGAAAAGAACAATTTAACAAAACATAACGCACATAAATAAAAAAATCAAAGTCTCGAGTGAAAAAGCAAAGATGATCCAAAATTCCCACATGTCTCTTGTACCCCCTCGCGAGCCAACTATTTTTTGAGTCTTTCATACTACTACGATTGTTTTTTAATTTCTTGCAACGATATATTAATTTCAGTATATAATTTTAAAAGAGAATAACCAATGAAAGAATGAACTCTTATTCAGTTTCTGGCCAGTTGATGATCCCCATGTCTTTTTGTCCAAGTTTATTGGAGACCGTTGTGTACATCACAACGTAAGGCACCAACGGATATTTTGCTCAATGGATTGTGTTTTAAAAACACAAACCCTGTATAGCTAAAAATTCTCTAGAGCATACAAAGAAAAACCGAGGACCAAGCTTTTCTAAGATCCAATAAAAAAAGATTCACATTTTAATCTAACTGTAAAGTCTCTTCCTTTCAACATCCAGTGTACATTCTTCTATCAAATATTTATGGACAAACTAATATGTATTGTATCTTAGTATAAGCATACTTATTAATCCTATCAATTATAAGCATCAATTAGGAAATAGCTTCATCAGTCGATAATTTTTTTTTTCAAAAGGACAGTGCTAGAAAATTAAAAGGTAGAAGATCAAAGCACATTATACGAATTCCCTTGATAAAATTAAAAGCTTTGCTTCCTCTGTTAAACATTTGTGATCAGATGAAGTTGAATGCAAAGCAATTAAGATGTCAAACTGAAGATAGATAAACATACTTTGGTGTAAGAGAGAAATGTGTATCTTCTCCCAAGAGTATAACAAATTTGAGATGAATAACATCCGCAACAAATCAAGTGATGGAGATGATAAAGAGATAGTAAATCATGAAAAAGCATCATCTAACCTCCTCAACTTCTCTTCTTAGCTGGCCTTGTCAATTGAGAATAAAGATTTTGCTCTATTGCAAGCTTTCTCACTGTTTTCTAGGGTTTAATAACTGCCCTTTCATATATAACTTGTAAAGCAAAAGAGAGAATTATAATAAAATAGATGAGAAGATTATATAAAAATTCTAGATAAACATGTTTAAACATTCTATAAATCATGCACACCAAGATTCTGTTAAACAAAGCAAGTGCCATCTTATCAAAGAGCAAAATAAATGTAAATATTGAAGGCGTGATTATATACTTCTATTTGAAGTAAGGAATTGTGACTGATGAACAATAAGATTAAACTTACTTTTAGTATGCTTTATATTCTCTTGTACAATAGAGAACTCAAGGTCGTCTTTGGATTGCAAAAGTTTTGTAAAAAATATCAGTACGCATACCAAAGATTCTAAACATCAACCAAGTAATCATAGCACACACACAAAAAATTGACCTGGTTAGAAAGTCAAGCTCTATCTTCAAAGGTTTTATTGCAACTAAAGCCTCCCTCGCTGCAGACACCTTCATGTTTTCTATCAAAGAGACTCTCACAATAGTTAAAACTGAAATCAAAAGAGTGGAATTTTATTACATGAATTTTTTGGCTTAGGGAAATGGAGAGAGGAGGAGGGAAAAAAATCTTAATTGAGACGTTTTCTTTTCTCTCTCTCTGCGTGTTTCGATATGTCAGAAGTTTTTTACAATTCATTTTAGAGAATCAGGATGTAAGCCGCGCATCACAGAACACGCTTTCTTCGTTACACATCAAATAGATCTTCTGGAGTAAATGCCTCATCGTCGAACGCGGCTCGAGTAGTCCGAAATCCGATGACGGTGAGGCAGTGGATTCCATGGCGAAGGAAGAATATTCTGAGATTAAAGATTCATCCGATAAGAAACTGAAATGGCCACATCTAGTGTGGACACCGCAAATAATTATGCAGTTGATGAACGTCCAAAGACTTACCCACGAGAACGTCGCTTCTCACCTACAGAGGCTATACCTTAAACGGATTTAGTGAGGGGAGTTTGAAAGACTCGGTGTAAAAAAAAAAAAAAGATTAACTAGCACTTTGTGAATCATATTTGTTAGATATTCATTTCATTTTGACATAATCAATACTAAGAAAATAAAGAGAGGAGACCAGAAGGCGGGAGGAGGATGTATAAGTTGATGTGTAATTTTTTTTTTTTTTTTATTGGGCTTTCAATTTCAAAATTTGATGAGGTGTCTTCCTCTGAAAGCACAAAAAGTTGAGTTGTCATTACTTGTATTATTATAGTATTGATTATTTTTTATTTCGTTCTTCAACTTTTATTAAGAACAACAAAATATATTTATACATTTCGTTGTTGTTGTTGTTATTAGTCAAAATCTTGACAATCAATGTTTTTCTGTCCATCACAATTGTCTTTATGACTGTTCAGTTGTTACTAACCATTTATCATTATGGGTAGTACTAATTTACTCAAAACTACGCTTTATACCAATTTGTTTGTGTAATTAATATACATAATTTTATATAGTCTTTGCGTATTTTAAAAATATACGTGTAACTGCTAGATTTGAGAGGACATACTCTCACAAATAAATTTATCTATTAGCAAATGGCAAACGTAAAGTTTTATTTAAATTATCTAGAACAAACATATGATTGCTGAAAATATGATGAACCAAAAATAGAAGAAATCTTAGGAGAGCATTGATTTCATAATGCATGAAGCAAACATAACCATAGGAATCAAAGATTATATTGGGAAAATAAAATCGAATTACAATAAATAAATAAATTACAGTTAGATACCAATTATTAAGTACAAAATGTTAAAAAATATCAATTACAATTAGATAATATTTTAGTTTAGCAAACTTTGGTTCTCTTCTAAGTTCCTAAGAACACGTAGGAAGAACTATTGTATTGTTCATGAAATATAAACATAACATAAATCAGAGTGGTAGCAAAATCACAATACTTTGTTTTTAACGTCACATGAAAAAGCCGTTGGAAATTATCATCTTTAACATACTCATTTTTTTGCTCTCATTTATCTCTTATTCACCTTTGGAAATAACCATGAGTTTGTTGATCATCCTCTAGTTATATATGTTTCCAACCAAACCTTATTTTTCATGACCCGTCAAAGAAAAATAGCTTATGTTGGAAGTTTTTCAAAGCTAGACGAAAAATAGTTTATGTTGGAAGTTTCTCAAAGCTAGACGAACCAAAGCTATTGCTGCAAACCAATTACCTTAATCTCAATTACCCTGAATTGGGAAATAATGATTCTCAACGGGGGAAAAATGAGCCGGTAAACAAATATAAGAAGCGATTCGTCCAGTGTCAAGCATGAAGACAATATTTTTAGTTATTCTCATAATCAACTTTGTAAATATAATTTAGACTCTTAACAAAAATCCACAACAATAGTTAATTTGTAGCCCTTTTATGACTAAGTCATTGAGAGGCCCCTTTCTCTCCCTGCATTGCAAAGAGAGAAGTTAAATTGAATTGTCCTTAATCAGAATCATACACTGTGTCTTTAGAAGAAGTAACAATGTATAGATGAACAAAAACTCTCATATACATGTACATTCATAAAGACACAAATAAAATCGGATGGATAGTTAATCTTTCATATTCATCTTCATTTAGACCCATATATCAAGCTTTTAATAGTATACTATCTTATTCGGCATCTCTATTGACATTTGTTGAGAATGAGAATGGCAAAACTGCGATAAAACAATGAAATATCGTATTTCTAACAAACAACACAAAACGGGAAGTTCGGCCAAAGGCACATAGAACAATGGTGATAGTCGCTCTTACCAATTCATGAGGGACCAAAATTATGATTCTGAAAAATTTATAGTTTGGCGGGAAGACTACAGAGGTGAAACAGATTTGAGAGGATGAATCACTGGCAGGATCTAGGGAAAACAAAGAACGATAAAGGTTGGGATTTGACGGATCTAGTAAGTCGTATTGAGTTGTTGAATCGAAGAAAAACTTGCGTGGAGTTTAGCTATTGAAGAGAAAAAAAATATTTGAAGAGAATACTACATATGTTTGGTTAAAAATCCTAATAGTAGGGACGACTAAAAATAAAAATGGACAAGAAAATCAAAAAATACCGTCAATATTATAGCAAATGGTGGGATTCGGTCGGCTGGGTTGTAGAAACTAAAATCATAGAAAAATATTTGTAAGTATTTTGTTTTCTTTGTTAAAATTAATTGATTAATTACTTTATTAATTGAAAATAATAAAAAAATAAAGAGGAGATAACACATGTCACACAAACATGATGCCACTTGTCGCGATGTTAGGAAGAGTTTAGAAAAACCTTCTCATATTATATAAGATATGATTCATAAACTACATATATCTGAATTTCTGCTTGGTGTGGATTGATAGATATCCTCGAGAATACCAAAAAGGATCAAATTAATTGTCAGAGACGTGAAAACATAGTCTGGAACTACAATTACTAGCAACAGAACCGAAAAACAACAAATACAATCTACCGTCTTCGATTTTTGAGTCTCTCTTCGTATGGACTTGCCAAAGACTTTTGAAACTATGTACACACGCTTCTTAGACGATGCGGCCAAAGCAATCTTCTCTGTCAACATGATACAACTAAATAAACATTCATTTTTTTGCGGTAAAGAACGTAGTCACACGGCTTGTTGGAATCATTCACATGCTATCTTGGTGTCGAAGCTGCTAAGGCAAATGGTGAAGGCCTGGAAGGCAGAGATTGGGTACTGGTAATCCATTGTGAACACATCTTTGCCAACTTTCCCAAACTGGAGAATCACGTTTTCGTGCTCAGGTCCTGCAGGTCCGCTCTCAGGTGCAGCTACAAGCTGAAAGTTTTTGACGGAAGCGACAGTGACTCTCCCATTGAAGTTGAGGCACCAGCACTGGAGCTGTTCGTGCCATCTCGGCGCTTTGTTCTTCAGGACAAGCAGTCCTTCCTTTTGATCAGCAGAGGATGGACCAGAAGGGAGACTCTCTGCACGGATTGATTTCGACCTGAAAAAGGAGAACGACGGGAAATTATCGAGATTGCTGTGGACAAGGTCCGTCTGAGTTGGAGCTGTTCCTCCAGGTTCTACTGCTGATGCAGGGATGGCATCCATTACACACTGCATCCTCCTCGGTCCTCTGGTTTGATACAACAATGCTCACAATTAGCAAAAGCCATAAAAGCATAAATCTTTTTCTCTCGCGGACTAATTTACGCAAGGAGATAATAATCACCTGGAACCCAAGACGTTAAGCTCATATGAGATATGTGCTACAGGATAGTTGCCAGATGGGATTCTCGGGCTCACTTGTTTCAAACTGAGAAGTCTGGTTGAACGGGTTCTGGTAACCTGAGCTCCAGGATTCGTCGGCTGAGCATCATAGACAGTGAACTTGGTCCCCAGAAAGTTGGATCTGAAAGAGAGTCAGATAAGAGAAAGGATATATGGCCAGAATATGGAAAACGGAGGCAGTTAAACGACAGACTCAAACTGTAGGTAAGTACCTTAGCTTTCCGATATAGGTATTGCTTCCTCTCGAGACATCATCACAGTTTAAGGAGATGATGTAGTCAGTGCACGTTGGCCTCCGAAACCTCTTTGCAGCAAGAAGGAACTTTCCATCATCATTTGAAGCTGCTGCTGGATCAGAAAAACAAACTCTTCACTGTTATTCACAAACACATTAAGCGTGTGAAGAGAAAAGGAATAGCATCTGTTTCTTTCACCTTGGTTTAACCCGAGGTATAGATAGTAAGTTTGATTGCTGCGGTTTCTCATGATATAGCATTGAACAAGTGATCCCCTTGGACCCGGCTAAAAAGAAAATCAGAAAGATGAGCAAACATAAACAGTCACTTATAAAGTAAAGAGAGAATGTGATGTGGGAAACTCAAACCTGTTTGAGGGAGATTGGAAATGTCAATTTGCTGGAAACTTCAGGAACTTTGACGATCTCCTTAACGATTTCTCGCCAGTTCCTGCAAACACCTGCGCAAGAGACAACATTCTTCCTAGACGGCCAACTGTCTTCGGATTTCTCTATCCTCATCAGAACATCCCTCAGAAGCTCCGGAGGCATACTAGCCCAACAGCTCTGCTTGAAAGCATCCACAGGAACACAAGTGTCCTGAACCACACGTTGAGACCTCGATCTCCCATACCCGAATCTCACATCGAATCCCTTTCTAGAAATGCTCCCCAGCTCTCCTCTCATGTCCTGAATTAGACTCTTGAACGACATGGCTCTGAATTATACCTATGATTTAGCTTTTAAGCAGCCTCTATAATCTGGTGACGCATCTAATTCAAAGATCCTGACTTTTCAAGAATCCTAATAAACCCGCATTCTGAATGAACAAGATCTAATCTCAAGGCAGCTAAAAAGCCAAAAGATCCGTTCCCAACACCTAATCTCCACGATTAAACAAAAAAAAACAAGCTTCTTACATTCAGATCAACAGTACTAACTAACGCACTCGGCACAAGCTTCGACAACCAAAGATCCGATTAGAAAAAAGATCCAACAAAATAAACGATTAATACCTAAATATCCCCAGCGGCTATTGAAGGAAGTAATTGAAAAACCCATCCATCGATTTACAAGTTATCCGAGCTTAGCATCAATGGCTTCCACAGCCTAAAAAACGCTCGGGAGCAGTACCCAGGTCCCAGATTCGGGCATCGATATCGACAACACTGGAAAGCTAATGCCTTTTACAACAACAGAAGCGGTCAGAGACAAATAGATTTAGGGTTTGGTCATTGAAGGGGGAGTGAATATATGTATGTGTGTGTGTGTGTTATCCAATCGCTTCCCTGGTCTCTCTGTCTGATTTTTAATTGCAATTATGGTAATTTAATTTTTAAACTAAATTTGGCAACAAATAAATACATTTATACGTACGTGTGTATTTATGTTGTTCTACGGATTTATCTTATTTAATTCATGTATAAGCAAAACTTTTTTAGTTATAGAAATATATATGATGCCACATGAATGAATCATTGAAACGGAAATAAAGTATGTTTTTAATGAATTGATATTCCAAGACAGAGTGCTGACTTTAGTTATCTGGAAATGTTGAAAATTTCATCGAGATTATGGTGTAACTGATTAGATTTTCTAATCTTCCTCAAGATATACAAAGTAAGATTTTTGATGATAAGATTTTTATTAAATAATAATAATAATTTTAATGGAAGCTTTCTTTCCGTTTTCCCCGTTTTTACGCAACGTAAAACAAATAATTATTTTGTCAAATCAAATAGTAGTAAGCTTTTTATTGCCGTGATCACCGCACTTTCGCCGTTTTGAAGGTCCAAAAGGTATTTACCATTTTACTTTTTTTTTTATTACACCATGAAATGTTCCTTTTTGATTAAAATTATTTGGACCAAATCTTGATTAGTTGATTTGGTCAATCCATGATCCTGTGAAGCATATCAGTCCAAAAAAAGTAATTGGTAGTTACTTTAATTTGCTTAATCTCTTTTAAGATAGTCTTATTTAGGTAGATGACATAACTAGGGGTAATAATTGTAAATATAGAATTATAAATTATTTTTCAAGTGTAGCGAAAGCGAAAACCTGCAGTTCGTTGATTTTTTCGAATATCCGAACAAAAGACTCTTCTCAAGATCAATAGCTTGATATAAACTGGTGATCAAAAGGAAATTAGCTTCAAAGTTCTTAATATATTCAATCTTCGTTGTTCTTCTTTACAAGCTATACTATTTTTTATATACAAATAGAGATGTACAGTTCCGCAAACGAAGCAAATCCAGGGATTGTAATGTGCATCGTCGTGATCAAACACTGTCTTCTACTCAAAGCATCAGCTACCTTGTTTATTTTACCCGACTGATAGCGAATGGTAAAAGTAAATTGTTGTAAAAAGGCAACCCAAGTCGCATGTCTTGCTGAGATTTTCACCTGGCTATCCAAATGCTTTAGTGCGTCGCGATCTGTATACAAAACAAACTCCTGATGAAACAGATAATGCCTCCAATGCTTAATGGCCTGAATAATAGCGTAGAATTCGATATCATAAGTGCTATATCGACTCCTTGCTCCCGCTAATTTCTCGCTATAAAAGGCCACAAGCTTTGTTTGTTGACTCAAAACTACTCCAATGCCAAGCTTAGATGCAACACAATGTAACTCAAAAGGCATGGCAAAGTCATGTAACACTAGTATTGGCGCATAAGTGAGCTTTGTTTTAATCAAAACAAAAGCTTCAACTGCCTTTTGAGACCAAACAAATGTACCCTCCTTCATACAATCAGTGATAGGCGACATGATTGTACTAAAATGAGGCACAAACCTCCGATAGAAGGACGCGAGACCATGAAAGCTTCGAAATTCTGTCACGGTTTTCGGTTCTGGCCAAGACCGAATGGCATCCACCTTCCTCATATCCATAGAGAGACCCTTGCTGGAGATGACATACCCAAGAAAAAGCACTTGGTGCACTGCAAATTCACATTTCTGTCGCGCTACAAACAACACTTCGGTGCGCAAGACCAACAACACCTTTCGCAAATGATCAACATGCTCTTCTAGTCACGAACTAAAAATGAGGATGTCGTCAAAATAGACAACCACAAAATGCCCAATATAAGGCCTCAACGCCTGATTCATAACTCTCATGAAGGTACTCGACGCATTAGATAGCCCAAAAGGCATGACTAACCACTCGAATAATCCCTCTCGCGTCTTGAAAGCCGTCTTCCACTCATCACCAGGATGGATTCTGATTTGATGATACCCACTTTTTAAATCGAGCTTGGAGAACATCGATTCGTTTCCCACCTGATCCAATAAGTCATCAAGCCGAGGGATTGGAAAATGATACCTCACCGTGATCTTATTGATCGCTCGACTGTCAACACACATCCACCATGATCCATCTTTCTTGGGAATAAGAAGTGCTGGAACGGCGTATGGACTCAAACTCTACCGAACATGTCCACGCGATACCAACTCCTCAACTTGTCTACGAAACTCCTCATGTTCTTGAGGACTCATGCGATAATGTGGCCGGTTCGGAAGGGCAGTACCAGGAACTAAATCAATCTGATGCTGAATATCACGGAGCGGTGGTAGTCCCTGAGGTAACTCAACTGGAAATACATCCTCAAATTCAGAAAGTAGCTCAGCAATTTTTGGCGACAAAGCTGGTGAATGTTGTCCTGTACTCTGTGAACCAGGAACAACTAACCACGCACAACCTAACTCGTTGAACTCATGCTCAAACTCAGACCTAGAACACAGCAAAGTCGGAGCCCGAATCGAAGGAAGCAACTCCGTTGATAACTTCTCTGTGACAGGTCGTAGAGCTGGTGGAAAAGCACGATTCGCCGGTTGTCAAACACAAAATTATGTGTGTTGCGACGTCCATCATGAATGACTCTCCTGTCGTATTTCCATGGCCGACCCAACAAGATGTGGCTAACATCCATCGGCGCAATATCACAATAAAATTTCTTTATAGAAAGCTCCAATCGATAAAGAAACCAAGCAACGATGCGTAACACGAATTTTACTTCCCGTCTTCAACCAAGTGAGTTTGTAAGGTGTTGGATGTTCCTCACGAGTCAATCCCAGCTTGCCAAACGCTTCCTCTGAAATTACATTACTCGAACTACCCGAATCGATAACAAATCAACACACCTTGCCTTTGACGGTGCAAGTGGACTTAAAGATATTAGTCCGCAGCCACGGTTCTTCGCTTGTCATTGGTGAAAGGCAAATATGACGCAGCATCAACATTGTTCCTTCATCACCATGATGGTGATCCTCTTGAATGTCGTTGCCTACATCATCATTCTCCACCTCAAACAACTCATTCGTGTCCCACCTCACACCATCTAGCACCAATCCCCGACGCGTCTAGTTAGGACATGATGTTTGCCGATGCTCTGTTTCTCCGCAAGAGTAACAACGCAAAGCGTTTGGTCTTGAGGAACGCAAAGCATCGGCGCAATATCATTTTAAGAAGAAAAAAAAAATCTAAAATAATTTTTATAAAGAGCTTTTCTTTATGGGAAAATTTCAAAAATGTCACTTTGAAATACCATTTTGCAAAAATGCCATCATGAGTTGTCCATTTTTAAAAATACCACAAATTAATGATTTTTTAACACTTAAATCCTAAAATTTTAAACTTAAAAAATGGTTTTGACCCTAACAAACCCTAAACCCTAACATAACATAGTTAACCCAAACATAAATAATATTTTGAATAAATAATATAATATTAGTGGCATTTTTGAAAAGATTTTGAAAAAATGACATTTTTGAAAAGTGACATTTTAAAAGTGGCATTTCTCAAAAAAAAATTTCTTTTTCTTTATCTACTTTTCATCCATCTAACATCTTCAATGTTGGGTAACTGTTTTATTTGCCACTGCTTACAACATCAAATTGATGGTTTCTCAGGTCATTTGATCTCTTACAGGTCTCATTAAGTCAAGAAGAAACGCTTCTTTCAGAATTTCTTCACAATGATTTTGCTTGCGGCAATTGGTACCTTCATCTCCTTTGCAGTCATCTCACTAGGTGAGCAACAAAATGCATCATAAGACATAAGGTATATATGGCTTGTTTCTTTCCAATCATGTGACTTTCAAGTTTGAACTCTTAGTGCAGGTTCACCATGGCAGTTATTCAAAAGATTGAATGTCGGGTTCTTCGACCTCAATGATTATCTTGGATAGCCAACCAAACCCATCTTCCCTCCATTCGTTATTGCCGTGATCATTCTCTCTAACTTTCTGATAACTAATCACTAGATTTTGATCTACGCCAAACGCGGAATTAAATGATTAAATAGGTTGACGAATATTTAAACGTGTATAACACAACATATGATTTCTAATATCTATAAACGTACAAAATGATGTATATATTGTGCATAAATATCATAAAAAAAAATAAAAAATAGATATAGCAAGTCTAAAATATTATATTTGATTGGGTTTAAATTTGTAAAACATGTATTAATGAGCTTGTGTTATAAAATTAATGAGAATATGTAGAGATTTTCACCATAGCATATATTTTTAATTGAAATGTTCTGATTGGTTAAAATTAAATGATGTGTCCCTTAAATTGCCCATTGAGTGACACATTGGATTTTTTCTCTCTAGCGTCTCCTCTATTAAAATATACTAGGTTACTACCCGTGCTATGCACGGGATTAAAATATATTTTTTTAATTGAGTTTATATATATATTTATATATAATGTTTTAGTATATTAAAATATGTTTGTAAAATTTTGTAATGTTTTTATCAATATTGGTTTGGTATATTTGTAAAATATTTTTTTACTAATCATATTATTTTTAAGTTATTAATAATTTCATTATATCATGTTAATATATAATGTATATTTTTCAAATAAATGAAGCACCATTAATGTTAAATAAAAAAATAAAAAATGATGAATGTAATGGTAAATTTCGGGTTCATAGTCTATCAATGTCGGTTAAATAAAAATTATTTGGATAATAGTCGTATGTTTATATTAGAAATTGATATATATATATCGGTATAGATATAAACCGACGATAAACAATTAGTAAATTAGTAAATATATTTTTGCTTGGGAATATAGATAAGTTTATTACTGGATTAGTACTGTTTGGAAAAGTAATTGTTTGGCAATTAGGATAGTGCTAAGAATTTAATTAATTAAATAAAAAATAAAAAAACTGAGAAAAATTGTGGTATTGACACATCAGCAATTTTGATCTCGAATGTTTCTCTATATATATATATATGATGATGTTTCTTCCTTTACCTCATCCAGCATTGGGGACAATCTTTTCAGCCACAGGTTCTGTTTGCGCTCTTCAGGTAATGAATGATATATCAACCCTATTGATTAAAAGCAGTAGATGACACAAAATGTGAAGTGTTCTCTTTGCTTGACTAACACTAACAGGTTCTCAGTCAATACGAGACACCTTTTCTATGCAGTCTAGTCTTTGGAGAAAGGGTGGTGAATGATGTCTCTCCTCGGTTAATCATATTGTACAGCCTTTTGACTTGGTTTGATTGGATTTTACTAATAGGTTTCAATTGTCTTCTAAACGACCAAAGAAATGCTTTTATATTTGGGAGGAATGATTTGATCTTCTTAAATATCAAACCTTTAGATAACAAATTATTTGTGCGGATAAAACAGAGAGAAATGCAGAAAAGACCAAAAGACGAAGATAAAAAAGGAGACCACACAAATGTATAAGACAGAGATAGAAACAGAGAGAGAGAGAGAGAGAGAGAGAGAGAGAGAGATCCTTCCTAACCGTCCATGGCTGCCGCCGCCGCCGCAACAAAGGCGGCTCTTCTCCCGTCGCTTTTCCCATCGCCGAGACACGCGGCCCTATTTCCAGTTCTTCAGTTGCCGCCGTCGGAGATGTGCTCCGGCGTCTGGTGTGTGAGAAAGAGGAGAGCAGAGGATGTAGCTGTCTCCGTGGCTTTCAATCCTTCTGGAAATTTCGATATCTCTGCCTTCGAGGCTGACGACGGTACGTACTAGTTAGTAGTTATTCCTTTTGGTTGTCGGAAAAAAAAAAGAAAGGCTGAATGAGAAGTTAGTGAAATGAGCAGATTCAGATAAAGTGGAACCTCCGATGCCTCCGACGAGCGGCCGGTACGAAGTGGTGATCGACAACGACTCAATTGGGCGGCTTGACTTGTCCCCGTTTCAGACTGCGACCGGCATAACATCACCTTCCTCAGGTAAGAGATTTGCGTAGCTGAGCCAAAAGGGTATCTTGAAAACCGTGGAGGATATGTATGCTGATGGTGTTTGATCTGTGCAGCTGAACCAAAAGGGTATCTGGATCGAAGCATCGGATTCACGATAAACTACATGAGAGAAGACCCTGGGGATCCACGTGAACTGTCGGAATACCCAGACATTAGACTGTGGTTCGTGAGGCTGGATGCGATGTACCCTTGGCTTCCTGTTCTGCTGGACTGGCGAGCCGGAGAGCTGGCTCGTTACGCAGCCATGTTGGTCCCGCACCAGATGAGCTTGAGGATGGGGGTGGTTTTCAATCCTGAGGCGTTGGAGCTGTTCGTGATGAACAAAGTGTTTGTGGTATATCCATGGCTGAAACGACACGGCATCCCAAAGCCAAGGCTCAAGACTAGCGACATGGCCAGGATGCTCGGCTTCGGCGTCGGCGACCAACTCTTCGACTTGATCGATCAACAATAATAAAATCCAACGGGCCTGATGGGCTTATCTATTATCTCCGAGGCCTGGAGACTTTTAGAGGGTTACACGTGGCGAATAACTATTGGATAAGCCGTATTAATAGCCGTAAAATCTGGAAAAATTCAAATTTCAAAGTGTACCCCCCCCCCCCCCCCACCGAGAGAAGAAGAGATTCAAAATTTCAAAATACAAAAATATAACTTTCCTTTTCTCTCTCTATCGTCTCTTCTCTACCACACTGTATTGGAACAACTTAGTAGAAATTAAAGGTAGGATTCTCTCTTTTAGTAGAAATTAAAGGTATGATTCTGTCTTCACGATGGTCATAGCTGTTGTTGCGTTTTACCAGTGAGATCTATTTATTTGGCCAGCAGGGAAGAGACAGAAATGGTAAGAAGAGAGGAGGAGAAACCCAACCATTCTCAATGGTGGTGGTTCGAGAGTCACAAAAGCTCCAACCATTCTCAATGGCTTCACTCAACACTCGCTGGTCAGATCCCACTCCTTGTCCGTTTAAGATATTTGTTTTCCTCGCTTACTGGCTTCTTAATTTTTTTGCAGAGCTTGACGCAAAGACAAATGCAATGTTGAAACTGATTGAGGGAAACGCAGACTCTTTTGCTCAGCGAGCAGAGACTTACTACAAGAAACGCCCTGAGCTAATCACCATTGTCCAAGACTTTTATCGAGCACACCGTTCCTTGGCCGAGCGATTCGATCACTTGAAATCATCTGACAACGGATCCCGTTCCTCTAAGTTTCTTCAACAAACCATGGAATCCGTTTGCGACACCAATTCTGAGTTTGAAGATGCCGATTCAGAGATCGAAGACCCTGAAGGAGACGAAAACGCGATTAGCAAGTGTTTTGAGATGATAAATTGCAAACAAGTTGAAATTTCGAAACTGGAACAAGAAAAGTTGAAGCTTATCGGAGAGAGTGATGCTCTGAGGAGACAGCTGTTAGAGAAGGACGAAGAGAAGAGAGAGGTCATCAGACAGCTTGCTCTAACCGTGGAGACCCTCAAAGAAGACAACTTGAGGCTTAAGAGACGTCTTGGCGACGATTCTCTGAAGAAACGCAGCGTTTTGGAGTTCAAGCCAATCGACAAGTTCCTCGGCAACTTGTTCTACATTATGTGCCATGGCAAGAAGATCGTTTAGAGGAACAAAGATAGTTGGCTCGTGAGTTTGGGGGGCTACTTTCTGTGTGTTCTTTATTAAGATTAAAAGATCTGTATTATAACCGAGATTATCATCCTACTTAATGCATGTTTTGAATTTGTTCAATAATCACGAGAAAACAGTTTCAGACAGCGACATGTGAAGTAAGAAGAATACATAATTGGATCAATTAATTTGGCTTTTGAGTCACAAAAACCATCACTGTTACAAGTACTACAACTGCACCAGCCACATTGCAGAGTGCTTTATGAGCGAATCTCACAAGAACAATAATAATAGCTATATATTAAATTACAAGAATAATTTTAGAAGAAGCAGAGAGAGATTGCGAATCTTTTTTTTTGTTTTTTTGGGAAGAAGATGTCAAGAAGGCTAACTCTCTGTTTCTAGATGTACTGACTAGAATCTGCAGAAAGCTAGCAGCAACATGAGCAAGACAAGAAGCAGAGAGAGTGGGGATGAGACCAAAGAAACAGAGGAAGAAGCAGGAAGAGGAGACCCAACTGGGGAAAAGTCAAGCAGAGGATCAGTAGAGACTGCATCTGGGTTTGGCGGACTAAGGCTTGAAGGGATTGTCGGCATGACAGAAGACTCTGACGGAGAAGGAGACATTTCGCTGGAACCTGGAGTAGGGAACAGAGGAGAGATATCTGGAGACATAGCCGGAGGAGAAGCTGAGAAACTCCAAGGAGCTTCAGGCAAAATCGAAGGTGCAGCTGATATGGTGGAGAGCTGAATCCGTGGGAACTCATATGCTGAAGCGTGTAAACAGAGCGAGAGAACGGTGAAGGCGGTGAACAGAGAGAGGTTCATGGTTACTCTGATTTATGCGTCTCTCTGTTTCTCTGAGAATGTGTAAGAGAGACTTAAGGAGGTAAAAAAAAAAGATGATAAATTGAAGAAGAAAAGGTATACAGCTATAGAGGAGCTAAAAGACAAGATTGATGGGTTTGGTTGTGGACCTCTGGTTTAGGGCAGAGCACATGAAATATGGCTTTGTCGGGTTTTGATTTGTGTCGGAGTGTTTGTATGTTTTGGTATTCTGAATAAACAAAAGAAGTAATTAAGAAGATAAAACAAAGGAAGTAGAGTCCCGTGAAGCTCTTCCCTGTTCTGTTGTATTGAAGTGAGTGCCAGCTTTAACTTTGTTATGCTTTCCTGTTCTGCAATAATCTTAGGTTTATGGTCAGTTAAACGAAAGACAACAGAAACGGTAAAAAAATGGAAGCAGAGATTCTCCGGTATTCTCATCAAAATCAGACATTGAATCATTTGTTGACTTTTGGTCAAAATTCTTGCAATGCTTTTCTCAGTGGAGAGCATTCTTATGGCAAACTTTCTATTAAACTCAATCCCTAGAGATCTGAAGAATGGAGAAAGAATTAAACAAACTTGGATCAGCTCAAGACCTTCTGATTGAGGATTGAGGATGACGCTGAGGGCTTTCCCATATGTCCTGCGAAAGCATTATGAACTATCAGTGGCTTCCGTGTGCGGACGCCTTATTTGAACATCTATGCCCAGACCAGTCCATCGAAGCCCATTTCCAGATTTGACACAGGGCTGTCTCCAAAACCTTGGTCAAGAGCCTGGGTGTCATCTATTGGATCTACATATGGCTCAAGCAGATCAGCGGATCTTTCCGAGGGAATTCCATAATCTTTGAGGATGCACAAGGAAGCCGCATTTGACGCTTCTCTCTCCAAAACGGCGACGTAGTTGTCTTCAAACTCAAAAACTAGATACTTATCTTTGCACATGTCGATGAGGTGTGCCAAGTGATGGATGTTTCTTATATGAGTTCCATTGAACTTCAGGACCTGCTGGTTGTTCATGTCTTCGTAGCCGATGTTTACTTCATTTGCCAAGACCTACCGATATGCTCGTCCAGTTAGTGAATTATGAAATTACTATTGCACTCACCAAAATGCACACGGAAACAATAACTCGTTATCCTCTGAGGGCTTGCCTGTGATAGGATGACGATTTGTTCTCCTCTGAACCTTGCCACGGAGTAGCGTGCCTTTGTTAACAATTTCAACTACAAATTGGAAGAAGCATATACTCAGAACGAGAATGCAAAAACTGTTTAGTGGACTGAAATATCAAACTAACAGAAGGTTTAGTAGAGTGAGCTTACGCCTATGGTGTCCTCACACTCCTCCCTGTTCATACAGAAAAAAGGAGAAAACAGTTAGGCATCTGCGAATAGTGAAGAAAGTTTCTATTTCCTTATGCATCTTAGCAAACTGAGGAGAACGTACTCTATCAGGGGTTCTGAGAGTGGAGTAAACACCAAACCAGCAATTATAATGTACGACGGCTGACCTCCATCAATATGGTACGGGACCTATTTAAAGGTACAAAAGGCAATGAAAGCTTTAGTAATTAGCTTACTAGGCCTGAAGCCCGAAAAGCTTAAAATGTTATATGCAGAGAGTTGTACCAGGTGCACTCGTGGCCTTAGAACTACTTGAACTTTCTTATGTTCTCCTGCTCTAATGATACCAAGCTCTGCGATATCACCTGCAAATCTGCTCAGTAAAGTAAAAGCCAAGTATGAGGAAAAGCAGAGGAAGTTATTACATCTGTGAACAAGAAAAAGAGTCTTTACTTTTGACTGATGAGATAACGGAATGCTATGCGTTCACTAGATCGGAAGGGTACAGTTCCTTCACATCCCACATGTAGACCATCAAAACTTACAATCACATCTCCCTGATCCAACAATTAGCACTGGTCAGGTGTACCAGAAATCAAGGATGAGAAGATTTTATTGTATAAATTTGGTAGAGCGACAATCCTATGAATTTACCTCCTTCAGGACTTTACTTGCATCAGACGTTGGTTCAACTCTTCGCACCAGCACCCCCTACAAAAAGAAGGTTACATCACCTTGAGTAGAATTAAACTGCTAAGAAGGAAGAATCAATGTCCTCCACCATTATGTTTGCAAAATCTTTATCCGCCAAAAGACAGACGGCCTAACAGAGCAAGGCAAGCCTACCTCGTTTGTAGGAACTTTTAGGCACTCCCGCAAAGCTGGATTTTCCAATTTCTGCAGCAACACTCCAAGGCAAGGGTAACCTTCAAGAGAAAATATTAACAACAGAAAGGCTCAACCAGAAGATAATGGTCTTGTACTGGGGAACAGATGAACATCTCAAGAAAACTCTTACCAGTGTACTTTCCGTTCCTCTCATAATCAGTCAAAAAGTGAGAAACAACTGTTGTTGGAATCACATATCCAATATTTTCAGTCTCTTCGGATCTGTAAACCTAGAGGAAGTCTCCTGTGAGGCATACATATGGAAAGAGAATCAAAAACAGATTCTATCCTGAAAATCCCAAAGCGATTACCTGAAATGCTACTCCAATACATTCCCCCTGGTCGTTGAATGCAGGACCACCGCTATTCCCTAAAATCTAACAAGTATAAGAAGTGGCTATCACAATAATACAGATGAATGCTCTTACTTAATGAAAAGCACGCTACATAAAAGAACAAGTCATAATCAAGTTTTATAATAAAGTGCAGGATACTAGGAGCAAGAGGAAAACAATTTATCATAAAGGATCCACTGACCTGGATTTATTGCAGCGTCGATTTGAATTCCAAGCAAGTCAGATGATCCATGAGCATATGATGTTACCTCCATTCCCAAAATTTCAACAAGGAAAAGTTCTTAAAATCTACACAGCAATATAGTGGCATAAAAGCAAAGCCAAAGATATGGAGAAACCTCTATACGTGATACGACCCCCTTTGTAACAGAGATAGTATCTCCTCCAAGAGGATATCCCACGACAGTTACAGAATCCTGCAAATCAAAGCCAACATGGAAACTCTATGAACAACAGGTATGTCCAGGTAGATAATAGAACTAATAGGCAGGAAAGAACATCTTAAGTTTTTTTTTATTTATTATCACTTTTAGGTGGACGCTTCAATAAGACCACTTACAAGCTTTCTTTCTTATAAAGACGTCCACACCACAAAAAAATGGACAGCACCATCCATTCTATGAGATTATGGTTCAACACTAAAAAATCAGGTTGTTTTTGGTTTTGTTCATGCCTCATTTAGGCCGTCAAATGTGTTCTTTAAAATATTTCAGGACACTGCACTTGAAGAAAACTGAGAAGACCAAGAAATACATCATTATCTGATGAGATGATGAAACCTGAAGGCGGGGTAAATGGCCAAGCCGCAGTGGTTCAGCTCCTTTCCAGAATTCCTCGCTTTCTACTGAAAGCAAAGCTATGTCACAGTCCACACCTCTTACTAAAACCTGTACATTATAAAATGAGAGGGGAGTGAATGTCTAAGAGAGGAACATGTTCAATTAAACTTATCGGAGAAATAACCAAATTCTATTTTCAGAGTTTTCATTCAAAGCAGAATATCAAATGCACATAGAGAAATCTGCAAGTAATTATCACAGATGTAAAACTAACCTTCGCCACATACTTTCTATCATCTCCCCTTCTCTTCACTTTAACCTGATCAAGAGTTATGTCATTAGAGCTAACAAAAGGTGAGCAGAATAAAAGTTATAAGCAAAGGGGAGATACACATGGACTCCAAGGGAGAAAGTAAACCTGTGTATCATGCTCCACGCAATGAGCATTTGTCAAGAGCTTGCCATCTCCTATCATAAAAGCACTGCAATTGAACAAGATACAATTGACTAACTCGTGGAACAACCTTATAAAGGAGAAAACTCAATCATGTCAGTAAAACTTGCCTCCCAGTGCTGGTAAATTGCCTTTGCTTCTGCCATGGGAGAGAGTAATCAGGCGCTGTATGAGTGCAGTAAACCTGTGAAAAGGGTAAACAACCACGGATTCAAAGTATGATCACTCAAATGTAGAAAGCAACCAAATAGGATAAGCAACAAGCAAGGAGTAGTTTTTAGGGGAAAAAAAGCAAAGAAGACTACTTTTATAAAATGTTGAGCCCCTAACTTCAAGTCTTGAGTGGAGAAAGACAAAGAAAACAAACATCTTGAAATGTTTTTACCTTAACAACGGCGTTGAGAAAGGATGCATCGTGAATCTTCCCAGGATCAGTCTGCTATGGAAATGCAATTTTATTAATATGAATGGATACACAAAGTGAAGTTGCAGAAGAAATGGTAAGCAAACCTGCTGCTCTCTAGAATCAGATTGAGACTCTTTTTTCTCCTTTTTTGGAGAACCAAAGGCCTTGAATGCCATTGTTTGAGGACCACCACCATCCCCTTTACCGCTAATTCCATCGCCATGTAAATTACATCGCTCATCTCTCACTCTACCTGGGTACTTGTTCTGTTTCTGTAAGATAAAAGATACATGGAACTCAAACACACTAATAGTGGCAAACCCATGAAATTGAATACTTTTAGGGTTGATTTATTGCACCTCTGGGTTTAATTTAGGTGAAGAATGAGGTTTCCTCTTCTGATTCGAAGCTCGGGGAGTGGACGACTTGAGTGATGCGGCTACGAAACACCGCGAGGGTGAAGAGACGGAAGATTGCAGCTTAACGGAGGCATTGAGGACGGAGAAGCAGCAGTTTGCTACGGAGACGGCCATATCTAACGGCCGGCGAGAGAGACTGAGACCTGAGAAGAGAGACCTGAGCTTATATTTTCCTTATCCACTTTTAGCCTTCAATTCATCAAAATCCCACTAGTCTTTGGCGCCTCCATCCTAATTTCGTTAATTCAGACACCTCTCCGGGGTATTTTGGTAATTATCCTTAAAGCATGAACACACTGGATCATAATGGACTTTTTTAACGTTAATGGGCCTGTTGAGAGAAACATAAAGCAGACAAATTTAAGCCATGATAAACATAACAGTACCTCTTTGTGTGTTTTTTGGATAAATGATTAGATTCGTTTTTTTTTTTTTTTTTATTCTTTTAATCAAGGCGTGGTATAACGTTATTAACCTAGGCAACTTGTTCATGTGGGTCTAGTTGTTAGGTGATTAACTTTGAATGATCATGTTTAATTGCGTAACGGGATAAGTAATTGGTATGATGAAAAAGATAAAGATTAAAATTTACTTAAATCATTTGTTTTTCATCTAATCTTTGCTGCTGCTTTTTTTATTAAAGGAGGAGGCAGTACCCTAAAGTCAATATTTTGTTGGGCACATTTCTGGTTTAATCCACGCGTTACCCATCAAGATTACCTGTTTTGAAACGAAAGCGACCACGTTTACTTTGTCTCGGTAGCACCAAAACTATGACCATTCATAATCGGCACCTACTTGTGTGTGTGTGTGTTTTTTTTTTAATCTTATTCTTAGGTGTTTTTCATTTACAGGTAACTGTTACACATGTGTATTTAAGCGCTATATAATAAATTATACGATGGCGATTAAGCTCTAAAATCTAATGGACTAATAGGCTAACATAGTAACACGAGTGTCGCGTATACGTATATAAAACATGATATGATCTCGATTTGTTAATCTATGCCGAGTGGGTAAAGTGTTATAGGCAAAGTCATATAGCTCTGACACTTGGACTTGAAATCTGGAATTAATGTTTGGTCTCTCTAGAAGACTTGAAACCGGGGGGGGGGGGGGGGGGGGAGAGGAAATCATGCTAGTGTTATATACGCACACTTTTTAATATTGGCAATTGCTTTTGTCAAAGAACGCACGTTGTCATATACTTTTATTTACACACCGTTCTTCTAGAAGCCCAACCCCACATACTTGCGTCATTTGCATACCAATGAATCATGATTATACAAAAGTGCTCCGTAAAAACTAAATAAAATAATTAGTCGTCAATTATAATGGCCACTTTCTGCATATATATTTTTATATATTACTATAATACGTAGCTGCTTGTGTGCTTGCTCGTGTCTTTTGTCATAATTCTCTGTTAGAACTTAGAGAGAAAAAAGAAAAAGATATTTTTTTAAAAACAAAGAGAGGGATGAACACAACAAAGAGCGTGTTGTTTGATGTGTCACCGTTCTTGCTATTGGAAGCATCTGCAGATTCCGAGGCTGGCCACGACGGCCTTGACGATGAATGCTTTAACGATTACGATGGTGATGATATTGATGAGTCGTGCAGTGCCAGTTCGTACGAGACGTCTTGTGTGACGTGGACGAGACAGAGACCGAATGGGTTAGGGTTTGAGGCGGAGGATACGGTGAAGGAAGAAAGAGACGCCGGAGTGGAAGAAGAAGACGACGGAGAAGGAGAGGTGAATAGCTACAGAAGATGCCAACGCGAGAATCTGGCCGTCGAGATGAGTGAGATAGATAAAAGCAGAATGTTCTGGGAAGCTTGTCTTGCTTCTTGATCTATTTTCTTGTCTCGACAAAAATATATAAAACAAATGTCTTAGGTAACGCGTCTTCTTGTCTCGCTTTAACTGATGTCTAGTTTTTGGTATTTTTTGCTTTTATGTATATATGCATAATATCTATCCATAGAGCTCATACCCATCTATTAAATCCATAGATGTTCATCTTCCAAAAAAAAAAAACAATCTGATCGCGTTCGCTTAACAAGAAAAATAATTGCAGATGTATCCAAACCATCCGACATCTAACTAAAACCTGAAGAAAAAATATCTGTTTTTTTTTTTCTATTTATCTACGTGTGTACCATATTGAATGAAATTTTAAATAATATATTTATATAAAGTGGGCGTATCAAATATAATTATGAAGACTCTAGCTGGTAATTATTTAAAATGATAAATGGAACATAACGAAAGAAAGAAAAATGAACGGAACAAAGAAAATAGGAGGAATCAAAATGATATAATCCTTAATCAAACACACTAGTTGCACCCTTAATTATTTCTCTTGTAATAGACTCCAAAAAGGAGGAAACGGCAGCGCAACCATGGATTAAAGCAGGAGACGGCATGACGTTTTCTTTTGAAAAAGTGGTCCAACGTGAGTAATCAGTATAAAATCTGAAAAAGTAGGCAGTACGAAATTGCTCACACCCAATCAAATGCTACTATCATTTTTTTTTTTTTTAAATCAATATTTTCTTGGTTTAAAACTAGGGACATCGATTCCAAAATAAAAATTAAAGAATAAAAGATACCATGGCTAACAAAGTTAAAGAAGAACAAGGACAAAGAGAAGAAAAGCTTGGTGATTTTCCTATATTTATCTTCATCTTTATTGACCAATAAAGTAAGAAAATATTATTTTAATTTTATAATGGTATACTTTTAGTTGTCATTTAATTAATGGTGTTCATTTATATTGGACTCACCAACAAGAATCTGCTTGTAATTATTTTTATCTTCTTAATCTAGTGGTCTAGTGATCACTTTTTCACCTTCACACATGGAATTTCGGTCTAGGAACAAGTTGAAAATTATTTTTGAAGATTCATCACTATCATAATTCATAACCAATGGTAGTAAAATCTACTTGTTGTAAATCGGTTTAATATTCTACTAAATCAATTAATCACCGACAACAACAAAAATCAGATCAACTACACATAATCACAAATTTCACATAACACTTATAAACCCTTAAATAGAATATTACAGTCCAACGGGCCTATGAAAAAGGCCCAATCAGACCAGCCCAATTAGATTTTAAACATATTAATTCTTAGAAAAAGGGTAAAAGGGGAAGAAAGAAAGAAAAGGAGAGAGGGGAAAAAATGAGCGCGACGCAGGGACCGCACTCCCTCGCCTTCAGGGTGATGCGACTCTGCAAACCGTCCTTCCACGTCGATCCTCCCCTCCGTATTGACCCTTTCGATCTCCTCGCCGGCGAGGATTTCTCCGACGATCCCGCATCTGCCTCCTTGTTCCGCCGCCACGTCTCCTCCATCGACGCCGTGGACTCCGATCTCAGTTACCGCAATAGATTCCTCATCAACCACCCTACCGATCCCATCGGTCTCTCTGGTCTTCTCCTTCTTCCCCAATCCTTCGGGTTACCTCTCTCTCTCTCTCTCTCTCTCATTTCTACTGCCGATTACAGTCCATATCAGCTCTTTGATCCGGATTTCTCTTGCACAGAGCGATCTATCTCGGAGAAACATTCTGTAGCTATATCAGCGTTAACAATAGTTCCAGTTCTGAAGTTCGGGATGTTACCATTAAGGTTCGTCACCTGCATTTTGCTTGTTTCTGTATTGTAATCTGAAATCTGTGGTAGTAATATTTTTTATCTTTCGTTTTTGCTTTGGGTCTTCTTGCTCTTATCTCACTGGTTTGTTAACTTCAATGTCTGTTGTGGAATGTTCTGATGATTTTTTGTAAACGTAATTTATCTGCTTCTTTTTGGAGCTTGGATTACAAACGACAAAAACCAAACCTAAGCCAAGTCACATACTATCTCCCATGTCTTACTGTAGGCAGAAATCCAGACAGAGAGGCAGAGAATCCTACTTCTGGATACATCCAAGTCACCTGTTGAATCGATACGGACAGGGGGACGCTATGACTTCATTGTCGAACATGATGTGAAAGAGCTTGGAGCTCACACGTGGGTTTACTGTGACTTTCTTATGTGTCTCTTTGTCTTTCTTGTCATTTAAATTGCTCCATGGCCATGATCGCCATTCCTGTGCTAGGTTGGTCTGCTCTGCATTGTACAACGACGCTGATGGTGAGCGTAAATATCTTCCTCAGTTTTTCAAGTTTGTCGTCGCAAATCCACTCTCAGTGAGGACTAAGGTGACATACTAGTTACATATGTATGAGCATTTTGTTTGTCGTTTATTTGAGCCTTCTCTTCAGACTTGTCTAATTGTTGCGCCTTCTGATATGCAGGTTCGAGTTGTTAAGGTAGGTTTGAGAATGTTCATTCCGTGAGTGGTACTTCAGAAATTTTAGTGTTTACTTTACGTCGTAATATGGTGTTTTACAGAGATCATAGAGGGGAGGTTTGTAAATATCATGATGATGCATATGGTAATCTAATGCCGTGTCTTTGAAATAGTATTTCTTTTATTGAATCAATGATTCCGTGTACAAAAAATTCAATTTGTATTTGAACCTCTTCTGTTCTGGTCCGTAGTATAATCATCTAATCCTCTCGTTCACAATATGTTGAAGAAGTGGTAAAGTTTTTTTTGTGAGACTAAACAGGAGAGTTGGTAGATTTACTGTTCCCGTATTATTACATTGTGTCCTTATTCCCTGTCTGTGTAGTTGAACCTGTATTTAGTTGATTGTATTGGTTGTAAAATGAAAATATGAGCTCATGTGTTGTTAATGTTTGGGAAATCGTTGGGTCTTTCACCAGGAGACTACATTTTTAGAGGCTTGCATTGAGAACCATACAAAAGCAAACCTCTTTATGGACCAAGTTGATTTTGAACCTGCCAAGCAATGGAGTGCTGTAAGATTACAAAATGAAGATTGCCATTCAACTGAAGATCCCCCAACCAGGTCTGTCAGATTTGTCCAGAATCATTATGTGCATCTTGGCTACTTGAACTATCAAATTGTCCTAATTTGCTGGTCCATCTCTCTGCTTATCAGTGATCTCGGTGGACTGATACCTAAGCCGCCAGTTATAATTCGATCTGGCGGTGGTATCCACAACTACCTCTATAAGTTAAGCCCTTCTGCAGATGTTTCTGGGCAAACAAAATTCCAGGGAAGTAATATCCTGGGTAAATTTCAAATAACATGGCGCACAAATTTGGGTGAACCTGGTCGCTTACAAACACAGCAAATTCTTGGTCCTGTAAGTTCTGATCTTTACTTTGTGAAAACAAGACGTGAATTTGTGCTTAATTGTTGATTGTTTGCTGTTCGGTTTAGGGTCTTAGTCTGATTGTATTTGGTTTCCTTAGGGCTTTCAGATATTGGGGCCATTTTTGCTGACACTGATTCATGTATAATCATTAGTTTAAGTAAACAGACAACCTGGAGAAGCTAATGCAGGGAATGGGTATGGTCGAGTTAATCTTAGATTTGGTGGCGGTTAGAACAACTAGGAAAGTGTTGCACTAATATCTTTATTTAGCAGTATTTATTTATACTCACTACCTTGCATTATATATCTGAAAACATTAATTTTTTTCTGGATGTCCTTGTATGCTTCATATGGGATGTGCTCATGTTTGATCTTCTCTCATCATATAACAAACATCCTGCATCGTAACTCCTCTTTCTTTCTATTCAGCCAGTCAGCCGTAAAGAGATTAATATGCGAGTTGTCGAGGTTCCAGCTGTTATACACTTAAACAGACCCTTTCTGGTAATACAAGTGTTTTTGTCTCTAATGTTTGTAATACCCAAAGATTCAATTGAATTTACATTGGTTATCAAACTGAGCGTATACTGTTGTCCATAGGCATACTTGAATCTCACAAACCAAACTGATAGGCAATTGGGACCCTTTGAGGTCTCACTGTCACTAGACGAATCACAAATGGAGAAGCCTGTTGGTATTAATGGTCTCCAGACTCTGGTAACGTATCTAAACTATCTTGTCTCCTACTGTGAATCTTCTGTAATATAAGGTCACCGTAAAACCATGTAGTTAGTACTTTACATACACAAGCATACACGGTGGCAGAATTGTGAATCATGGTTTGGCTATGCAATGCGTATGGAACCAAAACTTTACAATGACTAGTTGAAGCTGCTTTACCATTAATTTTTCTTTTTGATGATACGAGGAACTCACACCATTGAAACTCTTGCAGATGTTACCCAGGACTGAGGCATTTGGCTCCAATGATTTCCAATTGGTATGACAAAGTGACCACCTACTTATAATGCTCTCAAGGACCTTCATCCTTCTTAGAACCTTAATCTATATTTGCAGAATCTTATCGCCACAAAACTCGGAGTCCAGAAAATAGCTGGGATCACAGCCTTGGACACAAGAGAGAAGAAAACCTACGAACTGGTTCAGGAGATGGAGGTCAGTGTAAAAAATATCTTCTTTTTTTTCTGGGTTCCAAACCCCATTCCACCATAATTAATATTCTTGTTGTTGGCATTATACTGCAGGTTTTTGTAGAGTCGCACTAATCTTTCACACAGCCTCCGAGTGATGTTCTTCCTCCACAGGTTTTGTTATTGCACCCCTCATCTGTGTCATTTAAAATTTTCTTGATTAGTTTAAAATAATTTGGTTTAGTTATGCTTTTTTTTTAGAAGGAAACAAAACAAAAGAAAAATTAAACGGCTAAAACATATATCTATGGATTGTTGTCGTTTGTATCTTGTTGACCATATTTCTATCTATTCTCCATTCCTGTTCAATTGGATCATGCTGATTCAAATCTGTTTGGTGTTTTCTTTTTTTTATAAAGTCTTTACTTTGACAATATTTCAATCATTTACATACAACAATGTGTGTATATCAACACACAAATACAATTTTTTGATTTGTTTTATCTCAGACATACAAACACAATCATATTTGTTAATTGTGATATCCATTATTCTGGGTTCATAATGTTTATCCAGCTTAATCCTCCAATTACATGCATATTTTGTTTTAATCGGTGCTGTTAAAGGAAATATTAATAAATCAACAACGATCCGACTCGACTGTGTACCGGGTCGGCCCGGAAAAATTTAGGAAGTGGGGAACACCATAAAATGGGAAAAGGGAAATTACTTGACTTGCGTGTTCAGTGTTCCTTTGTTTTTCCTGTGTGTTGGAGATGATGATGCTCAGAATCCGAAGCAGAGATGGTTTGGAGCGAGTTACCGCCGATGGACCTCATATCACTGTTTCCCAGCTCAAATCCTTAATCGAGGATCAGCTCCAGATCCCTCTCCGTAACCAGACCTTATCCACCAACCGTGATCTTCTCCTCGCCAAAACTCCCTCTGATCTTCTCTCCTTCTCCGACCTCACCGACCCCAACCTCCGCCTCTCCTCCCTCAATCTCTCCCATGGCTCTATCCTCTTCCTCGCTTACGACGGAGAGCGCACGATTCGCGGATCCCCTGCCGTGACCCCTGCCGGATCTTTCGGCAGGAAGATGACCGTTGATGACTTGATCGCTCGCCAGATGCGCGTCAGTCGTCAGGAGAAGTCTCACTGCGACTCCGTCTCCTTCGATCGCGATTGCGCCAACGCCTTCCAGCACTACGTCAACGATTCGCTTGCGTTTGCGGTCAAGCGCGGTGGGTTTATGTACGGCACCTTGACCGACCAAGGACAGGTAGAAGTCGATTTCATATACGAGCCACCGCAGCAAGGGACGGAAGCTAATCTCATTCTCATGAGAGATGCCGAGGAAGAGAAGCGCGTCGACGCAATCGCCATGGGCCTTGGGATGAGGAAGGTCGGTTTTATATTTAACCAGACCGTGATGCAGAACAAGACCGAGTACACGCTGTCGAACGCCGAGGTGTTACAGGCGGCGGAGCTTCACGCCGAGAGCGAGTTGCAGGAGTGGGTCACGGCGGTGGTGAAGCTCGAGGTCAACGAGGACGGTGGCGCCGATGTCCATTTCGAGGCGTTTCAGATGAGTGATGTGTGCATCAGGCTGTTCAAGGAAGGGTGGTTCGAGACGGAGATTGGGCCGGAGGATGATCCCAAGCTCTCTAAGTTGAACAAGGAGGTGGTTGTTGGTGTGAAGGATGTTAAGGAGGTGGATAACGATTTCTTCCTCGTGGTCGTCAAGATCTTGGATCATCAGGTTGCTTTTCTGTGACCTTTTGAGCTTATTTGCACCATAACCATTTCAATACTTTGAATTTGCTTTCTATAAACGAGCAAGATGGAAAAAGTGAGCATTTGAGTATGAAGAGTTGTAGGTTTAGAAGGTTCTGAAGATAGATAGACAATGAGATCATTGAAAATTAAAATGGTTCAAGGCTAAAGAAAGAAAAGAAGGAGTTTAAGCATAAGCTGAGCATTTCAGTGTAGATGAAATTGATTCTCGATTTCTGAATACAAGTACTTGTCTTGTTGGACTCATGTTGCTGAAATCTTTGTTTCCAGTTTTTGGTCCGTGTTTTTAACATTAGCTCCCCCATCTTGACAGGGACCACTATCATCAACATTCCCAATAGAGAACAGGAGCATTCGAGCAACGATGCGGGCTCTGAAAAACCATCTGGACCGTGCAAAGAGCTTGCCGCTGGTGAAGAGGATCTCGGATTTTCATTTGCTTCTCTTTGTGGCCCAGTTTCTGGACGTTTCATCGGACGTTCCTGCCTTAGCGGAGTGCGTGCGTCTGCAGTCGCCTGTTCCGGAGGGATATGCGTTGCTCATCGAGTCAATGGCCAACACTTGTTAATTTTAGTTTTTTTTTTGCATTTTCGTTTGTTCATATCATCAGACTTGTTTCATGTCATGTGCCTTTAGTTCCTTTTATTATATCTCTTGGTTCAGTAGAGAGCTTAAATTGAAAAGTTGAAAATCTCTTGGTTGAGAAATCAAATGTTTAAATTTCAGAAACCAAAACAATTGATGTGGTAATTAATATATTCAGTGGCAAGAAAAAAGATCCAACAAGAACCGACGTGAAAAGCCAAAAAATGGGGCATTATTTATGGTCAGCGGGAAGTTTCAGTGGGTCATTGGCGGGAGAGGTTATAATCTAGTAAGCAAGTAGGGCATCACCACCGCTTGGAATTTCTCCGGCTTCAACCCTAATTCAGCATGGAAGACGCTCCTCATGGCCATGTGAGTCTCCTTTCCTTCTTCAATTTTGCTTTTCCGGTTCCGACTCTGCTCGAATTTTTCCAAGTTTCGCCTGCTGTGTTCATATTTGTAGAAACGGAGTAGAGATCGGGAGGAGGATCACGATGGCGGTGACGATGCTGGTAACGCAGACGGAAGCGGCGGAGACAATCAGGACCGGGGCGCCAGTGAGGCTAGCGACCAGAGCCCTAACCTGGAGATCGATGCTTCACCTGACGATTTCCAGGAAACCCGTCCTCAGCCCAAGCGTAGTCGCACCCATCCTCCTCACCAGAATCTCATAGGTAAACTTAGAAACCTATTCCCAAATTGAGTTTGAACGAATTCAGATCTTTTCTTTTACGGTTCCTGCAATTCTAGTCTGGATCAGCAACTCTTGTATGTTCCCATAAGAGACTTGTCTCTGTCGCACGAATCTCCTATTCTTGACATTGCCTTTTGTGGAGATCTGGGCTTAGTAAAATTTCATCGATTATCCATCAGTGCTATTGTTTTTTTTTATAATTCCCATCGTGCTTTCTGTTTTTGTTCCTTATCACTTCCTTGGTTGTTTTCTGGTTTAGACAAGAGTGTTTGTTCATTTTCCAACAGAGTAATCTTTCTTCATTTTTCAACAGAGGTTGTCAAAGGGAACGTGGATCTTATTCCTAAAGCTGTGAAGATCTGGGTTGAAAGATATGATTACTCTCCCGGACTTGCAACCGCTGAGCTCTTGTCAATGCTGTTTGAGGTAGTCAAGTTATTTCTTAAGTATTTTCCTTTGTAGCTTTACTGTAAGTCTGAACAGGCATACTATGATGGATTGGGATTGCTAGATCCTAGCGTCTTTTCTTGCCTTTTTAATCAAAACTCAACAAGTTTTCCCATATCATCAACTGAGTACCTTGGTCTAAGTAGCTTATCTAATTTGTGTAGGCTTGCGGTGCTAAATACTCCATCAAGGAAGAGCTGCTCAATGAGACTGATGTGGATGATGTTGTCGTTGCCCTTGTTAATCTTGCTAGAGCCGTAAATGATTGCTCTCTTTTGTTTATTTCTTTACATTTTGTTTCACTAGAAGTTTCAAATTATTCTTTTGATTGCGGTTGACCTGTAGGGGGAAATTGAAGATTATCAGAGTTCGAGAAAGAAGGAACTCAAGAACTTCAAGGAAAATCTTGTTTCATTCTGGAATAATTTGGTTATCGAGTGCCAGAATGGACCATTGTTTGATAAAGTCTTGTTTGACAAGTGCATGGACTACATAATTGCACTGTCATGGTTTGTCTTCAAACATTACAAATTTATGTGGTTATATGCCACTTTGAACTCTATTCATGTTTGTCGTTTTTCTATTTCTATTGGCAGCACTCCACCAAGAGTTTACCGCCAAACTGCCACGCTGATGGGCCTCCAACTAGTCACATCTTTTATTTCTGTAGCAAACACGCTCGGTTCACAGCGAGAAACCACCCAAAGACAATTGAATGCCGAAAGCAAGAAAAGAGCTGATGGGCCTCGTGTGGAGTCCCTCAACAAAAGGTTGTCTGTTACTCATGAACAGATAACTACATTGGAGGACATGATGCGGAAAATTTTCACTGGGTAAGATTGGATAACGATTATACCGTCAGCTAAGTATTACACACCGCACAAAAACAGAAGAAAAGAAACTGATACCTTTTTTATGCGAGTGTTGCTGACCGAAATCATCATCTTATTTTTTGGAAGGTTGTTTGTACACCGATATCGAGATATTGATCCCGATATTCGGATGTCATGCATTCAGTCTCTGGGCATTTGGATTTTGTCTTATCCTTCTCTTTTCTTACAAGATCTGTACTTAAAATATCTTGGATGGACTCTTAATGACAAAGTAAGCTCCTTGTTTTCTCTCTTCAAGATTATATGTGTTCGTAATAGTCACTGCTCTTCTCTGTATTCAATTATCTGGAGGCTGCTGGAGTGAGGAAAGCTTCTCTCTTGGCATTGCGAAAACTATATGAGATGGATGAAAACGTCCCCACTCTTGGTCTATTCACTGAGAGATTTTCCAATCGAATGATCGAGATGGCTGATGATGTTGATATGCCTGCAGCTGTATGTGCTATAGGACTTGTAAAGCAACTGCTAAGGTATTTCCCCTCAAGATATATTTTCCCAATCAAAGCTTCACCACCAATATGTTGGAATGCCCTGAGTTAAAACTTGAGCTTTTTTTTGTCCTGCAGACACCAGCTGATACCTGATGATGACCTAGGCCCTTTGTACGACTTGCTTATTGATCAACCTCAAGAAATCAGACGCGCGATAGGAGAGCTAGTGTATGACCACTTGATCGCACAGAAGTTCAACAGTTCTCCATCCGGTCTTACAGGTTTTCCCTTGAGATAGTCCCAAGTCCTGGGCACTAGAAATTTCTACTTTGAGAACATGGTTCAGAGTTGTCATATCTTTTTTTCAGGTCAGGAGGATTCTTCCTCTGAGATCCATATCTTCAGAATGTTACAAATATTACGAGAGTTCTCCACTGATCCGATTCTAAGCGTTTATGTAATTGATGATGTTTGGGAGTACATGAAGGCCATGAAGGTAGGTCTAACAGAAATTACTCTTCACTGTTGCACGTTCATTATATACTTGTGATGTGTACCTACTACAGTCTTATATCATCGCCATGACGCTGCTTTTCTTCCAGGACTGGAAGTGTATCATCTCTATGCTTTTGGATCAGAATCCTCGAACTGGGTCCACTAATGACGAGGACTCGACAAACTTGATCAGACTTCTGTTTGCGTCAGTCAGAAAGGCTGTTGGGGAGAGGATAATCCCTTCAACAGATAATCGAAAGCAGTATCACAGTAAAGCTCAGCGAGTAAGATTCCGTCTTTGCTCTTTCTGAGAAAATTTTCTTATTGTTCCGATGACATGACGTTGCAGAAGCATGACGCCATATATTAATTCTGTATTTGCTTTTTCTTGAATGAAACTAGAGGGACAGAATACATTTAAATGGTCTTATTAGGCATTGTGCTCCATTTGTACATTTTTTTACACTCGTTTCCTTTTCAGTTATGAAGATATTTGACATTGATGTTTCTGTGAATAACAGGAAACGTTTGAAAACAACAGGAAAGACATAACAGTTGCCATGATGAAGAATTATCCACAGCTTCTACGTAAATTCATGGCTGACAAAACGAAAGTGTCATCTTTGGTCGAGATTATTATGTTTATGAAACTTGAGCTCTATTCTCTTAAAAGACAGGAGCAGGTGGCTAAAAGCATTTTGTTTCATAAAGGATGCCTTTTTCCTGTTATTCACATCTCTAAGTGAAAGTTACATTTTCTCCTCTGTTTCAGAGTTTTAAGGCTGCTGTCCGACTCATTAAGGATGCCTTTTTCAAACACGGGGAGAAGGAAGCACTAAGATCTTGCGTCAAGGCCATAACATTTTGTGCGTCAGAAAGTAAAGGGGAGCTTCAAGATTTTTCCCGTGGGAAGCTTAAAGATCTTGAAGATGAGCTTTTACAGAAGCTTACTTCTGCAATTAAAGAAGTCAAGGTATGCTTTACTTCCTTTGCCGTTTATTTTCATACTCGTCTTTATTGATTGAATCTTACATCCTTTTTCCGTGCAGGATGGAAATGATGAATACTCCCTCCTTGTAAATCTGAAAAGGTTGTATGAGCTTCAATTGTTAAAGCCTGTGCTTGTTGAGAGCATGTATGATGAGATTGCTTTGACGCTCCGTAATTTCAGAAATTTGGACGAAGAGGTGCTCAAGGATTTGTGTTTAGAGCTCTTACTGTCTGTTTTGTTTCTCTCGCATCTTAATGTAACCGTTGCTCATGTTTGCTTAGGTTATCTGTTTCATGCTTCTGAATATGCATTTGTATATGGCATGGTCTCTGCACTCCATCATAAATTGTGAAGCTGTCTCCGAAGCTTCTTTATCTTCCCTTATATCAAAACGCAATACCCTGTTTGAGGAGCTTTCGTACCTCCTGCCTGGAATTGAGGAATCAAGGAAATATGGTAATCAACTAGCTCTAAGGGTAAGACTGTTCGACATTCCAATTTAACACACATTTCCTTCAGTATATGTGCTTGTGTTATCAATCAATGAGTCACTTTTTGCCTGACGAATGAAATTCAATGCTGCAGATTTGTGCTCTACTCGCTGAAGAGTGGTGTTTGTTTAGAAAGTCAAATTTTGACTCAAGTAAACTTGAAAGATTAGGATATTGTCCTGACAGTGTCTTGCTCCAGAAATTTTGGAAACTCTGTGAAGAAATTTTTAACACCTCAGGTGATTATTTTTTGCTTTTCTACAAAGCTGTGTCATTTCTTGATTTTCGAAATTCCGTATTTATTTTTGCCGGACTTTGACACAGATGAGACCGACGAGGAAGATGAAAATAAGGAGTATGTCGAAGAGACAAACAGAGATGTTGCAGCCATTGCTGCCTGCAAGTTGGTTACCAGTGATGTAGTGCCGAAGGTACTCGCCAAGTGCATTAACATTGCTGCTGGGAATATCTTAGTTCTGAATCATCAGTGATTTATGTTCACAGTTTTAAAACTTTTCTTTTTCTGTCGCAGGAGTATCTAGGACCAGAGATAATATCTCATCTTGTTATGCATGGACCTAGTGTTACAGACATCATAAAGAATCTTATAACATGCTTAAGGAAAAAGGAAGATGACATCTCTAATATCTATCTTGAATCGTTGAAAAGGGTAATCTTTCTGCAAAGATGATATAATGGTCATTGATTATTTTCAGAAGATGCAAAGTTTCATAGTCCAAGAAAATTGCTGAGACTGTGTAATTCGGCAGGCCTATCAACGGTATGCAAGTGAACTCTCTTGTGACGGTGAAGAATCCAGAGTAGAAAAATGTCTTGAAGTGTGCCGGGAGCTTGCTGGTCAGCTTTCAGGAATGTATATCGGTGCTGCTCGCAACAAATACAGATTGGAGATTTTGAGAGTGGTCAAGGAAGGTGTTGAGTTTGCTTTTACGGACTCCCCAAAGCAGCTGTTGTTTCTGGAAGTTGCTGTCCTTCCATTTGCAACCAGACTCCCAGTGCCCGACATCATTGACATGTAAGACTGACGATTCTCTAAAGCAAATAGGAAAGAGCTCTGCTAATAAATAACCTTTATTTGTTTGCTTGCTGAGCAGTAAGAGGGGCGTTCAGGGGCGTATAGTGCATGTTAATACAGATGAAGATCCCAGCGGATGGCGTCCTTGCTTCACCTTCTTGGAAACCTTGGAGGAGAAATGCTTGAAAAGCGAGGATTTACAAGGTATGTATGTGCAATCGCACAACATCTGATTGCTTAATCAAAGTGTATCAGTGTGTGATGGTATACATGTCTGCAAACTTGACTTGCGTTATGGGATTTCTTACAGACGACAGGGAAGGAGCAGCTGTAAAACGCAGGGGAAGACCAAGAAAACGTCAGGAAACAGAGCGAAAGAGACTGTTTGATGAGCAAAGCGGAAGTGATGAGGATGAATCTATCAGCGGCGGCTCAGACAGAGAAGACAAGCGAGAGGAAGTAGACGAGGACGCTCCTCTTATTGAGACGATCAGGTCGGCAGCACGACGGAGAGCGCAAAGGGGGGAACGAGCAGACAAAAGAGAGCGGTCCAAGGAACATTGACGTTCTTTATGGGTAAAAAAGACTTGTCTATCTATATCTATATGACATGATTTTTAATGTGTTTCAAGTGTGTCATCTACTTTGATACCAACAAAACTTGCTCTTTGTCATATGAATCCATAGCTCTTCAACAAAAAAACACAATCCCATGAAAGAAACATGCATCTTCCCATATATCAGAAAAAGCATTAAAAACAGAAGCAAACAAAACTTGGTACTAATTCATCTTCTCCCAGCAATTCTCAACATAGGAGCAATAACACCCTGAATCTCTAAAAGAGACTGTTGAATCTTAATCTCCTGATTAACCTCCCTTTTCAAGTTCCTGAGAAGCCCTTTAAACTCCTTTACATCCTCAGCTCTCTTCTCCAAAACCTTCTTCGTCAATCCCATCAACAATCCTGAATACCTCTGCACAGTGCAATACCTTTGTAAGAAACCCAACAGCAATCCCAACTCTCCTTCCTCCATGTTCGACACACATTTGATCAGCTTCCTCCTAGCCACCAATTCCTCCATCACTGCCACCACATTCGCCGGTTTCTTCTCCTCCAAAACGGACACCAGAGCCTCCTTATGCCTGAACTTCTTCAGCAGCTTGTCGTGTCTTGCCAGCTTCACGCTTTTCTTCTCCTTCACCAAGTAATCCCCTTCCGATGGCTTCTCGCTCTGCCCTCTCTGGAAATACCTGAAATGCGTCGGCCTCAGTACCCTTCTCCTGCTCTCCTCCACTTGGCTCTTCATACTCCAAAGACTCAAACTTTTCTTCTCCCCCGCATCTTTCATCTTCTTCTTACCGGCAAACACCATGCCGTTAGCCCCTCCGATCACCCGAGTGGAACAATCAGGCGAAAGCCCCACGGACATGAGAGAAGCTGGAAACCTCATTGAGTAGGTCACCTTTGCTCTCCCGTAATCAAACACCTTCATGTATCCGTCTAAAGCAACGCTCACTATCCGATTCTCCGCTGCTTCATCTCCTCCCATTCTCCCCACGCAGAGAGACGTCACCGTCTTGTTGTGGCTTTCCATGGAACAAACCATCTTCCCGCCTCCGATCAAGTCCCATACCTTGACGCTGTTCAAGCCGGCGGTTGCGATCATTCCACCCGACGGCAGGTACACCACATCCTCCACTGGACTTCCGTGGTTGATCTCAGCTATCCATTTCGACTTGTCCACTCTCGCGTCCCACACCTTCACTGTGTGATCGTAAGAGCCTGTCACGAACATTGAATCGTCGACCGGAGAGCAGTCACCGCACCGGACGTAGTCCTTGTGGCCTAGCAGATCTGAGATGACAGTTGCTCCGGCGACATCCCAGTACTTGACGACTCCATCGTCGCCTCCGGATACCAAGTGAAGCTTGTCCTGAAATGGATACTTGACGAATCGCGCGGGTGCCTTGTGGGAGCGGAGGCGACGGAGAGACATTCGTTCCCTGACGTCGAAGACGTGGACGAGACCGGAGAGATCGGATGCGGCGAAAAGAGCACCGTCGGAACGGAAACAGACGGAGGAGACAACATCTGGGAACGAGAAACGGCGAGAGGCGGTAAGCGTCTGAGAGGAAAAGAGGGAGACGGTGACGGAGTGAGCGACGGCGAAGGAATGAGGGTGGACAGGAGAGAAAGCGAAGGCGGAGACGGCGGAGGTGAGGTTAGGTACGGAGCGAGGTTTGAAAGAGGACCAGTATCTGGACTCAGGGGTCTCCGATCTAGAAACGGGTTTGGCCGTTGATTTTGGTTTGACAGGGAAAATCTTTGAGACCTGATGATCATTGAGTCGAACACGAAGCTCTTCCTCCATTGTAGTTGAGAGCCGAGAGAGAGACGAGGAAAACAAAAGGAGGCTCTGCCTATTAGGGTTTAAGGAGCAATGGCTACTCGACCAATTACAATTGAAAAAATGAAAAACTTAAACGTTGTTTTTATATTGTAAAGCCCATATACTTAACCCTCGTAAAGCCCATTAAAACCCCATTACTCCTTTTTGGGCTCTATGCTTAGTGCTTTTACAACGAGACATTAGATAAAAACAAGACTTTCTTGCAATGCAATTGTAAAACCTTTTGAGACCAGACTTTCTTTTAAAATGTGAAATGTGATACGGTGTTATTGAGCAGACTAAGTTTAGATAATATCTACAATAATTACAACTATTTGATGCAAGTGTGCATAACGTAATCATTTCCTCGTAAAAAAGCGTGCCAAGGTCCGTTACTTAATTCGAGTACTTGTATTGCATGAGGTATCAAGCATTTGGGTCCATCCATGATCTATGTTTGGAGATGCCTAGATGCATTGGACGTGAGGATTATAACCTTTTTCACATTCTCACAATAAAAAAAACAAAGTCTACTTTGGTATTCAATTTTGTCTTTTTATGTAATGTTGGGTGGTTGCTTTATGACAAAGACAAAAACGACAAATTAGGAACAAAAATTATTACATATCCATATTAATATCTTTTGGTTTGGTTACAAGTAAGTTTTGGATTTGGATTCAAAAACAAAATTTTCAGCAGTTTGATTGATTTAATTCTTTTATCATGAACTGCAAATAGATAATTAAATTTCTATATAAACATGTGCATAGCCCGTGTAAACATAAGAATTATAAAGTTTAGTCTTTAGAATTAAAATTAAAATATATGATTGCAATTTCTAGTGCTTTACGAAAGTCAAAATACACGAACTGCTTTCCACACTTCTAAGAAGTGGACAACCGATGAGAATATTAGCAAATGCTTTTTCGGGAAGATGTGGACAGTATATGAACAAGCTCGTTAATGATGGCCACTTCACAGATTACTTCAAAATCATATCAGGATGTTCCATCTGCAAGGTGAGTCGCTTTAGATAATTATTGTCATAGAACTCATCAAAAAAACAATAGTCGTGATCACCACTGATGAACCTTATAGACATGTTATCAGGTTTGAGGCCATGTTATCAGGTTTGAGGTCCATAACAAAACTGATCCATTCGTATATATCGTTGTGTCATCTAGGAACACGATCCACGATCCACAGTTAAATGAAAAGTCAAGATCTTAAACGTTGTCAAACCATATAGAGTTTTTCCTATTGGGCCAGCCGACTTTTCATGGCCACTGTATAGTATGTATCTAGACACGATCCCACACCATAAATCCTACCATTTTTGGGACAAAACGAAAGTTCGGATGGCGAGTTTGGTGGGCATAAAGGAGAGAATCTTTTGGAGTAACTCGCTCGATAGATTGTTGATGAAAACTTCACCGCGAAGGGCAGCGGCGACGCCGTCTTCCGATGGGATAGAGTATCAACAAGAAAAATATTGAATGTCTGCTTGTATTACACGTGATCATAATATATTTATAAACAGACCGATACATACAAAAAGGAAATATATAAAAATAGAAATGCATAAAAAAAGAAATATATGTTGTTCAAAACAAAAATTAACGGTCAATAAGGCAACGACAAATATTTTGTATACAAAATGGAAACAGCGTCAAAGTAATCAATTCAACTCTCACGGTCCAATGCAACGGCCCACTTTTAACGTTCAATTTAATTTTTTTGTCGGCCAACTATTATATTAATTAAAAAATCCATAAAAAGGTACAATACATCTCATAAAGGGAACTAGAAACCTATAAAGGATAGACAACATCTCTTATATTAATAGATATTTGTATGTTTGTTTTTAAGTCAATAATTATGTCAGCCTTTATTGTATTAATTGGAGAACACCGCTTAGGGTGCACATCCCATGATAATATCCTATATCGGTTTGGACGAAACAAGACTTTGTAATCCCGTTATACGGAATATATCCCAATTAAGTCTAGGTCTTTCCCAAATTTAAATCTACGGGTTTTTTTTTTTTTTTGTTTAGAAGGGTCTTCAATTTATCGTTTCTTATAATAAACTTTTTGATTTTTGGATTACTTAACCCTCGTAAAGCCCATTAAAAACCCCATTACTCCTTTTTGGGCTCTATGCTTTTACAACGAGACACTTTTTTTCTTCATTTCTTTTTTTAGAGAAAAATAAACCTTGTGCAAGGGAGAAGAAAGATTCCAAAAATTCTTCAACGCAAAGACCTTATAAATTACCCGAGGTTAGAGAATTCATACAATTCTTCAAAACAGCTTGATTTATTGCAATAATGTGTACAGAGATCATTAGGATTCCCATGTTTTTTTTGTTTTTTTGATCCATAGGATTCCCATGTTGTATAACAAGCTAACAATGCTTGATCCATTAGTTGCTACAAAGTGCATTGCTAGCTCGGTGTTTACTAAACAAGTGAAGAAACATTCTTGGATCTATTACGGCATTAATTGTGCAAACTATCAATCCCCAAGTCTTTTTGATGTTTTCAGTCTCATGGTTTGCTAAATAAAGCTTCTCCTTCAAGTCTCGAATTAGTCAGTTTCGAAAGCACGCAATGCAAGAATTTTCAATATCGTCTCATCCTCACATGCGATGATCAATTAAGAGTTTCAAACGATATTTCAATTTCAAAGAAAGATATTCACAACCACTAGTAATTTTCAATTTGTAATAGCTATTAAACCTTCGAATGTCAAATTCCCAAGAAAGAAAGAAAATATAAAAATGATGATTGAATATTAATTTTACAAAATCAAACTCTCAATTAGCTTGATTTGAATCCAAAATCAACAAGTCCAAATCCGAAATCTCAACTTTTTTTTTTTCTTTCATAAAGGTGACCATAAAAACTTACAACATTTTTTCTAAGATCATTCACGAGTTTTAAAATCAACTACATTAGTATAATAATTGTTAAGGCATTGAAATGATCAGCAAATTATTCATTCTGGAAGTTGCTGCATCGTTTCATAATGAAGCCATATTTATTATAGCTTCAGGTAGTCGTCACGTTCGCGGGAAACCATGTCCATGCTTTAGCATCATTCCTGCCACTAGATTGACCTTACACTCCTGTCCATTCGTTGCGTATACTCTATGCAGTATGCAAAGAGTCTTCTTCGACCGGCTTATGTTAAAACTTTCCATTTCGGAGAGGACATTTTCCATCTCTTTAAAACGCTTTTGAGATCCGTACATGATCATTAACCCATGGAACATAGACCTGCTCATTCTCCATCCAGCAGAGTGAGCACGCTGCACGAATTTCGCAAGCTTATCTACTGCATTGCACCTGAAGTAATTTGCCACAATTGATCTCAATATACCGTCTGTTTCTATATGGAGGCCTTTCGTAATAGCCTGGTCTATGACATTCTCCATCGCATGTAGATTATCCTCTTGACAATAGACCTGTATCAAGAGCACATAAAACCAGGGCTTGTAACTTTTCTTGGGAATAAGCTTGGATAAAGTCTTAATTTTTCTGATCCTATCCTCGTCAGAACTCCTATAGTAGGCGCATATCATGGACTCGATTAACTTAATCTCCCTCCTGTCGACATGATGTTTCACAGCTTGATACATCTCCTCCATCCGTACCAGATTTCCAGAGTTTGCATACCCTCTGAGCATCAGCAGATAAGTGGCAAGCGTAGGTTTAACAAGGCCGTTCTTCTTCATCGACTCGAAAGTTGCTTCCATCTTATCCCAATTCCAAGCATAGATATACCCAGCAATCAAGTTGTTGTAGGTGCTCGAATCCGGAGGAATTTTGAGTTGGTTGAGTTCAAGGAACACTGCTTCCATTCGATCAACCATAATCAAACGGCCATAAACTGATATGAGAACGTTATATGTTGCCACTGATGGAGTAGAGTCCCCTTGAGCTTTGAAGTCTATGAAGAGCTTCTTGCATTTATCGGCCATACCATTCCACATGTAAGCACCCATCAGAGCATTGTAGGCCGAGGTTGTCTTTGGAGCCTCGTTAAACAGCAAAACAGCCATATCCACATTCTTTAGTCTACCAGAAATAGTAATTCCCTTTGCGTATTCATCAGGTGTCATAGGCACCCCACCGCATAGGGCCTTGTTTCTTCTCCAGTCGAAGACCTGCAACACAAGTCCCAGGAGCCCGAGTCTTAAAAAAAACCATTCTTGCAATAAAATCAGAGCAAGTGAGAAAAATCTTACTTACCACTTGAGACAAAACGGGCCATGGACGTAACTGCCTCAGGAGCTCAACAAACGCGGCTCCTTCTCCAGAGCCTTGGATTAAGAATCCATCCAGAATAGAAGCAACCTTATCGGAATCGTTACAGTAGCGCAACAATTGTTTTTTCAACTCCGACGCTCTCCTGATCAAAACATCCCCGGGGGACGGAGATGGCGAGCCCAGGTGGTGGTTGAACAGAGGAATACGAGACTGATGGAAGGGAGGGTGTACAGGGGACCTGAAGAGGGTAAAGCAGAAGGGGATCACAGTCTTCGAGGTTGAAAACTCTGATCGACGGGAAAGGCAGAGCAGGTCAGAGAATTGTGAGATTCTCCAAATCCGCTTCATGGAGATCTCAGCCGCGAGATCTGCATCTTCTCTTCCAGGGTTTAACCACCACCGCCGTCAATCTACCGCTCCTCCGTCGATCGATTTGGGTGAAAATTAGAGACACTTTGTTCCTGGATTGGGCCTTTTAAGTGCTCCTTTTGGGCTTTAAAGTCTTCTCGTCGTTTCAAGGCCCATATGAAGAAATACACTAATAATGTGCATTTGGATTATATAATTCTTTATGTCCAATAATAATGTACATCACGTCTACAGAGTAATTGTGTGCAGCTAGCTATGATTGTTCCCAGATGATTCATAAGACACTTATGGATTTTGTATAGGATTATATTGCAATTAGGCTTGTTTAATTACGAAAAGTGAGAAACAGAAATGAAAAGTTAGCCTTTTCACGATCCAATCGAGAATATTCAATATTATCATGAGATTAGCACCAACAACCATTGAAAAATACTAGGAAGGAATCTTCTCATGCAGTTTCGTAGATCATGGGATGTTTGACCCATAACGTAAATCAGTGTTAAAATTATAATTATACACATTACACTTTGAGTATAGCTTTAATTATATACGGAGGGGAATAATTAATATTTAAATACTGGTAATATTTTTGGTTGGTCAAAAATGTAAATATCTCTTCCGGCGATGGCCGTCAATTAGTAATCTTCTTCTCTCTTCCCTTATTATTCTTCTCCGACCAAACCGCCAGATGTTTCTCCGTCGAACCGCGGTTGTCTTTATACTCTTCAACCTAGCAGCCGCCTCTTTCGCCGCCGCTCAGAACTCCTCCTGTCCTCTCGACTTTTCCGTCCTCCAGCCTTTCCGGCGTCCGAGACCCGATGGCGCCACCACCTGCCAGTACCTCCTCCAAGGTTTACGGCTCCTTTACTCTCACCATCTCCGGCAGACTGGTTCTTTCCTCCCGCCACCCGATTCGGCGGCCTCTTGCTGGGCTGCTTTACAGTCCTCGATCGCCGGATTTCTCCCTCGCTTCGATGTCCGGTCTACATGTGGTTTCCAGACGCCGTGGATTTCCCAGGGGTGCATGAACATCACCACCAGGTCTCAATTCGAATCCCTAATCCCTAATTCAACGCTGAGCACCGCCGTGATGCGCTGTAACCTCTCTCTGGAGAGCAACACCCCCTGTGCCTCCTGCACTCAGAGCTTGTCCGCGTTTCAGGCCTATCTGACCGGACCTTCCGTCGGAAACGTCTCCGATTGCCCCGCTTTTCCGTCAATTTACGCGGCTGCTTACGCCAACATGTACGGCCCCACCGACAAAGGTACCGCGAAATGCTTGTTTCAGCTCGATCTTGCTTCTAGTAGCTCCGGGAATGGGAGGAAGTTGAAAATACTAGTTTCATTATCTGTCTTGTTCCTCGTCGCCTCTGCTTTGATCACGGCCTGGTACTTCTGGTACTACCGGAGGAAAAGGAAAGATTTGAAGCGGAGAAAGATGAAGCAGCAGAGGGATAGCTTAGAAGCGGGTACTCGATCTAGGCTAGACTCCATGAGCGAGAGCACCACTCTGGTGAAGTTCAGTTTCGAAGACATCAAGAAAGCGACCAACAATTTCTCACGTCACAACATCATAGGCAGGGGAGGGTACGGGAACGTGTTCAAAGGCGTCTTGCCCGATGGCACCGAGGTTGCTTTCAAGAGGTTCAAGAACTGTTCGGCTAGTGGGGACGCCAACTTCGCTCATGAAGTTGAGGTCATTGCCAGCATACGCCACGTCAATCTTCTGGCCCTGCGAGGCTACTGCACAGCAACTACGCAGTATGAAGGCCACCAGAGGATCATCGTGTGTGATCTTGTGAGCAACGGTAGTCTTCACGACCATCTCTTTGGAGACTTGGACACTCAGCTTGCCTGGCCTCTAAGGCAGAGGATCGCTCTTGGGATGGCCAGAGGACTGGCTTACCTACACTACGGCGCACAACCCTCAATCATCCACAGGGACATCAAGGCCAGCAACATTCTCTTGGACGACAGGTTTGAGGCCAAGGTTGCGGATTTCGGGCTGGCCAAGTTCAACCCTGAAGGAATGACGCATATGAGCACTCGGGTCGCAGGCACAATGGGATACGTAGCGCCAGAGTACGCACTGTACGGGCAATTGACAGAGAAAAGCGATGTGTACAGCTTTGGGGTGGTGCTTCTAGAGCTTCTGAGCAGGAGAAAGGCAATTGTGACAGACGAGGAGGGGCAGCCTGTGTCGGTGGCGGACTGGGCGTGGTCGCTGGTGAGGGAAGGGCAGACACTGGACGTGGTGGAAGACGGGATGGCAGAGAAGGGGTCTCCGGAGGTTCTGGAGAAGTATGTGCTAATAGCGGTGCTGTGCTCTCACCCACAGCTCCACGCAAGACCAACAATGGATCAAGTAGCGAAAATGCTGGAGAGTAATGAGTTCACTGTGATCTCTATACCTCAACGCCCAATCCCTCTGGTGGCTTGTAGGGAAGAGATTGACCGCTCTGTTGGTAGCAGCAGCGGCTCCGGGAAGCTGACTAGCCCCACGGGATATCAGGCCTTCTCCTTCGGAGCTGATGGACCAGAACACAAATAGCTCTAGTTCATGTTTTTTGCTGCCAACTTGTAAGTATTACTATATCAGTGTGCATTCATTTCATTCTTTGATAGTTGTGTCACTTATGTAAGATGTATGTACCTTTCCAGTTAATTCATTTAGTTCTTTGATCGGATGCATACAATACCATAGAAAATTGAATAAACAAATGTCTCTTTAAAGACAAGGACAAAAAGCTTGTCAGAAAAAGACACGAAAGATGCGGAGGTCCACGAGACATAAATCGCATAATTCATTAATTCAACCAAACCAAAACAAATCGTGAGATTACCACACAACACTTTCTTTGATCCTCTCCGCCGAATTCCTCCGCTAATGTCATAATCACATTTTGGTGGGTTATCTTAAATTCTTCTAATCTGTTCTTGCTTTTTGCAAATTATGTAAAGACAGTCCAAATGGGGTTGCTTGAAGTTTCTAATTTATTGGATAATTATGGATGCATAGGAATCCCAGAAACTGAGATCAAGTTCTTCACAAGAGACCAAAGACATCACGTGTCTGTCTCTGTCAAACCCACGCCAGCCACTAGCATATGTGCGAGTGAATACATTTTCGTATTCAATTTTACTTGCTACATCTTACACAATATTCGTTTATGGATATTAGTTATATATCAAGTGGCTCAACGTTGTCATTAGCTATAGCGGGGAACTAATCCAGAGGCTGCTCTTAAATTTAATGCAGAAAAAGACATGAAACAGCTTTCATCTCACAAAGCTGCTTTCTTGCCTAAAGAGTCGCTATTATCTTTTATTCTCCTCCTCCGCTTTTCCACTTTGCTATTTTGTATATTTCTTCTGTCTTCTTACTCGACTTTTGCCTCAGGCTTCGTCTCTTTGCAATTTTGAGCTAGTCGTGTACAAGGAAGATCTATAAACATGAAGATGTCAGAGGCAAGTGATGGCAGCAGAGAAGTCAGGGAGCCATTGGTACACAAGGATATGGCTGCATCAAAACCGGAGCAGCCGTGGATGGTTTATCTCAGCACATTTGTTGCAGTTTGTGGTTCTTTTGCCTTTGGTTCTTGTGTAAGTGAATTTAGATCCATGGAAAGTCACCAGCTTTGTTAGGCCATTTACCTTTGAAAGGGAGACTCTGATTCTGTTCCTAAAAAATGCCTCTTTGATTGAATGCAGGCGGGATACTCTTCACCTGCTCAGGCTGCAATTAGGAATGATCTTTCTCTGACTATAGCTGAGGTAAACATAATCTTTCAAGGATGGTAAATTTACAGCAGAGACTGTACGTTTAATTGATCATCCATTAGTACCATCGAAGGTTGCTCACCACTACCTTGGATTCTGCAGTTTTCACTCTTCGGCTCTTTACTTACTTTTGGTGCCATGATTGGCGCTATCACAAGCGGGCCTATAGCTGATTTAGTTGGAAGAAAAGGGGTAAGGAAGAGTCTGAAACTTTCCTTCTTCGTTGGCTTTGTGAGATTTACTCCTTGTGGATTTGTTTTCAGGCGATGAGAGTTTCTTCTGGATTTTGTGTCGTTGGGTGGCTAGCCATCTTCTTTGCCAAGGTATTACTCAGGATCCCAAATGCTTATGCTGGTCTCAATTTTTTTTCCTTAATGTATCTCTCTTTTGTGTCAACCAAAGGGAGTAGTGGCTCTGGATCTCGGAAGACTGGCAACGGGATACGGAATGGGAGCATTCTCCTATGTGGTGAGCCCATCGAGTTAATATATTCTATGTTCAACATCTCGCAATCCAGGTATACAGAGTAACACTCTGTGTATGAATGATACGTTGATGCTAGGTTCCAATCTTTATAGCAGAAATTGCTCCTAAAACGTTCCGAGGGGCTCTAACCACTCTAAATCAGGTATAAAGCACCATGGAGATCTTTTGTCTCCCTAATTGTATTATAGATCATTCTGAATCGAAGTTCTTCTCCTGTGCCACAGATTCTGATCTGCACTGGAGTGTCGGTTTCCTTCATTATAGGCACAGTAGTGACGTGGAGAGTCTTAGCACTGATAGGTTAGTAATCTATCTACTCTACAAAACAATGCTCCATTGAAGTCAGATCAGAATATTGTTTAATGTGAAATGGTACCTTGGCTTCAGGAATCATCCCATGCGCTGTCTCCTTTCTTGGCCTCTTTTGTATCCCCGAGTCTCCAAGATGGCTGGTAAGACCCGAAGAAACACCATTAAAAGCAACATGTGTCCTTTCTTGCGTGTTTAGTGGTACGCGTGTTTGCAGGCAAAGATGGGGCGTGATACTGAGTTTGAAGCTGCACTGAGGAAGCTCCGTGGGAAGAAGGCTGATATATCGCAGGAGGCAGCAGAGATTCAGGTTTTGAATCTTGCATTTTCTTCTGAATCAAGAAACCATCTCTTGATCTGAAAACACATCTCTATCACTCCTGACAGGATTATATCGAAACACTGGAAAAGCTTCCGAAAGCCAAGATGCTGGATTTGTTTCAGAGGAGATACATACGCTCTGTTCTTGTAACACCCTAAACAACGTTCTTGCAGACCAAATTTCTTCTTTTTGACGCTGCATATGTAACGGATTGAATGCTTTGACGGAGCAGATAGCATTCGGATTGATGGTGTTTCAGCAGTTTGGAGGAATCAACGGAATCTGTTTCTACACAAGCTCTATATTTGAGCAAGCAGGTTCTTAACATAGAGATGCCTCTGAATTATACACCTTGTATGTTGTATCTAATCTTTGTGGCATCTTTGTGTCAGGTTTTCCTACAAGACTTGGGATGATAATATACGCGGTTCTTCAGGTTCCAGCTTATTTTACCAGCTGATACCAGTCAAATTTCAAAGGATGCATGTATTCCTAAGCTCTCTTGTTTTGTTCACAACCAGGTGGTAATCACTGCGCTCAATGCACCAATAGTTGACAGAGCCGGAAGAAAGCCATTGCTACTGGTAAAAAAACAAGAGTGATTAAAAAAAAGAAAGGATTTTGGCAGGATTATAACTAACTCGATCGGAGTCGTGGCAGGTTTCTGCAACAGGGTTAGTGATAGGCTGTTTGATCGTAGCGGTCTCTTTCTATCTCAAGGTTCACGACATGGCACACGAAGCAGTCCCAGTCCTGGCTGTTGTTGGTATAATGGTAAGTAATTGATTTTGTTAGCACCAAAATTAAGATGAAGAAAGTGAAAGGGGATTATATAATAAATTGGTGAGATCGAGCAGGTGTACATAGGATCGTTTTCCGCAGGAATGGGAGCAATGCCGTGGGTCGTCATGTCTGAGGTACATTACATCCTTAACAAATAACTGGAGGGATAATTACTCTGAGGGATCTTCTTACCAAACCGAAATCCGCTGAGTTGCAGATATTTCCGATAAACATAAAAGGAGTGGCAGGAGGCATGGCCACGCTGGTGAACTGGTTTGGAGCGTGGGCCGTTTCTTACACTTTCAACTTCCTCATGTCCTGGAGCTCTTACGGTAATTCCCCACAGTCATTCACTTTTGTCTGAAATTCCTGAAAATGATAACAAAAAAAATGGTGCAGGAACTTTCATCATTTACGCGGCCATCAACGCGCTGGCCATCGTGTTTGTCATCGCCATCGTGCCTGAAACCAAAGGGAAGACGTTGGAGCAGATCCAAGCTGTGGTCAATCCATAGTTCAACAGATTTTTTGTTTCCTATGATCGTATCTATTAACTTGGGACATTGATATAGTATCAATCTTGAATCTCTTTGCTTTTAAGATTCTTTATCAATCTCTCTTTATCTTTTTCTAATGTCGTCTTGTCTCGAATCCCTCTAATAATTTGACCAACATATCATAATTAATCAATCTCTCTTTATAAAAATGGTTTTCCTCCTTTCCTCAACGTACATATAAAGACATAATTTATCTATAAAATCATGTGACAGTTTTAGCTTGGGAGTAAAGTTATCTTGGCTCGAGGCCGTTTAGAAACCCGAGTCATAGTTATGGATGAGGAGTAATTAAGGACTTAGCTTCAAAGTCAGAGCTAATCCAACTTGGACTATATATTTAGTTTTCATTTTCCGTCCATTTTTAATTAAGTAACGTCTTCAAGATTAGTTAATCTCATTTTGAGAAACTACAGAAATAAATAAGAGTCCTACTCACTCGTGATTGTTAATTATACGTCTCCGGTTATAGTACAAGACACAATGTCTTTAAATTAGAAGCAGACAAAAAAATGTAAAAAGATCGGGAAATCTATGGGAAAGTATATCAGAATTCGCTGTTAAAAACGCACCCAACACAGAGACGTCCACGGTTATACACAGATCTCAAATGGTGTTGATTTAACAGTCCAAAAAACCTGTAAAGTTGTGTAATAATATATATATAGATTGTTCACGCTTTGTAGTAATGCGTCCTCCACGAGGCCTTTGTGAGAGACGAGTTAGTCTTTGTAACTCTCTGCTGCGTCTGTCTTCTTGGTCTCTGCTCGTCGACGTTGACTGATCTGGCTTTCACAACATCGACCTTCACTATGTGATGATCCGATGTTCCTTTAGAGGACAACACCGAATACGACCCCGGCACGAACCGGTAAGGCGAATCCGAGGAAGCTAGTATGTAGTCCACGCGTGTCCCGTACTTGCATGTCCCTTGTACACCTGTCATATAACGTTTCTTAATTCAGCAAATACTCTTAACCAAGGAAACAACTAGCAGCTACCGTTTAAGAAAGCGTGCTCACTCTGGCCTTTGGCGACCACTACGACAGATTCGCATTCTCCAGCAAAATCCTTAGCGTCAGTGTATTCTTTGCCCTTTAAGAACCTCATCACTTCGGCTTTTGGTATTGGCTTACCCATCTCTTCGTAATACTATATATATATAGCAACGTTATAGTTAGTTAGTACTAGATTGATTGCTTAATTACATATACTCTCCCTAGCTAATGTATTATATAATAAGATACCTTGACGATGTCGGTCCATCTCTCGGGAGAGTAATCAGATTCGTCGAGGGAATTGAGAGCGCCAGCGAGTATGTGCGGTACGTTGGTAGATTGGATAATAGCATCGACTTGCTTCATTCTCCACTTCTCGTCCAAGTGATCAAGATGAGTGCAGTGAAATTCCACTTCCCCGCTCCCCGGAACATCTATGGTCGCCTTCAGAACATTCCTATCAATAAGTAGTAAACCCTAATAGCTTAATAAATCATTTCTAACATAAACCCACTTAGCCATCTTTTATTTTCAATCAAAAACATTTAAAAAAAACCCACCTAGCCAAGCGTTAAATATTAAAGGGCGCTAAATCGAATACAGACCAGGTATATATCTTTTTTTTATCATACTTTTGCAATAATAGACTACTACTACACACAATCATAGTAGTATAATACCATCATCACCTTTTTCTCTGTCTGCCACCAATTTAATAAAAATAAAAAAGGATTTATTTATTTATTGTGAATTTGGTAGACAAAAATCTAGATATATCAGAAGAAGCCCACGAGATATATTTATTCAGACAAAAGCATATTGACATTTGAAGCTGTCCTTGAGAATATACAGCTGTTCTCAGAGTTCTTCACATAAAAACTCAAGTGTGCATTGTATATACATGTTTGTGCATATGTATTTGTATGTATATACATACACACATTGATACTTGTCACGAGAAGACCATGACTAGGTTCTTATTGGTACAAAAGTCGCCGCACAAAATCCATTTTATTATTATTTTAACAAAACGAATAGGAGAAAATCATTATTGACGAACCAGATAATAATAAAATCACAGTTTCTATCCTTAACCGAGTGGTGGTAACTAATAAACTAAAATAATTAAAAAGAAAAAACAGAGTAGTTAATTAGTTTGAACGAGTGACTAAACCTGAAATCAGTGTGGTCGAAGATCTTGTGGACATTGGAGTTTTTGATGGACCACTTAGAGAGAATGGCGTTGCCGTACTCCGGCGCCCAGCTCTCGGCGAAGACGTAGCTCATGCCGAGCGCCGCAGCCAGATCCGAGAGTGGTCGCATTTGGTCAGCCTCGTCGGCTTTCACGTCCTGCAGAGCCAGCACGTCTGCGTCTAGCTCCCTCAGCACTTCCAGAACCGTTCTCGTGCTCCGGAGACCGATCTCGCCGGAGAAAGAGAGAGCTGGCCTGAGCGGTGATTGCTGTGGATCCTCCCGAAAACTGAGCTGGCGGCTAATCTCGTTGTCGGGGAGATTGATGGAAACCCTTAGCCTGGATTTCGCAAACCTCGTCTGTTTTCTTGAGGCAGCTGGATTGGCGTTCATGGGGTGAAGCGGAGACTGCTTGAGTATGCTCTTGGGGCGGTCAACGGTCGACTTAGACCGGAGTGGCAAACCCGTAAATACTCCGTTGTCGGGGACGGCGGGAGCCATGGAGAACATAGCAGCGTTAAAGGTGGCCATTCGGATGGCTTTCTCGGGGTTTGGGTGGATGGCGGCTGCCGAAGAAAACCCATTGTTACCGGCAGCAGTGGAGTCATCGCCGGAGCGGTGTTTGTTGATGGAGATTCTGGCCTTCCGGGGACGGCGGAGACGGCGGCTGAGGAAAGTAATGAGGTTCAACATCATATCACCGAGAAATGGGCGATCGCATTTAAGCCTATTGCCTAAATAAAGTAGTGAATATATATTCTTGAGAATGAGAGAGAGAGCTATGATTTATTAGAAATTTTTTTTGGATTATTCGGAAATTAGAGAGGTTTTGTGAGGTATGGAATGCCAAGTCGCACAGGGTATAAAAAGAGGAAGGAGTTTCTTGGAAATTGGTATTTGCTTACGTGGACGTGGTTATATCAACTAATCGTTTATTTAATGTACCATTTATGTCTCTATTTTATAAAAGGCCAATCATCATTCGGTTTCTGACTCTCTCTTTTTTTCTTACACAAGAAAGTATTATGCATTTTCTGTTGGGTGAAATATGTTTAATTCTAGCTAAAAATATGCAATTATGGGCATAAACCACGTACAAGGGTCCAAGAAGGGAGGATTAATTATATAATTAACGAAAAGGAAACCAACAACTCCCACGGGGCAGGTTTCACTGTAGCTTTCCTTCCATGCATGGTATGGTAGCCGTGGGCCCGGCCCTTTTCACATCAATCATAAATTCATAATAGGCAAAAAAAACTAATAGAGTTTCCCGTTTTGTACCAATCTCAAGCAGGTGTGGACCAACCAACTACTCTGTAATTTTAAATTAGGAGAATTTTAATTACATAATGAATCAGGAAAAACAAAATATATGAAGAATGAATAATTCAAGGGAAAGAAAGAAAAGAAGAATAGAGCGTTGCGTGTTAACTGTTTGTATATGAAAAAGGGAAGTCTAATCTCTTAGCTGGACACCAAAACTGCTTGCTGTTTCCATCCTCCCAAAAACTGCGAAATTCCTCAGGAAAAGGATTGAATAATGGGCCTTGGCCCACTTGAATAAACAATGAGATAATGTGCTCGGCCCATACTGTCACGCGGGTGCAATGACGTGTCAAGCGTAGGATGGTGTGTGACTGTGTTATAACGTTGTCACTAGACAGAAGCTTTTCATGTTTACCTTTTAGGACCCAAAAAAGATCATTCCTGCTTCATAGGGAAGCGAGATGGGCGAGGAGTCCGAGAAATCAACGCCTAACAAGGTTACCCTAAACCCTAATTACTGCTTTATTACATCTTATCTCTTCCCTTCAATTTTGCTCCCTCTCTCTGTCTCTTGCTTCTGATTTCGGTTTCCCTTTTTTAACTAAAAATTGCCGGCCATGATCAATTGTTTATAGGTTGAACCATATCTGTGACTGCTTGTGTGACTCTATGTTGTTTATAGCCACAACTAGCTTGAAATAGGAGAGCCCTCGATGCCTGTTTCGGGTTTGATGGATTGATTTTATCGTATTAGGCTCCGAACTGAACATTGGTGGGTGGATTTAGATTACTTCTTGTTCAATGCCACCAGACTTTATCTCTTATGCTGATGGAACATGTATAAGGTTTTTCTCACTCTATATACTACGTGTGACATTTATCTTCTTAATAATGTCAATAGCTAAAATGGAAGTTTATATGTTAACAGTTTTACTATAACTAGGGCAGAACCTGCGCATCGCATCGCACCTGTTTCATTTTCTTCAAATCGGTTTTAGACTTGATTTGATTTATATTACTTGGTCCACCCATTATTATGACACGGAAGCTTAATATAAGGTCTTGTTCTCATGGGTTTTTTCTATATATAATAAGCTCATTGATCTTCTAACGAACTTAAAACTTTCTAGTCCAACGGTTTGCAGATAAATATTCATCGCTGGAAATTGCCATCTTTATCTAACTCGTGTGATGCTATGTTGTGGAATTTTTTCTTCCTTTTCAGTAGATGACGCCATTCCCGTGGCTTTTGAGTTTCCTTGGCGACTTCATTATTTTTTTCTCTGATTCTTATTTTCGAAGATGCTTGTCAATATCATTGATCCTGTTATATTACTCTATTTTGTGGTTCCAGCTGTATTTAGAAGCATAAGTCTTTCCTATGACATTTCAGAGCATTGTGTCTATTTATACTTGTCTTCAATGTGTGAGACCCTGTGTTCTGTAGGCATGTTATCTCCTCTTGCTAAATATTAAACGGTTCTTGTCTAGAGCCATCTGATACCACTTTACATTGATGAATAGCTTTAATCTTATCAGGAAAATCGGTTTTTAAACTGGAATCTTGTGGGACTATGTATATAGGTGGGTGGATTTGGAATGGTTCTTGTTCAATGTTTGGTGGCACCAGACTTTATGTTCTTACTGTTATCTCATGTCGATGGAATAGGTATAAGGTATTTTTGCCTGTATCTTTAGCTGTTATAGTAGGCTAGCTATGTGTAATCAGCATTTATGTTCTTCATAATGTCAACAGCGAAAACAGAAGCTTATAAGCTAAGAATTATAGTTTAAGTAGGCCCGTGCGACGCACCCAAGTAATTTTCTTCAATTGATTTTAGACATGCCTGTTCTAACTCTTTTGCGGTGTCCCGTTTAGGTAAACTTGCCTCTGTTCGCATGTTTTATTAATTCTTTCTAAACATGGAAGCTTCATCATTACTACTTATTTGGCCAATTATTATAGACTTCTTTTGATTTCTGTTGCGTGATATCTGCTCTATATAAGGTGTTGTCGTGGGTTTTTCTATATAAGCTCAATGATCTTATAATGAACTTAAATTTTGCTAAATCCAACGGTTAGCAGATAAACTATTCGTCCTGGGAAATTATGCTTCAAACCCTCTTTATCTAATCAATGTGATGCCTTGTTGTTGACTGATTTTCTTCCTTTCCAGTAGACAACGAGATCCCCTGTGGCTTATGATTTTTTTTTGCAACTTCGTTTATCTTTTTATTCGATTCTTGTTTTCGAAGATGCTTGTCAACATCAACTTGATCCTGTTATATTGTTGTCTATTTGGTGGTTCCATCTGTATTTTAGAAGCATAAGCCTTTCCTCTCATATTTTCTGAAGCATCGTATATATTTATGCTTGTCTCGAAGGTGTTAGACTTTGTGTTCTATAGGAATGTTTTCTCCTCTTGCTAAAGATTAAATGGAGCTGTGTGAACAACCCAATTCAACTTTTCTGGAATTGGATCTGTTGTAGTTTGGTTCTTGTCTAATTCTATTTATCCAAGTAGCCTGTGTATGTGAGTGACATTCTCCTTCTCACCGAGATTCTACATTTGTATTGTGCAGAAAAAAGCCGGTACTCCAGGTAGGTCGATCGATATCTATGCTGCACAGTGTGAAAAGTGCCTGAAGTGGAGGAAGATTGATTCCCAAGAAGCGTATGAGGAGATCAGAAGTAAAATACAAGAGGACCCGTTTGTGTGCGAGAAGAAAGAAGGTATGTCCTGCCTAGATGCTGGAGACCTGGACTATGATTCAACCAGAACATGGGTCCTCGACAAGCCTGGCTTGCCGAGGACACCAAGAGGGTTTAAGAGGAGCTTAGTTCTGAGAAAGGACTACTCGAAAATGGATGCGTACTACATAACTCCTACTGGGAAGAAGCTGAGGACTCGCAATGAAATTGCAGCCTTCATCGATGCCAATCAAGAGTACAAGAACGCACCACTTGGAGATTTTAACTTCACAGTCCCAAAGGTGATGGATGACACTGTCCCTTCTGAGAGGAGCCCCAAGCCATCCAAGGACTTGCAATGATTGATTGAGCTACAAAGCACTTCTTATTAAAGTCCTTATGCTGTTGAAGTTGTTCTCTGAATGATCAGGTATCTCTATCTCTAGGCTCTAGCTGGTTTAGTCTTTTAGGCGTTTATAGGTTGGACTTGTGACCTTGACCAAAAGAAGAAAAAAAGGGGTTGGACTTGTGACTTTGGAACCTATCTCTCTGACTCTGACTGGATCTTTATTTTCTTGTGAAGGATGACATTTTCTTCTCTTTTCATTATGTCTCACAACTACATGAATCGCTCCTGTTGTATAAAAAATTCAACCAAAAGTTAAAAACAAAAAAAGGAACCTCAGAATTGTCCCCTATATATCATCAACTCGGTATGTACAAAACATGACAGACAAAAGTGTTCCTATAGCGCGAGGGACTGGTAGGACCTAAGCATCGTAGTCTAGCTTTGTATACTCAAGCAGCATGTGTGGGGATCTGTAGATCTTCACAATCGTCCAGTATAGAACTTCTTCTACTCCAAGCTCACCCTCTGCTCTCGCTGCGTATAAGTCCTCGCAGATGGCTATCAATCTACATTCAACACATAACGACGAGATTGAGAGCATTATTACATAAAAACAAAACTCTTGAACAGAGTTTGCATTTTGGAATTACGGATGTCACCTGTCACACGAAGGCAGGTTCTCGTAAGGTATTCGCATACGCAGGTCAGAGCATTGAAGTCTGATGAAACGTCCCACTGCTAGGACAAATGTTATATAGAGTCCCCATATACTGAATTTGCTGAGCGTGTCACCCAGAAATCCCTCTGCATGTTATTCCAGGTATTGTTAATAGAACACGGGTCTTGAGCAAGCACTTGAGAGATACAAAAGCTAACTTACGTGGAGGTGTTTCCTCAGACATTATGATAGCAACTGGTCCATCCATACCCTCACAAGCGCTGATATTTTCAGACGCTTTAAGATTATGGAATGACCACCACCACTTGAAATCTGCATGGTTGATGAGTATGTCTGCACTCACTTCATCCTTCTGTAGCAACAATGTTACAATATTTAATGTTTGAGCCAAAACAGGAAACATTGTCTGGAAAGTGACTCTTAGCTTGTGCCAAAAAGATTTACCTGGTCCTCGAAAGACCTGACATCACCAGAACCAGTAACACGGAAGAACTTTGGGTACAAGTTATGCACTCTAAATCCATCCATTGAGCCGTTGAGAACCATTTGGACATCAGAGCGTTTTGGAAGGTCCTGCGGGTCCACACTTCTTTCATATTTCACGGTTTCCTTGCCTTTGGGTCGGTCTCTGTTAAGAACCCAAGAAAAGGTGATGTCCATATCTGTGTCCCAGTCAAGGGATTGAATAAATCTGGTCACAACTGTGTCAGGGACAAGCCATAAAACACTCGCATCAGCTTGGCAGCATATCAGCTGGATGTCATTTTTGTTGTATGTTGGCAAGAAGCTTTGGGACCCGAGATCTAGCCCGAGATCAATGTCATCCCCTGAGATTCTCTCGCACAAAGTTGTTTGGTACAAAGTAAGCTTTCCACCAACTGTTTTTAAATCAATCTGAACGCTCGCGTCTTTTATCGGATTGGCAATGTTTGTTGGGTTACCACTGCTATACATCTGCAAGGAGAAAGCCGATACCAACAAACAAATGACTCACCAAATACCCATCTTGTAAGACATCACAATTAATATTTTGCCAGCAGTTATTTTTTTATTTTTCAATGCTTATAAACATCTATGCACCAGGAGTACTATTCATCCCAAGAACGTATTGAAAATTCAGGTCCTAAATGAAAAAGCTTTACAAAAGCATTATAAAACTTATTTGTAAAAAAATTCTTACTAGCATAGGAGCCCAGATAACGCATAACAAGATGAAGAACAGACATATCCCGTTGCAGCATTTAGTCATTTTTGTTTGCCTCTCCCCATGTTTGTGTGTAGCTCGATTTAAAACTGTATCGCATTTGACAAGGTACAAACTCGCATTTACATCTTCCAACTGCAAAGGAACAGTACTTAAGTCCTTGGCAGTATGTTCAAACTAAACATGAATGATCCATGATCATAACGAGGGTTCTAGATAACAAATGCATGGGATCAAACCACATACCTTGAGCCAGTCATACATTGTCAGTGATGTAGCTGTGCAAGACCAGTCAAGTACACATCTCAGTTCATACAGGAAAGGAAGAGCACGGTAAAGTCTGTAGCCATAGTAATTGATCCGTGAAACTTCACTTGTCAAAAACTGCCGATATAAGGTGCTTTTATGAGGGAGTCCATAGCGGATTTGTATGGCCTGGAGAGCTAGTGACATTGCTTTGGCAAGAAATATGATTCTGAGAGCCAAGCCAGCGGCATGTTGCTGGGTAGGATATATGCTCCAAGCATACTCTGTCACTGCATATGTGAAGAGAATAAGACTGAAGAGGTAGTATACTACTTTTCCAGTAGCAAATGAGCAGAGATAGATGACGCGATCAACAACAATCAGGAAGAAGATAACCTGCCACAAAAGCGTTTCATGGGTTAGGGCACTGATACACAACGGACGTGAACAGATAAATGAGACTTGTAGATTACCATTAGAATAATGACAAAGTCAAATGGGAACTGGTCTTCTAGCTGATATACATCAATAAACTCGCTTTTATTTTTAATGACTGATTGGTAGAAAATGGCAACAAGAAAGAAGACCATCAAATCAGCACCAAATATGTAGGCATAGAGGTCTGTTTCTCTCTTTCCTCCGCCAATCACAGAGAGAATGGGGTAAGGAAATCCAGTTCCTTCAACAAGTCCACTATGTTGAGCTTTACGAATTTCTTTCGCCACATCCGAGGCTGGGGTAAGTGATTTGTACCATTCTGCTGAAGAACACCCATTCGTGGGAGAAGCATACTCAACCTCGAGAACAACTAAGGCCTCGTTTGGGGTCTCTGAACTTCTCTCTATACTTTGTACGTGAACCCTGCTAGAGTAAGGGCAAAGATCAGGGTTTCCCTTCTCGCATCTCTCATTATGAACAAGCCTAAGCAACTGATTCATTCTACATTCAACTCTTTCAGGCTGAATTCCATCTTCGGGCCACATGTGAACATCCATTGTTACCTGAACAAAGTAAGGAGGGGATTCTGCCCCACGTGTCAGAGAGATCCAGTACCGGCAGATGCTTCTGATCACCAATTTCACACAATCTCTCAGTTTCTTGAACACATCCAAGATTCTCTGGCTCCAGCTAATTCTAGTAAGATCCTTCTGGCTACCGCGGGCATTCCGGCGCGAAGTAAAATCAGCAGAAGGAACCCAATCACCATCTTTCACTGTTATAGCACTCTGTATGAGAGTGAATATGTAAATAAGGAATAGAGGCAACGAGCTGACAACAAATGATGATTTGATTCTTTGCGTTGGAAATCCCAATTCATGAAGAAGAGGTGCGTCAATGCTTAACCCACAGTGCTGGATTATAATCTGGTATAAATACTGGAGCAGGATATAGATTTCTGTGTACATTAGCATGATGACCCAGAAGAGGTGAGTAGGGCCAGTGTGAACGCATAGGGCATAGAGGAACAGTGCTGCTAGATAGACCATTGAAAGAAGACTGAAATTCCACAAAAACACAATAATGAAGCAGCAATAGCAAACAATATCATTGTTGGACTGCATCCTAGACCATATATGACGAAGGATCCTTCCTATCTGAAAGCTAGTGCCGTCACTACTCCTGTCAGATTGTAGAGATGTTGACCGTTCGAAAGGTGTGTGTTTTCTTTTCTGGCTTTCCATCTCATCATACACGTCATCATCAACAGAAGACTGCTCATTTATATCTGAATTTTCTGGCGAGATGTTTAAGAAATTCACAAGGTTATTTACTGCCTGGTTTCCAATAAATTGTACCTGGGAAACACCATCACCGATGAGTTGCACCGCAGAAATCAACGGATTATCTTTTCCCTCTGCTTTTTCCTTTCTTTCACGTTCCATAGACATGACATCAAGATCCTGTTGAACTTCAGTGATCTCACAAGGAGATGCTCCAAATGAACACTCTGGAGAATCTGGTGCTTCTGGAGTGGTACTCATAGGAAACTCATGAGCTTTAAAAGGATACTGTGAATCCTCGTCAAGAGGCTGGTCTTCTTTCCTGTGGACCACTCCGTCAATCTCAGGACTGGCTGCCCCACTATCTGGAATTAGATACGGACTCCTCCTCCTTCTTAGGCCTTCAGTGCGCGGAGAAGCAACTCCAAAATTAGAATCAGAATTCATTCTGTGAAGCTGTACCCGCAGGTTCAGCATTTCAGATTTCATCTTTTCCACCTGCAAATTCCGCTGCCTTTTTTTTTCTTCAGCCTCACGAATTTGTTGCAGTTGCTCGGTCTTCCGTGCTGCTTTCTTCTCTTGCTCCCGCACAATAGCACCAATTTGCTCTGCTTCGAGATACCGCGAGACATAATCAAACTCCTGGGAGGAAAACATGTAGGACTGAAGAGATACTAGCATAAATATGATGATCTCAACGAGAGCAGATCTTGCAGTGATTCGAAATCCATAGTCATACTTGTAGAATCCAATCACCTCGTAAATATAATCAACCGTTTCACACTTTCCATCATTGAAGTTTCCAACAAATGGAGACTGATATGCGAGAGAAAAGATGATGAGAACAAAATTATACACCCGCAAGAACCTGAATATTTTGTTTTTCTTCTTCAGTATTTCAAGTCGCATCCGGGCAAAAACAAGAGCGAAAGCAAGATAACCCAGGTGTAGAATGTCATACTCGAGAGTTCCTGTGATTAGAATCAGAATAAGCACAACATCCAGCAGATGGACGTAACAATAAAGCCTCAGGTAATCAAGCACAGTCCACATGCTCTTTGTTTCGAAGGAGAGATCTCTCCAGACAAATGAGTTCTTTCTTTGAGACTTCATCTGATGATATGTTGATGACTCTGAGAAACTGGATATGTGATCAGCCCGAAGTTTGAAGCAGGCAAGCATGAACACCACGAAATAGCTAATAAGAGTCCGGGGATCGTCAACTCTCAGTCCTGCAAAAATAGATAGAAAAATCATCTCCAAATAGAACCTTATTCTTGGATATGTAAAATAAAGAATTAATGCATAAAGAACACTAAGTGCTTCAGAACGTTTGAATAGTCATACCAAGCCAACAGTCCCTGCAAAATTTAAAGTAGAGAGCTGCAATACTCCAGCAGTCATGGCAATGCACATTAGTTTCAATTGGAGCCTGATCTGAAGGCGATAAGTTATTCCACGTGGCGATGTACTCGACTGCGAGAATTGATGCAAACAGAAAAACAACGACAGGCCATAGTTTTTGAATTAGGCGTCTTCTCAAGAGGACACATGCAGCAAGCAGTGCAATATATACCAAGGAGATGGCATTCAGCAAAGCAAAACTTGCAAGAAGCAGCGCAATCATGTTTATCTCAAGGCCATAGAGGTTAAACATATTCTCTATCCAAAACTTCAAGTAAATTTTCAACAGATTCTTCTGCGTTTCAAACCTCTCCTTCTTCAATGCTAGAATCCGCCTCCTGTTCCACCTGTGACTCTCTTTGATGCTTCCCCAGAAGTGACCAAACGAAAATTTCCTACTACTGCCACTTTCAGAGCATCCAGTCTTGGGGTGCAGAAAACCAGCTGCCTGATTATCACGGGGAGAGGAAAAAGGCCATGAGTTACTCGTTGCCTCGCCTTGTTTCATTGATACAGAAGCATGATCTGTCGAAGATGAATTTTCACCATTAGAACTGGAAACACTTGCAGTAGTGTCTTCTGCAGAGACAAATAGTGGACAAGGCTCTTCATATTTTCCTTTGATAATATTTAAACCAGGTGTTCTTTCTAGCCAACGAAATACATTGTACTGCAGAGTACAGGCAGCAACAACCAGCACTTTGCCTCGTAGACCTGATTCTATACCCCAAAATCCAGGTTCATATACTCGAAGCCCCAAGTAAAAAGACAACTCAGCATATTTTTGCCCAGGGAACATCTGAGCTTGCATGCCCCACAGTTGGAAAAGATACTCCACAGACACCAGAAATCCACTATAAATCAAAAATGATTTGGATGGTATTGAAGAAGACTTTGGGAAGGTTGTGCAGATGACAAGGCCAAGGAGATATACAAATCCAAACACACTAATTGGAGACAATGATGCATAAAACAGTGCCGCGAACAAGATCTTCTGACCATGCCATACCAAAAATCTCTCAAAAAAACCAAAAACTCCAGGATGAAGCAAACTAGATTGACCAGGAATGTAATGTCCACTCTGCCTCCTTTCATAGCTGTAAAGTTGCATCACAATCAACACAGCAAGAGATTCCCATACATTATTCAGCAATGGTGCTTTGGAGTTGTAACCCAAATAAAAGTAGAGATCAATGAATCCAGATAACCACAGCTGCAAGCTGACAAAGCTACTTAAGCAGTAGATAAACATAAACACCAAAACTGCATATGCTTTCAAAGGGAACCACAAGCGTCTCTTAGTTTCCTCAAAGAGTTGTCTTCCATTAATCCAGAGCAAGAGAAGGAAAATGTATCCAAACGATACATAATTGGGTTTGACCAGGTATACACTTATGAGAATAGTGATGAAAGCAATGTATGTTCCACATGATCGGTACATAGACAGAAACTTTTGCCCAATCGCACTCAGGAATGAAGCAATATGTCTTTCTGTAAAGAAAAAACAGTGATTCGTAAACATATAATAAGAGAGTTGATACAAAACAGTTATGATGAACAACAACAAACAATTAGAAGAGTCTGACAGAGGTCACAGAATGTGCAACTTAGACTTTACAGCAAGAAAAACTACTACTAGAGCTCCCATGAAAAAATAATGGCAGTAGAAACTAACTTTTATCTTGTTAGGTAGATACATGCACTTAAATGAAGACCGCGAGATAAGAATTTTTACAACATGTGCCAATTAACTGGCAACTTTTCCATGAAGTTGAAACCTACTACTGGATCCACTACCTGGTCAAGAAGATATGATTATACAGTGCTAGAAGACACGAGGACCGGGAAATAAAAGGCTGATATGTATGATAAATGGTATGGCAACTGCCTTTAAGGAAAACTAATTGGTGTGCATGCAGAATGCCAGAATGGAAGCAAGGATTTTCAGTTGAAGTACAAAACTAAGACGTATATATGTCCCTCAATCAAATGTTCACTCCAAAAGAGACAGTTAGGAAGTGCTATACCATAAGTAGTATTATCCTGGCTATAACTTGAAGATGGAGACGAGTAGACGGACAAGAGGACTGATTTGTTGAGACCAGCTTTCAATATGCTAAATCCAATTGGAGGGCTTGGTGTATGGCGTACAATTGCTGAGAAGGAAAATAGCACCTCAAAACCATGATTATGGATAGCACAGAAGCAAGCAAGCAAGGCTATCTCCAAGAAGTCCCAAGAGCTTTCAGACCTAAGGAGACCTGCAATATTTCATAAACAGAGTTATCAGTGAGAACTCTTCCCTAATTCCTGTTTCTCTTTAATCTAAGATCACCTAGCAGCTAACTTCGAAAGGAAACTGATTATACGTGAATCTAGACTATGACTTGGAAAATACAGAAAGAGAAGCGTACCTAACTGAAATAGAATTTCTCTGCTCACAGAGCCTTCCCGCTTTAAGGAGTTCGACACCAGGTCGATCTCAAGAATGTAGAGAAGTGCAAAATGAACTTCGCATAGAAGAATCAAGGACTTGCGTATCTTTCTGTTGATATTGTGGCTCAACAGATACATAAGGAAGAATATCACTGAAAGATAAGTCCATTACGAAATAGTATCATGAACAATGGTTTTCACAAACTGCCAGATAGATGAATCCTTATTATAAAAAGCAAATAAGAGGGGGACAACCATACCATACACAGCATGGAAAAACCCAGGTTTCATGGCAATGAGGAAAATCAGTGCGAGCATAATAGCCCGTGAACATTTCCGCAATCCCCAAGCAATGGTGGCGACGACCAAGACCTTTGTTTCTTCATCAGCTGTGATTGAGAATAATCTCAGCCGTTAAGAACAGTTCTCAAATTCAATAAAAAGCAGAGGATTGAAATTGCCACTTAAAATAAGCACAAAATAAACTACGCTTGCCAAAGAAAATAATACTATTACGCTTTTCCCCTTCAAAATCACACAGTAGATAAATATTTTCCGTGATTATTATAAATCAAATTTCTTCAAAACATATTTTGGATAGAGTGGTAACTCTTAAAATGCCTTGAATGGCTTCAGGTCACATGATGCAGAAAGATGATAGGTTAATCGCGATAAACAAGTACACCCCATTTCTCTCCATTTCAGAGGTCCTGACAAGCCTGGAAGTTGGAAAACACCGGATAAATTGCTTTGCAGAAGCATATGTGAGGCCATTACCTTCAGCATAAGATCTGTCATTGGAAGATCTGGAGCTCTCTTCAGATAGGTACAGAAAAACAGAGTTGTTCACAAGATTACCCAACGCAACCAATATCCCCAAACCAAATTGTGCAAGCAAAAAGAATCCAGGTATAGTGTAATGCCAAAGTCCCACCATCTCCCAAATTTTCATGTCCTGCATATTTACGACACTGGTTAATTAACACCTTAGTTCTTTCAAAGTACTTGAAATTTGCACATAGAGAATATATTACCTTTCCAACCTTAGTGTTCAGAAAAGAAAATGCCACATTGAATATGTACGTACTCACAGCCCATAAGAGTATAAATACGAGAAGAAGGCCATTTAATCTGTGCAAGCGGAACAACGACGGGAAGGCATATATAATGTAACCGACATATCCAAGGAGGCCAAAAGCACACAAGCTCGCAAAGTGAAAACTCCAGAACGAAAGAGCAAACAGAGAGACCTGGCAATCATGGAAGCAAATAAAAAGAGTGTGAGATTCTGGACACAATACGTTGCTTTAGCTGACACATACACTTTGATACCAGGAATACAAATATATACCGGAAAACCATATGTGAAGAAATTGATACTGAAAGTCTTAAACACAGCTCCCCTCAGTAAAACATTGGTGTGCCTTACACCAGCCCTGAAATTTTGGAAGAAATCAACACATTAAGTTGAGCGTAACTATTATACATATAAATGTCTAATCTTGAAAAGCCCAACCAAGAGAACATCCATTAGAATGTGTGAACTAGCTGTACTCTGTACGAGAGTAATATTCTTTACCCAACCCCAATAGTTTATGCTAGAAGAGAAACCAATCACAAAACTTTTGATTTCATAAAAAAGTTCCAGTGTCTAAGTTTCCAGATTTCGTAGTGTCGACCCCTTGAATACCGAAAACCAAAGAGTTTTTCAACGTTTTGGGGGCTTTTTCATAAATCAAATTGGGATTCATTTCTTTGCGGCTACAACACTGAAATTAAAAAGCAATTTGGTCCCACTAAATACAGCAAGGGTTCAGTCAACTTCTCATTTTTCAACTAAAACTCTTCGTAAACAGCCTAGGGATCACCAGAAAAGTACATGGTTCTTTCATTCATTCCATAGCCACAGATTATAGTTCTATGAGCCGAAGACAGGAGAGTAACTAACAGTCTACAATCATAAAACGAATCAAATCATGTGAGCATATTCAACCAAGCTTTTCTTTTCTGCTTCAGAGTCATAAACTAATTAACATAAGTAAGAAAATTTAAACAGACAAATTAAAATCTTCTTTTTACGCCGAAATACTGTGTCAAACACCACAACAGCTCCCAGTAGGAAGAAACAAAACAAAAATCTATATAGCATACCTTGATTCTCGAATAAAAAACGAATATCTTGGAGGAAGAAGCCGCTCTGCCAAGTTATTTTCACTCGTGGACATGATAAAGTCCATATCCTCAAGATCTGACCTTACATAGGATAGCTGCAATAGCAGAAAGACAGGCATGTCTCACTATTGCAGATATATTGATATAATAGAGTGGTAGCTCGTTAACAGGTCAAGACGGATAAGTCAATTAACTAGAATGAAAAACTACACTGTTTGTTGGTGTTCATACACAACACCCCAAACACGGTTACCACATATTAACAGTTGTTTTGAGAAACAGTTAATATAGGTTTTTTGTTGAAAAACCATAAATAACTATCATTTTAACACACGTGCGAGCGCAAGCGATACTAGTCCTAGAAGAAAAAAAAGACATACCATGATGTAGAACAACACAAGGAAAAGACCAGAACAAATATCGGTGCCTTCAGTTTCTGCGGAGATTCTGAATAGACCTATAAAGCTTGCTATCCATCGAATCATATCTGAAAAGTTTATTGGTAGTTGATAGAGGTACAGCAGGACAATGTTGAATCCTGCGTAGATATAAAGAACTCTCCACCACCTTAACCATAAAAAAAACCCACTGCAGTTCAGTGAAGCAGGGTTGGGAAGCGCTCACTTTGCATAATAATCAATAATTTATCGACCTGAAAAGTCCTGAAACGTTGCTTGTCAAGGACCAGTCCACAAGCCCGGCACAGCTGCCAATAAAAAATGGCAAAGAAACCCATGATGGATTGCAGATTCCCACTGCCAATTGAACTGCTGGTAACAACAAGCAGGAGGCAACCCTGAGATGACTTCCTGAGTCATAAACGATTGAGATAATGTCAAAGCAAGTTGATATCAAAATAGAAAGAGAAAATGGTACCAGATAGAAGTGCTTATTCTTCTCAAAATAGACATTACTTAACCAGATGAACACAAAATGAAAAAAAAGTTACAGTAGCTATCATGACAAGTGGTACGGGGCTACTACATTAATTACAAACCTAGCTGTTGGAAAAATCCTGAAAAGTGAGACCACCATGTGTCCCGCCATCGAACGAAGCCGAATCTACTACTGTATATGTCAGCTAAAGCAACTAGTGATGTTAGTAGTTGCAAAGCCAAGAAATACATAACAGTGGGGTTTGTCCAAGACTTTAATCTGCAAAAGCAAACACAAGAGAGTATCAGCTAAGAAGTAAATATTTGATAAGGCAGTAAGATGAATTAAAGAACGAGACTAACTCTTACATCATAAAGCCAATAACCCTCATCCAGCCAGTATCTGCTGTATCCCAGTCTTGACCTACAGCAGCCCAAAGGACAAGGTACACCACTTGAGCAAGAAGTACTGCAAAGGAAAAGATGAAAATGGGCCATAATAGCCAATGCCTCCTCTGAAAACGGTATCCTGGCAAAAGAAAGCATGATAAGATGCAAGTTAGAGAAAGTAAAGATCAGCTTATCAACCATAACCGATAAAAGCCATGAGAACTGGGAACGGAAGAACTTGTTTTTCCAGGCTAATGTAGATAACAGTTTGTACAGAGGAAACAGCTTGCCCCAAATGAAAGATCCAAGATATGTCAATTACAATTGAAACATTGGGGTTGGAGGTGATGAGAAACCTGGATAGAGAAGAAAAGAGAAAATAGTCTTACCAATTTCAGGTGCGATATAGTGAACGAGGAGGAAAGCTATCAAATCAACAAAGGATATGAGACTCCAGTTAATAAGTGCAGCTGTAACACATTAGGAAAAGAGAAATGTTAAATAAACTTGAGGTATTATTACAATGTTGAAGCCCAAGGAGGCAAAACCCGCAAATAGCAAAGTTAGGGTTTTGTGGACCGACCAAATCGAAATCGAGCGATTGTGTAAATGTCCAAACATTTGGAGGCAAGTAAGAAGATATAATCCTACCTGCCAGAAGTAGCGAAGGCAACAAGAAGCCGACCAAAAAACTCGCCATGAGAAGCTTGTCTTAACGATCACCATATCCCAATTATCATCACTTGGAAATGACCAAAGAAATCTGCCCACGCAGCTCGCCGGAGACTAAAAAATCCGAGAAGAAAGAAATGAGAATTCCAATTCTCACAAGTCTTTGTCGGATTGGAAATCGAAAATAAACTTACTTAGCTAGGGATCACAACTCAGAAGAAATTATTTTTATATTTAGCGCCTTTCAGCATATATACACGTAGATACATACACCATATTACCAATACCAATACGTGGGCTCGGTTCAATTGACAATTAAAGCTTTGTACAGCACACACAAACTACAATTCAGATATTTTGAAATTATTTCGATTGGGTCAACTTATACGGGAATTCGGTTACCACGGACCGGTATTGCACCGGTTGAATACAGCCATTAAAACCAGTGTCCCTTATCGCTCGACGCATCCCTGGTTGTGTGGATTTGAGAGAATGAGGTGTGGTTGCTTAATCTCTCCGTCGATAGCTCTTGCCCCCAACTCCAATCTCAGATATGGGTTTGCTTCAAGAAGATTCCGAATCCGCGCGACTGCTGACGGAGTGGAAGCTCCTCCCGCCGAGGAGCCCAAGGAACAACCGGAATCTCCATTCCCTTCCGCACTCGGCAAAGACTTGAAAAAGGTGCCAACTTGTTTAATCATAGCTTTATCAAAGGATTTTATGGAAGACTTTTCAATACAAGCAGGTAGCTAACAAGACTGTGGCGACCTTTGCCCCTAGGGCGTCCACCGCCAGCAAAAACCCAGCTGTCCCCGGAACTACTCTTTACAGAGTTTTTGAGGTTCAAGGTTATGCATCAATGTTGGTCGGAGGTGTCCTCTCTTTCAACCTCCTCTTTCCCTCCGACCAACCCGATATATGGAGGTTGATGGGGATGTGGTCCATTTGGATGTTCAGTAAGTCTCCTTGGCATTCTTCGCCTTCTTTCCAATCTTCATTTCCCCCTAATCTTCTCCTTCTTTATGGCAGCTATTCCTTCTCTTCGCGCCCGAGACTGTCCAAGCAAAGAGAAAGAGGCTCTCAACTATCTTTTTCTCATCATCCCATTACTCAATGTTGCTATTCCCTTCTTTTGGAAATCTTTTGCTCTCGTCTGGTCTGCTGATACAATTGCCTTCTTTGCTATGTATGCCTGGAAGGTATGCCTCCTTCGTTATTCGAATCATGATTATTGGGCGGTGCTGATTACCTCCTCTTACTACAGCTTGGATGGCTGCAAAGAACAGAGTAGAGCTAACTCTTTGATGCGGTTAGAGAATGATGAATCTTTCTCGTCTCTTCCTTACAATGATTCTTCATTCAGCTTCTCTGTCGGTGATTAGAGCATGTAGAATGAAGCCTATCGTGTCAGGTACGTGGGTTTAAGGCAAACCAATGTGAACATTGACTCTACAAGGAAATATGAGCAAGCCTCTTAAGGAATATTCTTGTAAATCGTAAGAGTTTTGAGATGAATCTTTCTCAAAAATAGAAATGTGAGTACATATACGTTTTCTTATCAATAATGCAGCTGGTAAAACTTAAAAGAAAATAAAAGAATTGAGTATTATTGATAACTCATTGCATCCCAGTGTCTGTTGGTTCTTCTTCTACTCGACAGAAGAAGGAGGTTCATGTGTTTGGTTCTAGGCTAAGCTTTTTCTCATCTTCTCGAGTGTGCTCTCGATAAAAGCATCTGATTTCTTATTTATGTCAATTAGAAGGGGCCTTAGACCTCTATGAGGCTGCGGTGGTTTCCCTGCTTCAGGCTGATTGATTTGTTGCATAGGACTCGGCTCATTCAGCATGCTCTTCTTCCCCTTCTCGTGTAACCTCTTCTTTGGGCCGTTACTACCATTAGCCAGTGTGATCACTGTCTCTCTCTCTGATTCTTGGCTTGACGAGGCAGGGGAATTGTTCTTGCTCTCCTCCGAGTCTTCTATTTGCTTGAAATGAATAGTGATATCAGACCTTGATCCCTTTTTGATCAGTTTGTTCCTCTCACGCTTATCTTCATTCATCTCTTTCTCTCCCAATATCCCTAGTTTAGCCACCACAAATCTAAACAGCCGTCGGCAAATGCCCGGGGGCCGCAGGGAGCTGCTGCTGTCAACATCATCCTCTCTTGGATGCATTCTGTGTCAAGAAGAAGACTAAAGAAGCAGAAAAGGGTTTTCTTTTCTCTATGGGATTCTTGTGTTAGAGGAGTGGTTTTTGTGTATATGAAGAAATGAGTAGGACATTGGGTTTGCTTTGATTCTACGCTTGTGAAATTGAGCCAATGGAAGCTCGTATGTGTTTCTGTCGTTTAATCCATAAAAAAAGATAGGAAAATAGAATCTCCCTTGTTTCTTCTTCATACTCTTCTTTTACTTTAATCTGAAAAGCAGCTGCAGGAATATTTGTGCAAGTTTCTTGATTGAAGCTGAAGATCTTTGAAATTTCTGGCAAGTGCAAATAGATCAAAGTTCTGTGCACTAGTTCCCTGTGACTCACGTAATAGTTGATGTAGCATAACCCAACCCTAATTTTTAATCTATTGAATAAAAGGAAAGAAAATGTAAGGAAGAAACAAGAAACCCCAAGAAAAACCCACCAAACACAAGTATACAACCAAGGAAACCAAAAGCCTCGTAAAAAAAAAATTTCCGTAGAGAACGTGTGTGACATCTTCCGACTCAGCTCACTCCGATCACCGGCGACGAGGATTCACGATCTGCCACCGACTTCGCTGATGATAGGAGACGCAGTCTCTGGACACGCGGCGGGAGATGCTTGGCTGGTTTTCTTGACACTGGCGGTGTCCACGGCAAGAAAACTCCAGTGCCGGCGTCTAGCCTCTTGGGAGCCGGAGCTAGCATCACTAATGGAGCTCTGATTATGCCGTATGGGTTTAGAGCCGGGGTGCCTGGTCGACATAGGGTGACGGGGTTGGTGGTTGGCGGCGGCTGGACCTTAACGGAGTCCGGTTTGAGTTTGAAGAAGGTGATTGCGACTCTTTTGTTGGGCGATGGACACATTACGTGCCTAGCCATATCTGCGCTGTTACCTCTCATAACCAGCAACGACCTGCGAAACGTTTCTTCTGGTTAAAAACAAAGCTCGGATACAATCAACATCGTGGAAAGATGAGAGAGTTTCCATTACCCTTCCTTTAGGGGCAGAGTGAGTGAGCCTCTGAAGTTGCCATCATTATCGACCCCGAGTCTATGTCCAAACACCATGGTTGATTCAGACAAGACAAGAGTGGATATGGGTTGATCCACGTGAGGTGGTTTCTGGAATGGTTGGGAGTGTTCCTCCTGGAAACAAGGCCAAACCTTAGGTGGCCGGGTGGGGAGAGAAGAGAGTAAGATACAGATATCTGGGTAAGTATACCTCGTCAAAGAAGTTGATGACACAGCCATTGGGTCGTTTGTATTCAGGAATCACACGCCATTGAAGAAGATGATCGATCACGCTTTGAAGAAGGGCTGGGATAGGTGCCACTAAAAGCAGGATTCAGCAGTTTGTAAGAGAGCTATAGGTATAAAAAAAGTGGCGTTTTCGAAAACTTGGTCTTGATTTACCTGACTGTTCATTGCCGAAAATGGGAATGCCAAGCTGAATAAGCTCTCTTTTAGTTCCTTTGGTGTTCTTGTTGAAGAGAACAAATGTCTCCCCTGGATTTGGGACGAGAGAAGCTTGTAAGGTTAATTAATACTGAACAAACATAATTGATGTCTCCCTGGCCTGCATTACCAATTAAAGGTATGAGTGAGTGAGACTCACCTGAAAGTTCCTGATTCCGACCAGCCTCTCGGAGCTCATTCACAGAGTCCAGAAGCTTGGAGAGTTGAGTTGCGGTGAACACACCTTCGTACAGTTTTAGGCCTTTGACAACATTGGCCTGCCACAAGCAACAGGCAGTCTTAATGAGTCTAGGAAACAATGAAAGCAACTTCAACTCTAAATGTTTTATTTATTAATTTAAATATATACGTGCGTGTTCCAAATTAATTTAGAGGAAGGATCGATGCCTAGAATGTTTGTTTTTCAGTTACTAAACTATCAAACCTCAGATGTTTGTTGGTGGAAACTAAAGTGGATGTGATGTGTATGAAGAACTTGCCGTATGTCCTCGAACATGTTCCTTGGCCGAGAAACGCTTGGAGTGGTGCTTGATGAGTGAAGCTCGAGGTTCGCATTCTTCCTCGTGCTTCCAACATATTGTCATCGTTTCCTCAACGCGCTCTTCTTCTCGAGATCCTGCTTGCAACAACAACAACAAAAACCAACACGTACGTGTGTGTAAGCTACTTTAGAGCTATTCGGGGGTGTTTGTTTCTTTTTTTCTTTTCCTTTTTTGATAACAGATAATAGTGTTTCTTGTTCACACCACTTTACTTTATGGCGAGCGAGCGTCGTTAACAAATTACACCTCCATCAATTCTATTGTTATTTATTTTCGTTAAATATAAGAATATATTGTTAGGATAAAATGGATTTTAAATTTTCGCCGTACTTTTTCTCACCTACCAAACAAGAGATTGTATATTGCTATTCGATCCTTCATACATTTTCGGATAGTATTAATATTTCGGAAAAAAAACTTGATTAAATATAATTCAAAAAGATCCAACAATCTTTAATAAGAATGAAATTGTGTACCGGAATCAGTGATATCGCTAGTGGGAGAATCATCGTCGATAAGAGGATTAATAGTATGGTTGGTGGAGGCAGTTTGAAGCTCGAGCGTGACTTGAGAGATAGAATGATACTTCTGCATCTGTAGCACTGGGATCCAGTTTAGTCTCCTCCTATGTATCGCTGCCATCACACCTGCGTAATCCGACGACGCCATTCCTGATCTCCCCTCCATTAGGTGTCCGCACAGCGCATCTATTATGGCGTTCGCCGCCGCAAACTCACCGCGAAACCACGTCATCATCGCCGCCGAATCTGACAAAAGCACCGGAGCACCCTGATCCTTCTTCCCAACGTATGCACATGGTTTTGTTTCACCCATCAAAGCGAATGAGGTTTTTGAGGGGTTCGCCGGAATCTTAATTGATTGATTGATTGATTGATGTCTCACTAATGATACAAAGCGTCGCGTATTTATTGCCACTCGAGAAAACACAAATATACTAATAAAATAAATTTGCTCATCAAAAAAATATTCATTCGATTATTAATTGAGATGAAACAGAAATGTGTGGGGCCCGTAGATGAACAAGTCATTCGATCCTTTCGCTTGCGGGAAAAGCCACAACCGACCGACCGTTTCACCTCCGCCTTAGTTTGCTCTCTTCTCGCTTTTTAATCTCATGTAATGTAACACCCTTTTCTTGTATAAATTCTTTGAAAATTTGACTGATATTTCAGATTCGAATACTTTATTGTTATCTCAAATCAGCTCTCCGTTTTACCTTTTTCTATTAAATTACACAGGCGTTGACTAATAATTAAAGAAAACAAATTTAAAGGCAATACGGACACTTTAACAACATCATGAATCATACCCCTGTGCCGTCAGTCACAAATAATTCTGAAAGATTCGCATTGTTTGTGTCCCTTTCTTCTACTCTTGACATTCCCTCCAATTGTTAATTACTTCCTAAATCCTCATTTATACTATCATTGAGAAAGTATAACCTGCTAATATCTTGCTATAAGGCTGGCACTCTCCGTTCACGGTTAAATTGTCGACTCCAAGACAATATTTGTCTACCGTTTTGATTAAGCAGTAGGTAAGAGATTTAAGAGTTGGTGGATGTTCTCCTAAAAGCTAATAATAATAATAATACTAATATAGTAGAAAAGTCGACTTCTCTGCGTTTTTCACGTGTGTACGTAGAATAAACTATTATTTTCTGTGTATATGAACAACAACAAAAAAAGAGGTTTTGGGGGAGGATTGCTCTCTCTGTCACTGAGAGGTCATTGATTTGTTCGTAATTTTCGTGCTTGCCTTTTGTATATAAGAGCGTTGACGGCAGCGAATAGAGAGACAAATGAAATTACAAAAAGACGATATTGATTAAAAGAAATGCGAATGTATACGTTATACAACTCATATATAATTATACTAAAATAGAGTTACTTTGGTCAAGCTTAAAAAAGAGTGGCTGATATCTGACTTGTCTTTTTTTGTTGTTCAGAAAGAAAAAAAACTAGTATAAAAATTATAACACTTGGCGTCTTCAAGTTTTTTTTTCAAGCCATTTTGGTAACGTCAGATTTAGTTGACATGTGAATGTATTTTCTTTAATCAGAATTTGAGTAGCAAAATGGCCGATCATGAGATTGGTTCTAGTATAATTATTAATTAAGAATACTATATATTGTTTATAGTAAGAGCATATTATGCATCTGGAGTCAAACTTGACTCTTGATCGTCGAAAAGGGACTTTCTCCGTTTTATTATGAACTAAACAACAAATTAGTATTTTTACCCAATTTTCGAAATTTAACATTTAATGTAGGTTTTCGAATAAAACGATGTTGGACATGCATACATAAATATCCTTGAATAGTAGTATGAGACTATGAGTGATAAAAATTATTTGGGTTTGGTTTGTGTAAGAAATCGTGTTAAAAGCAAAGGATTTGAGTAAAATAAGAAAACGAAATCTCAACAGAATCTGCCCCTTTTTGGCTCGAATAATGGCATGCCGTTAGCATTAAATCAGACAATTAAAAACAGTTATCGTTTGAAATTGAATATTCAGTAGGACAGGTCATGTTACGACCAAAAAACACTTCCTAACACCCCACTCTGAGCCGATCCAGAGCCTATTATTTTATGACGATCGTGCATGTCATTTCATTATTCGAAGCATTGTCATTAATTCTCTTCATTATTCTATTATTTAGGTTAAATAAATAGACTGCCAGTTGGGCTAACTTTCCTTTCATTTGGTTTAAATCGGTTCTTGTGGACTTAATGCATAAATTTTAACCCCAAAAAAGTAAAACAAGCCTTAACTAGGGGATCATATTTGATGGGCCTAATTTACCATCTATATGACCTATAACGGCCCATTTCAAAGCCCATATGATCTTTGTACATTTTTTGAACCACCACTAAATTTTAAAAGGGTTTATTTATTAATACAACAAATCCATATCCATACATGTCTATCAATAGAATAGAATCAAGGGACCTTAACATATTCATAATCGATAACCTTTTTTGTTTTTTGTTTTTTTTTCTGGTTTCATAATCGATAACTCATATTAAACATTAGGCATGAAGCAAGCCAAGATTATTCATATAATTTTGTGGGAATTCATCAATCCTTGACGACCTTGAAAGAATCGTAAGTTGGGTTAGCAGTAGCGATGGTGGAAGAGGATCTGAGCTTCATCCTTGCCTTTTTTATGTACTCAGAGAACTGATCTGATGATCTCCCACTGCTACGAGAGATAGGGACATGGTGATGATGATGATGATGATGATGATGATCACGTGTCTCTGTTTCACGTGTCTCTGTTTCACTTGTCTCGGAGGCATCGTTCTTCATCATATCACCCAGATTCGTCATTGCCCTTATCTTCAGCTTCGCTTTATTTATAAAGTCGGTGAACCTCTCGTCCGTTTTCACCGTCGTCTCCACTCGAGTGATCACCGTCTTCTTCGGCTCGATCTTTGTTATGGGTTTGGCTGCCTGAGTCGACGTCTCTGAGAATTTGACGCGAACAGCCTCTGCTGGGTGGTTCGATGAAGGTTTGTTGGAGATGCGGCGAACGGTTCGGACAGGATTCGTCACTGCTCTGAAGATCTTCTCACACACTCTGTTTTCTTGCTTCTTCTCCTCGTTCTTTGCCATCTTAGAGAGCTTAACAAGTAAAGGAGTCGAGTGATCTGTGCAGAGAAGATGGTGACATTAACGAGGTTTTTATAATGCAAAATCTGCGATTTTTTAATATTTGTTGCCTGGTTGCAGAATAACGTGTTTCAAAAGGGAACAACATGCAAATTAAGGGAGAAATTTCTTGGGTTGGGAGATTCTCATTGTTGAAAGAGAGGAAAGGTGAAAACTTTAACAAGTTTTTCAAACAAGGAAAGTGATGTTAGAAAGGGATCGTATTCTGATTCCACTCTGTTTCTTTCTTCTTCATTCATTGGTTTTTGTTTTGGATTGTTCTGTAAAAAATATGAGAATCAGCAGTTGTCATTCTCTCAGGAGGAGATTTTATTTAGTAACAAGGCACTAATCTTGGATTTTATAAGCGCTAAACATAAGATTAAATACAGTAGATTCTCAGAATTAGGTCCCTTTCCATTTGCTTTTTCATCCACGGATATGCTTTCTTATTATTCTTTCCTTGCGATTACCATGAATTGTTTTCTATGGTTACTAATAATCCACACTAATATTTATCAAACAGAAAGAAACTGTATACTAATCACACGTTTTCAATGGGAAATGTATATAATCTTGGATTTATAGATACAGATTTTTTTAATCACATATTCGCGTATTTGTAACTTTATGCTATCTGATCACTGGTTCTTACGGCATATAACGTAAAAGCCGCAGAAGAAACGTATAAAATTACAAGTTTTTTGAAGGATATCAGAGCATCTCCAATAGATGAACCCCTAATGGGGTTCTAATCAATTGTTTTATTATAAATTTTGATTATTTCAAAGTTAAGAATCTCACTAAAGTTCCTTAACTATTTTCTGCTCCAATAGTGAATCTCATTAGGGGTTCTAATAAAAAAAAATTTGATTTTTTTTATTATATGTAAAATTTATTTTGTTATAATTTATAAACAAATATTTTGTAAAACAATAATTATTTTGCATTTCATGAAATTTAAAACATACAAAATATGGATTTTGAAACCGGAAAGAGAAATTTACCCTTTGGACAGATAGTGAATGAAAAGGGAAAGAGAAATTTACCCTTTGGACAGAGAGGTCGACAGAGACACGGGAATTAGTAGGACCATCTTCAACAAGATCTTGAGCTCCCTCCTCCTCCATTAATTGCTCCCTGTATTCGTCAAAGGCATTTCACATTCTTACACAAGAAACAAAAACATAACCCAACTCTGCAAAAAAAAAAAAAAAAGGCCAACACCTCACCATGAACATACACTAGCTCTGCTACACCATTAGCTAAAGCGTCAACAAGAAGTAATTATGAAGCAAAGGAATCCTAACAAAGATGCGATTAAAGTAATTATGAAAAGAAGCCAACACCTCACCTGTTACAAGGTTAAACAGAAAGCAAGATTACAAAAGAAGCATATCACTAATAAGCTTGTTTTTTAGAGCTATTTCTATATCAGAAAGTGGTTCTGACTTTCCAAGGAGGCTGTCAAGCAGTTTATTCTTTGAAAGCTTCTCTTTCATTTCCAAGTCTTGCTTCTTGATGTCCCACATGCTCTGATACTCCGAGACTGACACCGACTTGCCTTCATCTTCCACAGTGCTTCGCTTGCTCCCACTCTTTTTAGCTTTAGCCTTAGCTGCCTTCACACCAAGAGGACGACCCATTGGTTCATCCTCTCCATGGATTTCTGGCTGAGAGCTTGCCGACTGTCCAGAACCCTCTTCAACCTTTCTTCGTTTTGACTCTCCACCACCATCTTTAGCCTGTGAAGTTCTACACCATTTTTGATCATGGCGAAGCTCTCTCCATGCATGGTCAAGCGTGAACTTGATCTGGTGATCGTTGAAGAAGATTTCATGAGCTGCTTTCATAACATCATTCTCATTCTGCCCACTTGATTGCTCTTTCATTGCAGCTTCGTAGCATCCCACAAACTTGCATACTTGGTCATTTAACCTCCCCCACCTTTGCTTACAGTGACTAAACTCTCTAGGAGGAAGACCAACGAGCTGTGGACTAGAGTTAAAGTAAGCTTGGATGCGTTTCCAAAACGCTCCAGCTTTTTGCTCATTACCAACGACAGGATCTTTGCTGGTGTTCAACCATGCGCTGATGAGGACAACATCTTCTTTGGGCGTCCATTTCTTCCTTTCTTTACGCTCCCCAACATCTTCTGATGATCCAAGTTGTATAGTAGGTGACAAACTCTCAAACTGAAGATTGTGGTTATCTTGGATGGGTATACTATTTAAGAGGTTAACAAAGCTTGAATTTTGAGTATATGGATCCGTTGAATCCATATCCCAGTTTCTGTTGGATGTTATTAGGAGAAGAAGGTTTATGGTTCTGTCTTTTTATAACAAGAGGTTTTAGTTTATATATAACAAGAGGTTAAAGCTAACAAGTTGTGTTAGCAATCAATGTCATAATAAAGCTAACAAGTTGTGTGTTTAAGTTAAAGCTAACAAGTTGTGTTAGCAATCAATGTCATAATAAAGACAAGACCTAATCTCAAACAACCAAGCATTGATCACAAAGAACCATTCAAACGAGTGAAACATTAAACAAAGGAAGAGTAAGAGTAGAGACTCACCTCATTTTCATCCTTGTGGAGGTCACAAGTCTTCTTCTCCATTTGTTGCTTGTACATCGATTCCCTCGGATGTCACAAGGCTCTGCATACCTTTCAACCTACAAGTCAAGAAATTCTCATATGTCTACTAAAACAAATGCATAGATAACTCATATGTCTATGTTTAACGAAAACATAATAAGCAAACAGAGATTGAGTGTACCTTGGATCCATTTAGGAAGACTCAAAACTGTCGATACAAACTGATTCTTAAGCCTCTTTTGCTCTGCTTCTGTTGATGATAATTTCATCTCCGACTTCACTTTCTCGTTTTTGGTTATCTTCATATTCTTTCTAGCTAACTCAAGCTTCTTTCTAAACTACCATTATCACTCATCATAACCTATAAGCAAAAACCCTGAAACAGAGATAGTACCATTGAGATTACAAAGGTAATATTCCAAAACAAAACGAAATTTAGACACTAATTGAGATTACAAAACCTGGCTAAGTAGATCGGAAGCTCCGCCGTGACTTCTCCGGGAACGATGATCCAATCGGGAACTTTCCAATCGAATTGCTGCAAAATCTCAACCGCCGCCGTTTTTTGACCTTCGAGATGGAGGCTGAGCCATCGAGATTTTGTCCGCCGGGAGGAAAACGATGGAAGGGATTCCGGCGGAAGCGCATTAAGCGGATAGCGCGGCGGAGGTATCTCCGGTGGAAGCGTAATCAACTCCGACGATGGTTTGTTCACCTCCGATCGATGATTCGAGAAGAAGCAAAAAAATTTTCAGAGGCTGTGATAGTGCCACGTAATTTTGTGAACCCCCTACTGAACCGGTTCTTAAACTCCTTGTTTAAGGAGCGGTTCTTGCCATAGAAACTCAATTTTCATTTTTTTTTTTTTTTTTAGGAGTTAAGAACCCTTATGAACCTTCTAATAACCTCTGTTGGAGATGCTCTCACCCTAATGACCACAAATCTAATGGCTATAGGAGATGTTTCTATGTGTCTTATTAGCATTCAGAAAAAGAAAACAAATTAAACAACATGTTGCAGTTAGGAAAGGCATTTCTAGGATTAGAGAGAACTACTACTTTCATATTGATAGTGCAGATTCATGATAACTGTAAATTTAGCATGTTTTATAGTCTGTGGAAATCATTCATTTGCATTTCTTCGGATCCCTTACATGTCGAAAGGAACTTATCATCTTATTACTTAAGCATTTGAGTCGTAGCCAAGAGAAGAATTTATAGGTCAGTGGTGGTGCAGGTAGTGCAGCCTGGAGTTGACCATCTGTGGAAACTGCGTCTGTCTTAACTGGAAATATGGCGGGGATTGTGGTGGAGGGGACCGGAACATACCAGCAGTGTATGGTGATGGTTTGTTAGCCCCAAAATAGGGAGGAGGGTATGGTATGGGTGTTGGGAAGCCAGACATTGCTTGAGGAGGAGGATACACCATTGGAGGCGCAACAGCGTTGATGAAACTGCCGTTTTCAGCCCATGCTCCTCGATAAGGCTCGACCTTTGCCTTGCTGCTTCGCTTACCAAAACACCTTAAAAGAAAACACTTTGTTGGCCTCTTCTTCTTCTTCTTCTCCATTGTCTTGGTCTGGTTATGTCCAGGGGTTCCAGGAAGAGAGCCAGAGATGTCTCCAAGAAAAGAGACAAGCTCTGCGTTTTTGCCCCATTTGGTAAGCTTACGAAGCAGCGTGGCTGGGCTGGCGTCACCTGAGACTGTCAGGAGCCCTTGCTCTGCGTTATACTCAACCGCACTCACCCCTGTTTCCATTCGAAAACAATATTAGGTGAGCATGTTTAACAAGGATATGGCTTGAACAAGAACATTGACTAGTGGACTTAATCACCAGAGACACTTAGCAACTTTCTCTTTGCATTTGTCTGGCAACCTTTGCAACACTTGATTCCAACTCTCAGAACGCAAGACTGCAGTTATCACAGAGACAAAAACTCGTAAGCAAACTTTTAAAGAAGATGCAAAAAAGAGTCAAGAGAGAGAGGGTGTACTCGGACGGGTGGAGTTGGATTTGCCATTGAAAAAACACCTCAACTTGGAACCTCTAACGGAGAAGAAGACGATTGGTATATATTGCTGGAATTGGTGGATATCTATTGTTTCCATATTCTCTTGATATCGCACCCTAAACACAAATTATTAAACGTGAGTTATTTGTTATCTTCTTATCATAGATACATTCCACAAACTTGTTCCAAAGTATCCTCCTTTTGCATATCAGAACCGTCGCTTATACACATTATTAAGAAAGCAATAATGGACTTTCCGGCAAGGGAAGATACGTACTTTTTGAGTCTGATATTTGAGCAAAGACCAAGATCGTGTTCGTTTATGCAGATTCGCATACTGGAAACGAATCTGAAGACTTTCCCTCTTCGGGTCAAGAAGATACAAGACTGATTTTGGGTTGTGTGTGTGGATGAACAGAAGTTTGCGCCATAACCATCGACCAGGCGAAGGGTCTGATAGTAGTCGCCGGCACAGCAGAACCGAACCTCCGTGTTGGGTATGGATTTCACCCATCATATAAATGGGCCAGGCCCAGGAATTGTTTCAGCCCAACCAGAAAAAATCATATAAACAAATCGGCCCATCAACCAAAAAGCCAAACTTTGATCAGAAAGAGTGCTCCGGTGCTTATCGAACAAATCGGTAAAAGTCTTCAGATTCAAGCATCCAAACTCCCTTTTCCACTATTTCAGCGATGATCACTCGTGGGACTTATGGTCTTATTTTTAAGCTGAAGAGGGTTTGATTGTTATTTCTAAATTTAGAGGGTGTGGTTGTTATTTTGAAATTTAAGAGATGTGATGTTGTAATTTAAAGAAAGAAGGCTGCTATAAGAAAACCCTCCTCCTCCGACAAGTGTCACTAAACCTCCTCCTCCTCCTCCTCCGACTCCGACTAGTGTAACCAAACGTTTCATCTTCACGTCATCATCGGCTCGCTTTGATTTCAATGGATCCTCAGTTGATTTCTCCCAAAACCCCCAAGATAAGGTTCGTCTCTCCCGCTTTTCTTATCGACCCTATTTCCCCAGTTTCCTGTTCGTTGACGGAGAAAATGGGACTCTCCTCAGTCGTAATTCTGCTCGGAATACTATTTTCAGTTGTCTCGGTTAATTTATTTATACTGTTTGTCGATGTTTTGCTCGGAATCACTTCGCTTGGTCAATTTGGAAGTCAGTGTTAGGGCATATAATCTTTGTTGATTTTCGACCCTGCAGGCACAGATGCGTTGCGTGCCACAAGATGTTTAATAGACGCCAACACCTTGTTGAGCACATGAAGATTTCGCACCATTCAGTTCACCAGCCTCGTTGTGGGGTTTGCTTGAAGCACTGTAAATCATTCGAATCTGTTCGTGAACACCTTAACGGTATGGCATGGCTCGTATGATCCTCTTTTGTTTTTCCATATGATTGATGTTGATTCCATGATTTGAACAATGTCAGTTCCGGACCATCTATTCAAAGGAAACTGCAAAACCATTTTCTCTCAACGAGGCTGTAGTCTTTGTCTTCAAGTCTTTGAGGAAGCCACTACTCTGGCAGAGCATCAAAACAAGTGTCACCTCTCTGCACCTCTTCCTCTTGTAAGCTCCAAGTGTATTCTTTTCTGATTAATGATATATTAGCAGTTTCCCAAGTGTCATTCTCACGGCTTGCTTTTGGACTTAACACTTGACATCTATTCCTGTCAGCAGGGAACAGCTACCCAAGGGAATGAGGGCAATGCTTCTAGGCCACATACTGTAAACACAAGTGGCACACGTCTGAAGGCAGTGGCAATTGACTGTGAAATGGTTGGTGGTGGTGATGACGGGTCAATTGATCTGTGTGCATCGATTTGCATGGTTGACGAAAACGAGAATGTGATCCTCTCCACTCACGTCCAACCACAAGTCCCTGTCACCAATTACAGGTTCTGCTTGTGGACATTGTGCTGGTTTGTTTATTATTCTTCCTTGTAAATCGTTATCACTCACCCGCCTAAGGTTCAGACACGAGGTAACTGGATTGACCGAAGAAGATCTGAAGGATGGTATGCCACTTCAGGATGTACGAGAAAAAGTGCTCGCGATCTTGTGCAATGGACACAACGATGGGACTGGGAGGCTCCTTCTTGTTGGTCATGACCTTAGACATGATATGAATTGCTTGAAACTCCAATATCCTAGCCATTTGTTGAGGTACAGGAAACAGCCAAACTGGTGAATTCCCTTGCCGTTTTTGGTAAATCATCTCACAGATGGTTGCACGGGTAATGGGTTTAAAATCCATTTACTCGAGTGTTGCTGCCTTTGATTCTTTGCTTGAAATCTCTCTTTCTAGCCTGTCACTGATACACTTGCTTTGCTTCACCTCAGAGACACAGCAACATACCGGCCATTGATGAAGACAAATCTTGTAAGCCAATCACTGAGGTACCTCACAAGGTCATATCTCGGGTAAGCTATCCTTGGGTTTCAGTTTTTTGCTGTGTGTCTTGGCATTGGGTTCTTAAAACTTTGAACATGGGATAGAAGTTGTTCTGTATGTGCAGATACAAGATTCAATGCGGGAAGCACGAGGCTTACGAGGACTGTGTATCTGCGATGAGACTGTACAAGAGAATGCGGGATCAAGAGCATGGGTTTTGTGGGAAGGCAGAAGGGAATGATGGTCTAAACTCGTGGAAACAGAACGATCTAGAGAAGATGAAGCCAGAAGAGCTGTACCACAACTCCAGAGCAGACTACCGCTGCTGGTGCCTTGACAGATTCATCGATCCATGAAATCCCAGTTTCTCTTTTTAAGTTCCTCCCTACTTTATGTAAGTCTTTTTTTGGTTTGTTTGATGGGAGGAGATGAAGACTTGTTAGAGGTTTCCGGTTTGTTTTTGGATGGATGATCAAAAAAATGCTTTGGCTTCAAAACGACAACAACTCTCCTTTGGGCTCCTAGTACCTTCTTCAACTGACATGTTATCTTCTGATTCAAATTTAATTTTAGGATAGACAAAAAACACACATTTATAGAACAAAAACATATATGTTTTTGTTCTAAACTTGCAATAAAAAGCTCACTTTCTAAAATTAAATTGCTCTGAAAATGCCGTGTGAGAGGTAAGATGATCTAATAAAAATGTAAATTGCTTTTTAATCCGTCATTAGAAAAAAATAAAAAAGAGAGAGAAAAATTGGCGACAGAATAAAAAAGCAATTAATATGTGAGAAGAAGACGCTCATTGTTTGAGAAAAGCCGCCTACTCTCCCCCTCGCCCCCGCCTCCGAAGGAAGACTACCCGAGACGGCGTCCATGGCCGTGACTCCGCCGGATTCCCAACAGATTCTCTGGGACTCCGTCACGTCGCTGATTAGGTCGGCCCAAGAGAAGAACGCCGATCCGCTTCACTGGGCTCTTCAGCTTCGCTTGAGCCTCTCCTCTGCCGGCATCTCCCTTCCCTCACCGGACCTCGCTCAATTCCTCGTTTCCCACATCTTTTGGGAAAATCACACTCCTCTTTCGTGGAAGCTTCTCGAAAAAGCTATAACCGTCAATATCGTCCCTCCCTTACTTGTTCTCGCCCTTCTCTCCCCAAGGTAACGCGATTGTTTGGATTTCGACGTGGACGAACTATCATTTCTAACTTCAGCTCTCGTTAAGCTTTCACTGCCCAGATTTTGAGCTCGGATTCATCTTTGGATTTTATATTTTCTTCTGAATTACTCTTAGGATTATCACACTGGGGACTATTGCTTTTGAGTCGTCTACTAATTGCACTTGTAATCGTGTATACTTGGAAAATGTTTAGGTTTGGTTCTTGAAATCAGTTTTATGTAGATTCCTTTACTTGGCTACTTCTCGCTGAGAATCTCCGGCTGGATTCATTATGCTACTACTTTGATATATACCCTCAAACTGTCTGTATCTTTCTTTTGTTATCACCTTGTTCAGAGTGCTGAAACAGGCTCATGCACAACACTGGAATGTAACCATATTAGTGTCTTTGTTATTAGTTTTGTCAAAGTCTTTTAACTCTTATGGTTGGACATTTAGGGTAATCCCAAACAGAAAGCTTCATCCCGCAGCCTATAGGCTCTATCTGGAACTCCTCAAGAGACATGCATTCTCGTTCATGCCCCACATAAGAGGATCAGGATATCAGAAGTGAGTTCCTTTTCTCAATTAATGTTTTTTGTTTAAATGGTGGATATACCAAACTCTAGTTTTGAGTTCAAGAGCATGTACAGGCTTTTATATGAGTAATCATAATGCTAATTTTTCTTTTATTGCAACTCTATTCTTTTTCGGCTCTAAAATGCATACCAATGTGGAATTTTGAAATGAATAGGACAATGAATTCCATTGATGATACCCTCCATCTTTCTGAAATCTTTGGTGTCCAAGATCAAGAACCGGGAAGCATTCTCCTTGCATTTGTCTTCTCCATTGTCTGGCAGCTAGTTGATGCATCCCTAGACGAGGAAGGGCTTTTAGAACTAACATCTAATAAGAGGTCTAAATGGCCAAGCGGGCCACACGACATGGAAATAGATGGGCTGGATAATTCTGTGCAGAAAAATGACAACCATGATGTACTAGAGGAAGCAAACACTGAAATGGCTATCGAGCTAATCCAAGAATTTTTGCAGAATAAAGTAACATCGAGGATTCTTCACTTGGCAAGTCAAAACATGTAAGACCTTTTAACTGGCACCCGTTATTTTCTGTTAGTAGTCTGATTCGTATCATTGTGGACACTGCTGGCCTTATGAGCTTGATTTTCTTGCAAATGAATTGAAACGTAACAACTTCTTCAGATCTTTCTCAACCAAGCCTCTAACTTTCCTTTCTCTTCAGGCCAACTCACTGGGAAGACTTCAGTCGGCGTTTTAGAGTGCTGGCAACCAAATCAGTGGCAGTGAGGAATTCAAAACATATTAATCCAGAAGCCCTTATACATTTGGCATCTCATACACGTAAATTTCTAGAAAGGGGCAAGATCATCCCACGAGGAGAGTTTCATGCGATTGTCTCCTCTGGTTCTAAGTTAGCATTGACTAGTCAGCATCATGGGACTAGTGAGTCTGCACTTTGGTTGCCCATTGATCTTTTCTTCGAAGACATAATGGATGGGACACAAGCTGCAGCAGCCAGCGCTGTCGAAAATCTAACCGGTGCTAGTAGATTTATCTCTATTGTCGTTCGTGAATGTCTCCTTTCCTAGATATCTACACACATATTATTTGGGGCTTTATTTGAACATAAAGCGGATATTTGCAGGTCTTGTAAAAGCATTGCAGGCAGCTAATAGTACAACATGGCATGATGCCTTTCTAGCTCTATGGCTAGCAGCCTTACGCCTTGTGCAAAGGGTAGGAATCTCTTCTGACACCACTAAAATCTCTTAGCGGTAGGGTAGGTTGTTCCTGTCTTGGTGCTTCTAGGAGATTTAATGTCTGAGTTATTGCTTTTTCATGCATATGATGGAAATATGATCTGAAGTACTAACATGTGTGAGGCATCGACTTCTGTATTATGCGGTATCTTTAATTGCTGAGTCACATATTCGTTGAACATTAACTGACCAATATGCTGTAATTTGAAGGAAAGAGATCCAATCGAGGGTCCTGTGCCTCGCACCGACACTTTTCTTTGTGTGTTACTATCCGTCACTCCACTTGCAGTTGCTAACATCATTGAAGAAGAAGAAAGTCAGTGGATTGATCAAAGTGCATCTAGCCCAAGCAACCAGTGGAAAGAGAAAAAAGGAAAATGCCGACAGGGATTAGTCAATAGCTTACAACAACTTGGTGATTATGAGAGCTTGCTGACACCACCTCTTTCCGTACAGTCGGTTGCCAACCAAGCTGCTGCTAAAGCAGTTCTGTTCATTTCCAGCATTACAAATGGTAATGGATCCTATGAAAATACAAGCATGAACGATTCTCCAAGTGGCTGCTGTAAGTAAACCTGCCATCTACTTTTTGCTCTCTCAATGTTAAACTTTTTAACTGTCTATTTAATGTGATTGGTTTTGTAATTGTGACATGTGTCGGCACAGCTGGTAACATGCGCCATCTGATAGTGGAAGCTTGTATCTCCAGAAATCTGTTGGACACATCTGCATATCTCTGGCCAGGGTTCATAATTGGGGGAACCAATCAAGTTCCTCAAGGTATCAGTGGAAATATTTCTTGTTGGTCTCTAGTGATGAAGGGTTCTCCTCTAACACCATCATTGACAAATTCACTAATCACAACTCCAGCTTCTAGGTATGTTATATCTATGATTGATCTCTGTTTATGTTTCTGTTTAGGTCATTGGTTAAAAAGGGGCATTAGCTGAAAAAAAAACCATTTTTCTAGTTCTCCATGTTTTTTTTTTTACCACTTTAAATAACTATAGCCTGCTTTTAGTTGACTATTGTCTGTTTCCGAGACTCCGTAAGTGGAGCTCGCCTTTTTTAACTTTCTCAGTTGTAAGGCAACTGAATTAAGCTTATTAATATGATGGAAGCTTAGCAGAGATTGAAAAGATGTATGAGATTGCAACTACTGGTTCAAAAGATGAGAAGATAGCCGTGGCTTCTATTCTCTGCGGAGCATCTCTATTTCGTGGTTGGAGCATACAGGTATGTTTCGCATTTAGATTCTTTTTCTGCACCGCTCATTGCTCCACTCAAATCTTCTTTCTGCAACCTCCTAATCTCTTATGTTTAACCCCATCTCTGTTTAATTTCAGGAGCATGTTATTATCTTCATTGTAACTTTACTCTCGCCTCCGGCTCCAGATAATCTTTCTGGGAGTTATAGCCATCTAATCAGTTCTGCCCCGTTTCTTAATGTTCTTCTTGTCGGGATATCACCCATAGATTGTGTTCAGATTTTCTCATTGCACGGTGTGGTAGGTTTTGTTGACTATAACCTGTTCTTTAACTTATGTTATCCGACAATGAACGAAGAATGTGCTGTTTTCGATGGGTTAGTATTTATGGTGTTCTTTTGCCAGGTCCCATTGCTTGCCGGTGCTTTGATGCCAATCTGCGAAGCATTTGGCTCTGGCATTCCCAACATTACATGGACTCTCCCAACTGGCGAAGTAATCTCTTCTCATGCTGTTTTCTCTACTGCATTTACACTTCTTCTAAGGTTATGGAGATTTGATCATCCACCACTAGATTATGTCTTGGGAGATGTTCCGCCTGTTGGCCCTCAACCAAGCCCTGAGTATCTTTTATTGGTGAGAAATTGCCGTCTGGAATGTTTTGGAAAGTCCCCGAAGGATCGCATGGCACGTCGAAGATTTTCGAAAGTCATAGATATCTCTGTGGATCCCATCTTCATGGATTCATTCCCAAGACTGAAACAGTGGTATCGGCAGCATCAGGAATGCATGGCTTCAATTCTCTCTGAACTAAAGACAGGCAGCCCAGTGCATCACATTGTTGATTCCCTCCTTAGCATGATGTTCAAGAAGGCAAATAGAGGTGGTAGTCAGTCACTGACTCCATCTTCAGGGAGCAGTAGTTTATCTACTTCTGGGGTGGACGACTCTTCTGATCAACTCAAGTTACCTGCATGGGATATCCTGGAAGCGGCCCCGTTTGTGCTTGATGCTGCTCTTACTGCGTGCGCTCATGGATCACTCTCTCCCCGGGAACTAGCAACAGGTTTGTTCATTTCCCTGAATATATAGAAATCTCCCTCTTAATGAAACCAATTTGGACAGGGGATACTTATCTACATCTGACGCTCACCAGACTCATCACAATATAAGCTATTTTCGTGTAGACTGGTTGAATGCATAATAGACGCTGCTCCAAAAGGTTGCTAGTAGTGGGGTGGGCGTGATCTAAAACACGTCCCGTGTTTTGTTTCAGGTCTTAAAATCCTGGCCGATTTTCTGCCAGCAACACTAGGAACCATGGTTAGTTACTTTTCTTCGGAAGTAACACGAGGTCTGTGGAAGCCAGTTTCCATGAACGGAACTGACTGGCCTAGTCCTGCAGCAAATTTAGCAAGCGTTGAGCAACAGATAGAGAAAATCTTAGCTGCTACTGGTGTTGATGTCCCAAGGCTTCCAGCAGGTAATGTTTCTTTTCTCTTGTAGGAAATTCTTAAATTCAGGGTTTTTTGTACGTGAAAAAAAGGTTAGAACCTTAGATGCAGTCATGGCAATCCCTGACGACATATCCCGGGAGGGTCTTGCTTAGACGCTTAAACAATGGTCATATCTGTAAAACTGCAACTGCAGAGAAAGTGTGAATATAACACGCTGGAACAAGTGAAAACGATGATTACGCTGGTAAAAACTCCAATTGCGTATACACGTTTGTCTTTGCAGATGGAATCTCTGCGGCTACACTTCCATTGCCTCTCGCTGCATTAGTCAGCCTCACTATAACCTACAAGCTCGACAAAGCAACAGAGCGCTTCCTCGTACTTGTCGGACCAGCCTTGGATTCCCTTGCTGCCGCTTGCCCCTGGCCCTGCATGCCGATTGTGACCTCACTGTGGACCCAGAAAGTGAAGCGCTGGAGCGACTTTCTGATCTTCTCAGCCTCCAGAACTGTGTTCCACCACAACAGCGATGCTGTTATTCAGCTCCTCAGAAGCTGCTTCACTTGCACTCTTGGTCTAACACCCACCTCCCAACTCTGCAGTTATGGGGGAGTAGGGGCACTCCTTGGCCATGGATTTGGCTCTCTTTACTCTGGTGGAATCTCCACAGCTGCCCCAGGAATCTTGTACATAAAAGTGCACCGATCAATCAGAGATGTCATGTTCCTGACAGAAGAAATCCTCTCGCTTCTGATGTTCTCTGTGAAGAGCATCGCCACCAGGGAGGTACCAGTAGAGCAGGCGGAGAAACTGAAGAAAAGGAAAGATGGGTCGAGGTACGGGATTGGGGAGGTTTCTCTTTCTTTGGCGATGACACGTGTCAAGCTGGCAGCTTCCCTGGGGGCCTCTCTGGTGTGGATCTCCGGTGGGCTGAACCTGGTTCAGGCTCTGATAAAGGAGACACTGCCATCTTGGTTCATCTCGGTTCACGGAGAAGAAGACGAGTTGGGAGGTATGGTTCCGATGCTAAGAGGCTATGCTTTGGCATACTTTGCAATCCTGTGCAGTGCATTCGCTTGGGGAGTGGACTCCTCATCACCTGCCTCAAAACGTCGGGCAAGGGTTCTGTGGTTGCATTTGGACTTCCTGGTGAGTGCCTTGGAAGGGAAGATATCGTTGGGTTGCGATTGGGCCACATGGCAAGCTTACGTGACAGGCTTTGTGAGCCTGATGGTGCAATGCACGCCGGCTTGGGTGCTAGAGGTGGATGTAGAAGTGATTAAGAGGCTAAGCAAAGGTCTGAGGCAGTGGAACGAGCAAGACTTGGCTCTCGCTCTACTCTGTGCCGGCGGCATTGGGACTATGGGTGCAGCTACTGAACTCATCGTCGAGACTTGCCATCAACTTTAGCTTTCTTTGTCGTGTAAATTATGATCATCACTATTATTCCTCACATTAGCTTGTCTATATATATTTATTTTTCATCAAATTAATCTAGAGTAACATCATACCCAATGTGCCACTGGGCAAACAATCTTTCCAGGTTTCAGGTCTGGTTTGAGACATTCTCAGTTCTCACTAGTACGAGATTTGTTACATCCCCCCACGTTTACCGGTTCTCAATATTCAAAATTTCAAATAGCTCTATGAAGAAACTGGTATCAATTGGGGTTTAATATGTGAAATTCAAAACTTAGGGGAGTAAATATGATATAGGTTAAAATTCCGGGTTTTAAAATTTAGTCTCACAAGATTACAGTAGAAAGAAAGAAGCAACTCGAAGCTCGACTATGGCGGCGACGTCGTTGTGTGCGTCTCTTGTGTTCCGTCCTCGGCCTGTTTCCATTAGGGCACCCTCGAAGATCTTCTTGATTTCTACAGGTTGGGTCCTCCTTGCTCCAAAGTTAGTTTTTGCTTCGTCTAATTTCTTTTTGATTTCTCAGCTAAATTCCTAAAAAGGTGCTCGGGGAAAGATGGAGAACAAGAAGTGCTTCTAGAAGGAATGCCACCGGAGTATTATGATGATGTTCGTCTTCTTCTTCTTCATCTTCAAAGTCTTCTTCTTCTGCATTTTCAAACTCTTCTTCTTCTGAATCAGGAATGGCAAGCTCGGCAGAGAGAGAAGACAAAAGAATTGCGGCGGATGCAGCTGGAGGAAGAAGAAGAAGAGGAGAGTAAGATTGAAGAGTACCGTGAAATCGGCATGAGGTTGAAGGAATTCCCTGAAGAAGACTTGAGGAAAGCTAGAAAGCTCGTCTCCAGTTTCATCAGAGCTGCCGAGGAAGTCGAAGAGGTATAATCAATCCCTTTGTAGAATCAGAAATAAATTTATGTCAAAAGTCTCTGATTGTAGTAGGAGAACGTGTGTAGAGAATTGAAGAGGCAGCTGAGAAAGGAGAACTTGACGAGCTTGTTCTCATGATCATATGGAACCGGCTTGACCTTGCTCGGCGCGATGTAAGATTTGTTCCTTGTCCTTAAATGTTAGCGTTTTCAGGCATGTGTTTCCCTTAGATTATGTGGTCTTCACTCCTGTGTTACTTTCAGGACGAGAAGGACGCCATAAGAAGTCTTGATCTTTTATACAGAAGAGTCGAGGTAAGAGCATCTCTCTGGATTGTTTTCTATACAAACTTTTTCACTTCATGTTCAAATCAAATATGGCCGTTGTTGTGTTAAGCACTGAGATTCTCAGACTTAAGTCATAAAACTTTTATCTTAGAGAAGTGAATCCTTACATCGGGTGTCTCTCTATTTGGCTTAACCAGACGGAGATCTTAAGGCGGCAAGCAAGTCCTGCGATGAAACTGCTGAATGATCTTCTAAACATGCATGATGGCTTTGAAGACTATGCTTGGCTGAAAGGCTGCAGAAAACGGATGGCTGAGACATTCCCACGAGAAGACCCCTTTAGCGTTCTAATGCCACCGGGATTCGACATTGATATGGTGCGTCCGTCCCTTTTGTTTTTTCTTCTTCTTTGTTTACCCTTGCACAAAGAAAGAATCAATCACATCACACACGCTGTGTTGGCAGCATCAAGGACCGTTGCGACCCCCCATAGAGACAGACAACACCCTTCTGAGAGTAGACTTTGTAAGAGAAGTGGATGCATTGCTACAGGAAGTGAGAATAGAGGAAGAGGAGGAAGCTGGTAACAAAGGAGAAGGGCTTGATCCTGAAGCTATAGCACTCAAGTTGAAACAGCAGGAGAAGCAGCGAACCATCCGTCAAGTTGAAGCCATTCTTGATTTGGCTCTTAACTTGAAGTGGTAAGGTAGGTATCATCATGACTACCAACCAATGATGATTGTTATTTATAGATTGATGATACTACAGGTTTGTTCTATATGAAAATCTTATTTTAGAAATAAATGATGAATCAAATACTACATGGGAGGTTTGTTGTGCAAAATTCCAGATCAAAAGTTTTCCCGTCTGATCGCATCAAATATATCGTAAATGGGCCACAATGGGCCTCAATGTTTTAAAGTAGACAGTTTTTTGGGCTCACGCGACAGCATCTAATCTTATCTACGTGTGTGCGTGTGTGACCGAAAAGTTAAAAAACACGGAAGGTATGTTAACCTACGCATCCAAGGCGCATGTTAACAATAATATCATGAGTTTTTATTTTTTCGCCCTTTTCGTGTGTGTGTGAATCCCCTTCTTCCACAAAAGCGAAACAATCCACAAGAATCGTCTTCTTCTCGATTAGGGTTTACGGGGTCACCTTCACTACTTTCGATTGGCCTGGGGTTTCAATGCCTGCGAGTTCATCTGGGGAATCTGTCACCGAAAACCCTAGACACTGCCTAGCTGTCCCTTTTCGCCTTCGATTCTTGCTTTACTTCGAGAGTTAGAATCGGCTCCTTCTCTGGTCTGATTTACGGTCTTTTCGATGGCTCCGAGCCGCAGGAGAGGCGCTGGTAAGGCTGCCGCCGTAGCTGCCGCCTGTCGACAGTGGAAGGTGGGCGACCTTGTGCTTGCCAAAGTCAAAGGTTTTCCTGCTTGGCCTGCCGCGGTATGTGCATCCCTTTTGATCTATTGCATATTTCTATCTGTAATTTTCTCTTTTGGGTGGATGGCTTTCTCAGTTTCCTAGTTTTTCCAGATGGCCGTAGCCGACCCTATCTATTTAGGTTTTACATTTACACATATACGTCTTTCTCTGCGTATTTTAGGGTTGGAAATTATGTTCAATTGGATCTTTCAACCCTTTTTTTCAAGGAGCTGGGACTCTTTTGTAATTGTTAATAGAGACTGAGCACACATATTATAGTTTATCCTTGTGAAGCCTTTGTGGTATTATGCTGAGATTCCGCTTCTCTCTCGGGACTGTTCTGTTTTAGGGGTTATCTGTGAATTGCTTATCCGTCTGCTTATTGCTCGATGCGATTTCAGGTTAGCGAGCCGGAAAAGTGGGGATATTCAACCGATTGGAAGAAAGTGTTGGTTCACTTTTTTGGAACACAACAGATGTGAGTTCTCATCCCTTTACCCGTACCCTCTTTTATATTTTGTCCTTGTGGTCACACTCTGTAGGTTGAAGCTGAGATTGTAATTTGAATGCTTCTTCTGTTTGTCACTGAGCTTCCCCTTCTCACATTAATTCACTTCATTGCGATCGCGTGGTGAAGTTTTGAGCTTTGGTTCCTTTTCTCCCTTCATTAGTGTGAAGAAATCAGTAGCCTTGTTTAGGGGTTCAATTGTAGCTTATCAGTAGCCTTGAATGCTTCTTGTTGGACATTTTTTTTAGTGTTGTTTGTTTAGCATAGTTATCGGATTTTGATTTTGTGAGCATCCTTTTCCTGCTTAGTATCTCTTCATTGGTGGGTTATTCTGCCATTTTTTCCATTTCTGAGGATTAACAAGAGTACGTACATGAGCCTGAAGTTTTTTGTAGTTAGATTGTTCGTGGAACCTTTTGGTTATTGTATTAGTTTATTTATGTTCTCCTTTGAAAATTGTTCTCAGTCTGTAAGGTTGAATAGAGAATACTGATGCATTCACTGTAGGCTAGAAAGCATTCTGTGAACAGCACAGCTGTGCCAGGACCAAATTTGATTGATGAACAGAAAAAATGATGTAGACTGCTCAGTGCTCGCTTTCTGCTCTGCCCTCAAGATCAGTGAGAATGACGCTTGTATGTAATCATATGGAATTGGTGACATTTTGTTGTTATTTTATATTCATGTGCAGAGCTTTCTGCAATCCTGCCGATGTTGAAGCATTTACAGAGGAGAAGAAGCAATCACTTTTGACGAAACGCCATGCGAAGGGATCAGATTTTGTTCGTGCTGTAAAGGAGATTATAGAGAGTTATGAGAATCTGAAGCAGCAAGAGCAAGCTGGTGATCCCCAATCTGCTGAAGAAGCCACTCTTGAGAGTGTTGGGAATACTACGCTGCTGCCTCAGGTCAGTGAAAATCCAACCGGGACAAGTCTTGACACACAAATGAAGTCTGATCCTAGTAATGGTAGAGATGAATCTACTCTGCTCAGTGAGGATGCGTCAGCTGCTGAACAAATGCTAGCCCTGCGTGATAACAGTGTACCATGTAACAAAGCCGGTGATATTGCAGTTGTTAAAGAACCACTTAAGATAGCAACATATTCTTCAAGGAGAAGAAATGGAGGGGCACGATCTCAAAAGTGTGCTCCACAAAAAAAGATATGTTCGGTTCAGCGCTCTAAAAGTTCATCAAGGGTGCAATCAGATAAGCTTCAAAGATCCATGTTGCAAAACAGCGATGGTGGACAGAGTATTGATGATGTGGAAGATGTAGCACTAAGAAGGAGAAAAAGGATCAGAAGATCACCAGGTCATTCCGAATCAGATGATGTGGCTTCGTCAGCTTTAAATTCACATGCAAGCGATGAGGAAAATGCCTCTGAAATTGCGACGGTTGAGTCTGATAATAATGTTAGGAATGAAGGCAATGGTGTAGATTCTGATTCCAAAGTTGAACATTCTGATATTGGTGGACAGCTTCTTGAAGGAGATTATGAGGTCAACAAGGGGCTTAATTTCCAAATTAATACCATGGTTAAGAGAAAGAAGAGAAAGCCTACCAGGAAACGTGGAACCAGTGATGTTGTTGATCCTCCAGCTAAAGTTGAAGCAGATGCAGTTATTGAAGATAGAGCACGCGAGAACGTTCAGGCATCACAAAATTCTCATGAAGGGTTTACTGAGAGGCCTTCTGAAGAGAATGGTGATGAGCACTTGCCTCTAGTGAAACGAGCCAGAGTCAGGATGAGTAGAGCATTTTATGGTGATCATGAGGCCAATGGTTCTTCGCAGGTCGAAGAAAGATCATCCAAGGACACTCTAGTCAGTGCAACAGCACAGACAAGCCCTTCTGATATCATTTCTAGTCATGATACTTATGCAGCCGAAGAATCTAAATTTTTTGAGGTGTCTGCTAAGCTCTCAGCTGACATAGTTAATGTAGTACCATCTCCCGAGGAGAAACCTTTTAACGGAATGTCTCCATCTGAGGCTTGCGTTCAGACTGTGGGAGGTGGAGAATGTGCTATGGGGTGGAATGAGCTTCGTAAGGCACCAGATGATGAAGCAGCTCGACCTCAAACTAATCAAGTTAGCAGTTCTCCGGCTGGCGAAGCTCAAATAGCTAGTGTTCCTGAAGCTGCGTGCTCTGGGGATTCACAACCCATGAAGCTGCCAACTAGCGAGTCTGATCTTCCAGTCGTACAATGCTTACGTAAAGTTGCTAAAAGTGAGACCCCCTTGGAGCCCAATACGGTGAATTCATCTGCAAACAAGGCCACTGGGATATGCTCATCAGGGATGCCTTCGCATTTACCTGGTCAGCACAGAAGCCAGGACCAAGATGCTTGTGATATATTGGACAATTCTCGTGAATCTCTGAGTGAAAAATCTGATAAAAATGATGTTTGCGTGGCTCAAGCTGTTCAATCTGAAGCTATAGAACATTCTCCATCCTCTTGTTTAATGGTGAATAAGCAGGAGACTGAGAACATGCAAAAGGCTAAAAACTTGCTGCTGAAAGAAGAGCATGGAAGTCTGGGTGAAGAATATGATAATGTCAAACCAATTCAGACTACACCAAATCCACCCATCTCCGCAGCTGAAAGTGATGTGATAGTTGATGAAAGCGAACCCCCTAATGAGACAGGGTACAGCATATGTGGGGATGTTGCTGAGAACAGCAGGCAGCTCGAAATAATGTGAGTCTCTATTGTCTCTCGTCTGCTTCTTCGCGTAATAGTTTCTTATAATGCTAGTCTCTATTGTTAGTATTTTTTGTACTGTCTCAAGTTCTCGTGAATATTTTTTTGTATTATATAGTGTAGAAGTTTTTTGAAATTCTGACAGGTATAGTCGTAAGCGCACAAGGGATTTTTTCTGGAGTAACTAGGAGTTTGTCACTATTAGAGATTCACCGAAGAATTTTGTTTCCTATTATTAATAATTACTTTCTTTGTATATTTTTCCTTTTAAGGTTGTTATTTTTAAGTATTTCAATTGCCTTTTATGATTTGGTTTTACATGTTAAACTCGATGTAGAGGATAGGTGTATGGAGTTGTAGGCAGAAACCAGTAAGATTTTTTTTGTTATCTTAATCCTTTCTGAGTTCCAATGATGAGACAAACTTCTGTTTCACCACTGACTAGTTGACTAACGAGAGTGTATACCTGTGTTCTTTTGCAGTGGTGAGGCTGATAATCAAAAGCAGCAGGTCCAAACCAACAATTCTGTCTCGGTATCTGAGAACCTTTCATTTGAAAAAATGAGTTTATCTCCTGCTAATATTGCAGACACTCCTGCAAGGGGCACTCCACATAGCAACTCAGTTTACCACATCTCTACCGCTGAAAGTGCAAATGATATGCAGAACAACAGTAGTTGCAGCCCAAATGTTCAGTCTGGTGAGAAGAAAACTGTTTATGATGCCATTGTCAAAGTAGAAGAGAAAATCGAAACAGGTGTGTGTCAGGGTCAGAAAGTTGTTAGTTCTGATGTGCAATCCACTCGTGAGTCTTTTGAGGATGCACTTAGTTCATTGGTGAGGACAAAGGAGAGTATTGGCCGAGCAACTCGGTTGGCTATGGACTTGATGAAATCTGGTGTGTCTGCCAAGGTAGAAGATTTCTCCACTTCTGTAGTTTTTTAGCACCTGTTTGTTGCTTCCGCAAGTCACGTAGAGGGTCAATTTTCTGGTTTTCGAATTTGATATCCTCCTTACTGGTGGATTCTTAATATCATAGTACCCGGATATCTTGCTTCTATTTTTGAAGCAACATTTTCTATAGTAAGCCCTTGAGATATAATGATATGTAGCTTCTTGATGGAAGAGACCCCGTAATAATTTTGATTTATGAAAGATAGTTTTATGTGAACACCGCGGGGATTGAATGGCGGCTGTTGTATTACTACTGCAAATCGTTCTATAGTTTTATGTGCTTTGTAGGATGCTGTTGACAGCCACCAGTTATTGGCAGGGTGGGGCAACAGATTATTTGAATTTTTTGGAATACCTAGTTGAGGAAGAAGGATGGTTTTTTTGCATGTATTTGTGAAAGCATTCTTGTTTGCAGTATTTTTGTATCCGTTGTTAATATGTCTTTATGAACCTCCTGAATTAGGCGATGGAGATTTTGGCTCATACTTTGGAAAGCGAGTCAAATTTACAGCGGAGGGTGGACTTATTTTTCCTTGTGGATTCTATTGCTCAGTGCTCCAAAGGTCTGAAAGGTAAGGCATAGATGCAATGTGTTTTGCTAAGCTGCATCAGCGAAATTATAACTGTGGAATTCACCATGAAAAATGCCCTTCTTTTCAGGTGATGCTGGTTGTGTTTATCTTTCAGCCATTCAAGTAATTTTACCTCGCCTATTAGCAGCTGCTGTCCCTGCTGGAGCTACCACACAAGAAAATCGGAGACAGTGCTTAAAGGTATGGGATAAAATTTGTTAGCTCTTTCCTATTGTTATTGTTTCTCAACGTTTCTGCAATTTATAGGTTTTGAGGCTTTGGCTTGAAAGACGGATCCTGCCTGAATCTATTGTTCGTCACCATATAAGAGAACTTGATTCACATAGTATAGCTCCTGCTTGCCTCTATTCTCGGCGCTCAGCTCGAACAGAAAGGTCGTTGGATGACCCTGTCAGAGATATGGAGGGTATGCTGGTGGATGAATATGGAAGGTTAGATTTCAGGTCTCTCAAAAATTCCATTTTTGTCCTTGTCTCCGGAGTCATTAACCTAATTCATCTCTGCGTGTCAGTAATTCAACTCTCCAGCTCCCTGGATTTTGCATGCCTGCAATGCTTAAGGATGAGGACGAAGAAAGTGACTCGGATGGAGGGGATTTCGAGTCTGTCACTCCTGAACATGAGTCCAGAATCCTTGAAGAGCACGTCTCGTCCTCCACTGCTGAAAGGCATACGCTTATATTGGAAGATGTTGATGGCGAGCTTGAAATGGAAGATGTGGCTCCGCCTTGGGAAACTGGAAACGGCACACACACTGATCAAGCTGATAATACAAAGGCTACCAGTTGTCAGCTTGGACAACAGCAACAGCCTGTCTCTGGCACTTCTCATCAGCATGTGTCCTCGTCATCTCCACCGGTGCCATCTGCCTCGCCAGCACCTCCTCCGCTGCCACCAGCTCCCCCTTCACAGCAGGCTCAGTGTGCCGTGTCTGATTCCTATTCAAATGGTTTCGACAGTGGTAGATATCCCAGCATGCATGTACGCCCGTTTTCTTGTTCTAGGATCCTTTTACAATAAACATGATGATAATTATGGTCGCTTATCCTATTGTTGCTGGTAAATATACAGGGAGATCATCAGGCTGGGCCTGTAAGGATGAACCCGCCAATGCCCGGAAATACCATGCATTATCAAGGTCCAGAGTCATCTTATAGTTCCGGTGTACAACTGACGAATAGCATGCCACAGGCAGATGGTTCTAATTTCCAGCATAGGCCTTATCCATCTCATCCACATCCTCCTCCCCCTCCACCACAGCATCAATATTCATATACAGAGCCGGGCCACCATATGAAGTCACGTAGGGATGGTCCATCGTACTCCCACAGATCTCATTATGTGCCGAACTTTGATGAAAGAAATTTTCATGATAACCATGAGAGAATGAGGCATGCACCGTACGAGAACCGAGATAATTGGAGATACCCACCACCTTCTTCTTATGGTAAGGCCTTTTACCTCCATGTCTGTGTTAATTATAAATGCATATATATGCGCACATGGATGCATGGCAATAGTCATAGATACTTTCTAATGGGAAGTCTGATATGATCGTCTCGCAGGTTCAAGATATCAAGACAAACACAAAGGCCCTTATCCATCCAGTTCACACAATGGTGGGGCTCCACGTGAGTCTGGAAGGTTCCAGAACCATCGGTGGAATCATCCTCCTCGCCCATATAACAACAGACACTCTTTTCACCCTAAGCCCCATTCTGAAGGTCCTGTTCCAGTTGGAATGAGAGGTAAGGAAGTTTGAGACGTTTATGCTCCTTGGCCTCTTAAATAGTACTATTTTTTTATTTCTGTTTGTCTGGAAGTCCACTCTTGCTCAGAATGATCAACCGTAGAGACATGAAAGGCCAATTATTTACTCAGCTTCTTAGTGAGCCAATACGCAACAATCTTTTGCTTGGATTGTGTCCTAGGATATGATAACGAGCCATGTTGTGTCCTAGGATATGGTGAGGTATATTTGGCATTTAATGAATGAAGTAAAGGATTCAGAGGCGATAACACCGAGTATCATTTGTTGAATTGCAGATCCGGGCATGTGGCATCAGAGAGGTGAGTAGAGAAACTTGAGAGAGTGAGAGACGGAAACTGGTAAAGAGGAAGCAAAAAACACCGAGGTGATGTATGTGGCTAAAATTTTAAAAGAGAATGGCTAGATATGGAAGTAGAGATGAAATAGATGATGAAGAAGTGAGAGTGTACATATGATATGATGTTTCTTTTGGAAACAGAGCCTCATGCAAAGCAGAGAGTGAGGAGATGGTAAAAAGGCCATTTTGTAGAGATTGGGAAGAGTTTATAGTCTTTTCTGCTGTCCTTTGCTTCTTTATATTGTTTTTGTCAAGAATTAATTTGACCTTGGAGTGTATGATGTATATTCATATCTTAGAATAATATATATTCCAATTTGTTACTCGATGTTGTGTGTTTCTGATTCTATTTTTTGTGCAATGTAGCCTTCCTTTGTGATGAATAATAGACTTACACCTCTTGGGGTTATTTCTAAAAAAAGGCAACGATCATGTGATGGCTTAATTCACATAATAACAGAGAGACAGAGAGAGAGAGAGAGAGAGAGAGAGAGAGAGAGAGAGACAGAGAGAGAGAGAGAGGAGAGACAGAGAGAGAGAAGACTTGTAAAAAGGTTAAATAAAAAGGAAGGTTTGTTTCTTCCTCTTCCTTGGAAAAAAAAAAGACTTTTTACTTATTTTTCATTTCGATAAAGATGGGAGCTTCTGTTTCGGTTCCCGAGAGATCCGTCCATCAATTCACCGTAAAGGTACCACCAAACCCCTCCGTTCCCTCTTGCAATGGTCGCTCTGCCTCTGACTATATATATACATATTGTTCCTTTCTTCCTTGTAAACAGGATAGCTCCGGCAAGGACGTGAATTTGAGCATTTACCAAGGGAAAGTCCTCGTCGTCGTCAATGTCGCTTCCAAATGGTTGGTCTCTTCCTCAAATTTTGCTTTTTCTTTTAATTATTATTAATGCTTTTTTGTAATAATCCTTGGTTTGTGGTGCAAACAGCGGTTTCACGGAGACCAACTATACCCAACTCACCGAACTTTACCGGAAATACAAGGACCAAGGTGTTTATTAATTTATTTGTTTTTGTTTTGTTATGATGCAATTGCACATGCTCTTTTGTTAATAATAATTACCATTATATCACCAGACTTTGAGATCTTGGCATTCCCTTGCAACCAGTTTCTTTACCAGGAGCCCGGCACAAGTCAAGAGGCTCATGAATTTGCTTGCACACGCTTTCAGGCCGAATACCCTGTTTTCCAAAAGGTAGTTAGGGCTATAAAAATCTCTTTCTTATTATTATTTTAGGTAGCCATGACTTGTGAAATTATGATTTTTAATTAGACCAGAAATCCCTATGTTCTGATATTTACGGGTTACATATATAAAAACAACTGTTTAGGTACGCGTAAACGGTCAAAACGCAGCACCACTCTACAAATTCCTCAAGGCAAGTAAACCCACTTTTCTGGGTTCCAGAATTAAGTGGAACTTCACCAAGTTCTTGGTCGGCAAAGATGGCCTAGTTATTGATCGTTACGGCCCCATGGTTACACCGCTATCAATCGAGGTATGCATTCTTTATTCATCCACCTAAATTGTGGTCTATATGTATGTGTCATTGTGGTTTCATGTGATTGTGTGTGAGCAGAAAGACATCAAGAAAGCTCTTGATGAGGCTTGAAACAGCAGACGGGATTGCCTTTTATCTCAAGGCACCAAATAAAACCACGGTTAATTTTGTATATGTAAATCGCAGCTTTTATGTCGTAATCTCTTTTCTTTTTCTTCTTCTTTTTCTTTATGGACAAGTTTCTTAGTTTGGTGTATAGAAAATAGAATTCCTTCCTTTGGGAGACTAAGTAGATTTTTTTTTCAATAAGTATTCTAAAATTTCCAGTCACTAATTGATATTTGGATATCTTAAAGAAAAAAAAAAGAGCTGAATTTTGCGAGTAATCCAACCCCGACAAGTTGTATGGATAATTGTTATCGCATTTCATTTGGTCGGCGTCGGACATGAGGTTTATCTTTACCGAACAAAACGAAGCTTATCTCTTTGATCGCGCTCTGACTCACATTGTCGCTGAAGAGACTTTCCACCACATCTCGTCTAGTTTCCCACGTGGGATTGGGTCCAGCTCGTGGCCCAATTATGTCGTCTCAGTTTCGCGTGGCAGACACGTCCCATCAAAAAACTTATGAAGGGAGGAGGAGGCGCACGTGACGACGGCGTTTGTGACGTCCGGCAGGTCCCGCCACCGGAGCACCACCTCTTCTTCTCTCTTGTCAAAATCAAACCCATTTTAGCACATATTATTATTATTATGAGTTTTGTAGACACTCCACGGACATGTCCGATGACCATTAATTAACACAAGTACACAACAAACGAATTCCTTTATTTTTGTTTTTTTATAAGTGAATCTGATTATTTCCACCGACATATTGTTTGTAATTAACTAAGCTCACATCGATCTCAACTACCAAATCAGTTAATCATCCCACGAATCAACAAGTCATAAGAACACGAAGTCCCACAGCCCATCATCACCTCGAACACAACAGTTTATGTTCAAACTAGTCCATCTTTTATGAATATCGTGGGGGAGAGTAATATGAATTCTCTTCTTTCATCGCAATATCTAAAATCCAGTTACGTGTTTGTCGCAGCATGAGATAAATTAGGCTGGCCTCACCAACTAGCATAAGTTAATGTCGGACATGGGCCACCGAAAATAAATTAAACTAAAAACTACGATGATAGGTGCCAAACAAGGGATTTGAGGTTGGAAACATGTGGGTCCTCCTTCAACATTCAACTACCACATATTATATTGTTTTTTTTATTTTAATTGTACTATATATATTGGCTGCATTGATCTTTGTCATGAATCTCATCCGCGCTCCTCTTATATATTTTACACGCACACACACAGTCGCCAGCAACATAATCAACCAAGTTGTTGGAATGAGTCTCAAGAGAAACCCATCAAAACGCAGCGTTTCAGAATTCATAAGAATGGCGGCGACAGTGTTGAGGTGTGCAGGGAGGTTGAAGAAGGTAGCGAGATGGGAGATGAGAGAACAAAAGGCTCGTCTTTACATCATCTGGAGATGTGCTGTTTTGCTTTTGTGCTGTCACGATTAGAGTTTTTTTTCTTTCTCTGAATTCAGTTCCCAGGGACTGGGACGTTATATACGTAGCTAAGCTAACTATTAAAGGTGGGTTTATTGTGGACTATCTTCAAATATGGCCCATTATATATGGGCTTCTTGTGAATAAGTAGCCTAACGGATGTAAGGCCTGTTCGTTTTCATGATAAGAGTGACCAAAATTTCCTTAAATGTTTTTCTATGTTCTGTCGTTGGAAATGTAATCCTCTGTCGATGTAACATAAAATTCCAAGGACGGCAGTAATGTCGTGATAAAAAATCAGGGAGTAACGTAAAATTTGAGATGAAATAGCTAGTGAATCATATATGTAACGATGAATCGTAATGAAAGTGCCTGGCAAGTGACAACACACACACACACAAGTTGCTAACATTTTTGAATTACCGATTGGCTTACAAAGTAACCAGAATGAGAAGAGCGAAGAGAAAGAAAAGCAACGGAAGAAATGGAGAAGTAGAGCATTGAGCGAGGCTGGTGGGTTGAAAGGGCTGAACCACTGGTCTAATTCCTGGTTTGGCTGTGGGGCCCATCGGTCCATCCACAGGAGCATCCGGTGCCGGTGCCGGGGCCGGTGTTATCGCCTCCGCCTTAGACGCTGATCAAATGAGTCCAAATCAAATTCAAACGCAGACTCAATAAATACATCATTGTGGTTGACTTATAACTAGTTACCTCCGGGGGTAAAAGCAGACATAGGCGGTGGTGGAGCCAACAAAAATGGAACCGGACCTGCCCAATATATTAATTAATGAAATCAACTGAATCATCTTAAATATACATTACAAAAATTAAAAAAAACCTGGCGCTGGCAGAGGAGTCCCGGCCGCTGTAAAAGAAGCAAATGAGTTAATCATGGGATTAATAATGAGAATTATTCATTTAAATAAATTGAGCAAAGCTAAAACCTTGACACTGAACAGGTACACCCCCCATTTTGCAGGCACGAGGGAGGGCAAGCGAGAGAGTCCGGTTGATGAAGCCAGTAGGCAGCGGGACGTTAGCGGTTAGGATTAGGCAAGCACAGTCCATGCCGGTGTTGGTCAACGACTTCAAGGAGTCACAGCAGCCGGCCGTGGGAGTGACGGAGCCGCCGCTGCTTCCGGTGATGAAGTTGAGACATGGAGTGAAGGTAGAGATCATGGAGGAGGTGCACGGCGTGCTAATTATCTGCTGACCTTTCCCTGCCAGCATTAAGCTTGACATCATCACTACTACGAGTGTTAAGCCTTCCATTTTTTGGCCTGGTTATTTCTCCGGTGAAGATGGCTCGTAGTCATATTTTTATTTATATATATGATTAAATGGGTGCATTGGAGTTCAACAACTTCCAACTAATATATAGATCATCTCTCCCAATCTCCTTATCAACACACAATTTCCATTTTCTTTAATCAACCAAGAGAAAGTAGGTGTGTTTGGTATACTCCTTGTACCTTAAGTAATTACAATCCTTAATGCAAACAAAATACAGCATACAAATATTATACATGTACATGTCTACCTGGCGTTGAACAATATTAAAAAGTTTAAGAGTCTAATCGTTTATTAGGTATATCTAGAACATATTAGTTATGATCAAACCATAAACTATGCTAAGTAGGTCATCCAACGATACCAGTCTCTTTGACATTTTCTGACCAATCCCTCCTATAATTAAACCTAAGCAAAAACACCAAAGTTGAACAATAATAACTCAAATTATGGGGTATAGAAGAAGAACCTACGCTATCACATTTGTAGCCATCGTGGCGGCTCTATGGGGCGTAACAAAAGCACAGCCTAGCGGGTCATGCGTGACCACACTGACTACCCTTGCTCCGTGCCTCGGCTACATCACCGGAAACTCAACCACTCCCTCACCGACTTGCTGCTCTCAGCTCGACTCTGTCATCAAATCTTCCCCGCAGTGCATCTGCTCTGCCGTCAACAGTCCGATCCCCAACATCGGCCTTAACATTAACCGCACACAGGCATTGCAGCTCCCAAACGCCTGCAACATTCAGGCGCCTCCCCTCACACAATGCAATGGTAACCTAACTAATAAAGCCTTATAAGTTATATATATGTTATGTATGTATAGTCTCACTCATAACAGAGTATTTGTGAATTAGCGGCCACTGGGCCGACAGCACGGCCTCCCGCACCTTCACCGGTGGAGTCACCCGCGGAGGAGACCCCAGGTGTGGCAGTGGCACTAACCCCAACCTCTTCGCCGGGTGCTCGTTCAGGTACGAACTCCTTTAATCACCAAAACCAAGCAACGCTTGATCATTTGTATATTCTCCTTTAACGAGAGACTTGCTCATCCATGCGCAGGGGCCGGAGGTGGTTCCAAGACCACTCACTCCACTGGAGCCGGCTCATCCTCTGGGAGCGTCGATCGCGTGCCACTGCCTTTGCTTATGTTTACTATATTTGTGGTCTGGACCTCTTCTCTTCTTAATCAATTCTGAGAGTTCATCATGTATTTGAGAATTTGATTTTCACTTTTACTGTTTTATTGGGTTGTTGTTTGCTGTGCCAGATTTAAAGATGAGTCGTGTATTCTATTTTTATTGATGGGATCGAATTACTTAATTTATTATTGTTGCATATGAAATAACCACTCCACTTTTAAAAAGAAAAAAATCCTTGTGGAAAGAGACAAAACTGGTTTTGGGCAAGTGCAACGAGTATCAAATTCACAACAACAAAAAAAACCAAAAAAAAATATAATCAACAATTTTGTGGTCTAAGTGAAGAAATTATGCATGACAATGCTCCATCTGTTATTTTCTTGCATACAGCTTCCTGTATCTATGTAAAGGTTGATTGACATATATACTGAGGGGGATTCTTTATCTTGTTCAAAATTTCTTGGTGTTCAGAAACTATATATACATAGGTGGTCCGTGTCTATGGTTGTTACCAACTTTATTATCAGAAACAATTGTTGGGTATTGGTTGCATCTAAATCCTTTGGAATTTTCCGGTTTAGAGATGTTTGGAATCTGTAGGTTACCCTCTTTGAGTTTTGGAATTTTTTAAAAAAATATAAATTTATGTTTTAAGGTTCGTGAAAGACCCATTTACTGATAGAATGATAGAGAGTTTATGATTGGAAGAATATATTGTATTGACTCTCATAAGAATGAATGGGATTACATTGTTTATATAGACAAGAGATTACATAAAGAATACATAAATTATGATAAATTGGTGGAGTGATATCTGGAGTGATTTGTGGAATGATTGATAGAGTGATTTGTGGAGTGTTTGGTGGATGATATTGACTTTAATATTAACACCTTCTATACGCCCCCTCGAGATCAAAACGGTGATTAAGTGAAAACGGAAGCAACGGCTTGAGATTGACGTGTAGAGCCGAAGTAGAGAAGAAAGCCGATGATTTGTGGAGTGTTTGTAGAAGCAACGGTAGCGGAATGATGTATCGGTGTGAGCGGTTTGAGATTGACCATAGATGATGCATTTAATAGAAGCATTGTTCGGGGTTCGGGGTTCGGGGTTCGGGGGTTCGGGGTTCGGGGTTCGGGGTTCGGGGTTAGGGTTTAGGGTTTAGGGTTTAGGGTTTAGGGTTTAGGGTTTAGGGTTTAGGGTTTAGGGTTTAGGGTTTAGGGGTTTAGGGTTTAGGGTTTAGGGTTTAGGGTTTAGGTTTAGGGTTTAGGGTTTAGGGTTTAGGGTTTAGGGTTAGGGTTTAGGGTTTAGGGTTTAGGGTTTAGGGTTTAGGGTTTAGGGTTTAGGGTTTAGGGTTTAGGTTTGGTTTAGGGTTTAGGGTTTAGGGTTTAGGGTTTAGGGTTTAGGGTTTAGGGTTTAGGGTTTTTTTTTAGGGTTTAGGGTTTAGGGTTTAGGGTTTAGGGTTTAGGTTTTTTTTTTAGGGTTTAGGGTTTAGGGTTTAGGGTTTAGGGTTTAGGGTTTAGGTTTAGGGTTTAGGGTTTAGGGTTTAGGGTTTAGGGTTTAGGGTTTAGGGTTTAGGGTTTAGGGTTTAGGGTTTAGGGTTTAGGGTTTAGGGTTTAGGTTTAGGGTTTAGGGTTTAGGGTTTAGGGTTTAGGGTTTAGGGTTTAGGGTTTAGGTTTAGGGTTTAGGGTTTAGGGTTAGGGTTTAGGGTTTAGGGTTTAGGGTTTAGGGTTTAGGGTTTAGGGTTTAGGGTTTAGGGTTTAGGGTTTAGGTTTAGGGTTTAGGGTTTAGGGTTTAGGGTTTAGGGTTTAGGGTTTAGGGTTTAGGGTTTAGGGTTTAGGGTTTAGGGTTTTAGGGTTTAGGTTTAGGGTTTAGGGTTTAGGGTTTAGGGTTTAGGGTTTAGGGTTTTTTTTAGGTTTAGGGTTTAGGGTTTAGGGTTTAGGGTTTAGGGTTTAGGGTTTAGGGTTTAGGGTTTAGGGTTTAGGGTTTAGGGTTTAGGGTTTAGGGTTTAGGGTTTAGGTTTAGGTTTAGGTTTTTTTAGGGTTTAGGGTTTAGGTTTAGGGTTTAGGTTTAGGGTTTAGGGTTTAGGGTTTAGGGTTAGGTTTAGGGTTTAGGGTTTAGGGTTTAGGGTTTAGGGTTTAGGGTTTAGGGTTTAGGGTTTAGGGTTTAGGGTTTAGGGTTTAGGGTTTAGGGTTTAGGGTTTAGGGTTTAGGGTTTAGGGTTTTAGGGTTTAGGGTTTAGGTTTAGGGTTTAGGGTTTAGGGTTTAGGGTTTAGGGTTTAGGGTTTAGGGTTTAGGGTTTAGGGTTTAGGGTTTAGGGTTTAGGGTTTAGGGTTTAGGGTTTAGGGTTTAGGGTTTAGGGTTTAGGGTTTAGGGTTTAGGGTTTAGGGTTTAGGGTTTAGGGTTTAGGGTTTAGGGTTTAGGGTTTAGGGTTTAGGGTTTAGGGTTTAGGGTTTAGGGTTTAGGGTTTAGGGTTTAGGGTTTAGGGTTTTAGGGTTTAGGGTTTAGGGTTTAGGGTTTAGGGTTTAGGGTTTAGGGTTTAGGGTTTAGGGTTTAGGGTTTAGGGTTTAGGGTTTAGGGTTTAGGGTTTAGGGTTTAGGGTTTAGGGTTTAGGGTTTAGGGTTTAGGGTTTAGGGTTTAGGGTTTAGGGTTTAGGGTTTAGGGTTTAGGGTTTAGGGTTTAGGGTTTAGGGTTTAGGGTTTAGGGTTTAGGGTTTAGGGTTTAGGGGGTTTAGGGTTTAGGGTTTAGGGTTTAGGGGTTTAGGGTTTAGGGTTTTAGGGGTTTAGGGTTTAGGGTTTAGGGTTTAGGGTTTAGGGTTTAGGGTTTAGGGTTTAGGGTTTAGGGTTTAGGGTTTAGGGTTTAGGGTTTAGGGTTTAGGGGTTTAGGGTTTAGGGTTTAGGGGTTTTAGGGTTTAGGGTTTTAGGGTTTAGGGTTTAGGGTTTAGGGTTTTAGGTTTAGGGTTTAGGGTTTAGGGTTTAGGGTTTAGGGTTTAGGGTTTAGGGTTAGGGTTTAGGGTTTAGGGTTTAGGGTTTAGGGTTTTAGGGTTTAGGGTTTAGGGTTTAGGGTTTAGGGTTTAGGGTTTAGGGTTTTAGGGGGTTTAGGGGTTTAGGGTTTAGGGTTTAGGGTTTAGGGTTTAGGGTTTAGGGTTTAGGGTTTAGGGTTTTAGG